>CM067371.1:46648284-47248284 GCA_034401795.1 Chaetoderma sp. LZ-2023a
TCAACGACGTGTCTGCAACTGGCTGGCGACTTCTCAGCAACCGATTGATGACTTATCTGCAACTGATTGACGACTTATTTGCAACTGATTAACCACTTGTCTGCAACTGGTTGACGACTTATCTGCAATTGGTTGGAGACTAGTTGGACGGATATCAGTATTCTCTAACAGAAAATAATCGATCAAGAGAAGAAACCAGATTTATTTTACATTTTAAAGACGTATTCACACGACTAGGTAATTTGATTACTATATAGGCCCCTAATCACGGAGTTCACAGTTCCAGTAAAATGGCGGCATTAAATCACCAAAAATTCTCCTGGTTGTGACCATTAAAGATGCCGACACCAGCGTCACGTGATATCATTAACTAATAAGTGAGACGAACGTTCTCTGGTTTCAATATCTATGGCTCGCGCTTCAATATATTGATCATCAGTCTTAGCTGCATGACGTTTAGAAGCCACCAGATAATAATTTCAATGGCCAATTACTCCGGAAATGCTGACTATTTTGAAAGCAATTTGAAAGAGAGTTGTTGGTGGCTTAGCCACCCCCAATCTTCAGTTAAATTGTTCACAAAATTTCGATCAGTTCCAGATTTAAGCCGTATGGAAAATGTACTCTGTAGAAATTCAGCTGCCAGATAGTTAATCGATATTCCTGACAGGAAATAAGCGACTGGAATCATTTCTTGGGGGATTCGTTCCATTTTATGTCCGGATATTGGTTTCCGGGTAATTTCATGGGAAAGAAGGCATAATAAAGCTCTTATTGGTAACATGATAAGTTTCGTGAGTCGATCGTCAGCTAGAAAATGGCTCTCATCTGCTCGAACGCTTTTCTTGTCAGATAGATCAGTTTACGCAGACGATAATCATTTGATGTATTGTTCACGAGGTGGCTATATCGGACTTAACAAGATATGCGCCCGACAATAAAATATTACAGAAAAAATCAATTAAAACAAAAGGAAACTCAAGTCAAATTGCATTATATGTAGGCCTACGTCGTCACCACCACCACACCACACCACCCCACCCACGCATTCATCGCACCATCTACTCCCCCCCCCAACCCATCCCGCCCCCACCTTACACCCAAGAAAGACTGTCGGTCCACTTTTAAAATATGACACAGAAATATGGAACAGATGTAGAGAACATGACGAACAACCGGAATATCTCCAAGATGAGGCTTTTCGTGTAATACCTTGTCCCCTCCAGATTCACTCCACTCTCATTGTAAGGGGCCTATATAATGAAATAGGACTGGAGACACGGACACATCGACCAGAAAACCGAAAATGGTACTCCTGTGTCAAAGTATAAACGAAGACCATTGTCCAAACGGCATTAAGGAGCTAGTCCATCACAAAGTAGGAGAAACAATGAGTTATAATTTACGTGACAAAAACAGTTATCTGGAAAACCAACACGCCTTGATGTCTTCAGACGCTTTTTCTTCCCGAACACAATATTCCAATTGAACCAGTTAAACACAAACACGCAGAATTGGCAAAATTATTGCAATTTAAATAAAACATAAATCCAATTCCTAGATCTATACATACTATTCCTACGGAGAACGACGCCTGGCCATTCTACACACACAATTAAGAAACATATGTAGTCAGTTACCCATATAACAAGAATACAATGGCCCAACATTGGCCCAATATACATTGTACTATTGGCCCAACGTTGGCTGTCTACAGTAGCCCACCATCATTCTGCGTATTGGTCTAACGTTGGCCCAACATGTTGGGCCAATGCATCCACCCAACGTTTACACAACACACATCATATAACTTTGGCCCAACATTCACAGCATAGGTTGAGACAACATCATTCTGCTCGTTGATCATTGTGTCATCATATTTTACAAATATCAGTGAACTATTTGAAAGAATTAAATTTTTTATATGTGCAATATATTTAGCAAATTGGAACAGCAAGACAAATTTAACGAAATGTGTCCAACCCATTTGCCAGGTACTACACGTTAGTCTTATCCAAAAAGGCAGAGAAGGGAGTACAATGTAAAACTAAAAGTTTGTTTGTTTAGTTGGTTTTATTGGCCGCTTACACCGAGATGTATTTGGGCCATGACTCACTCTGAGAGGTGTTTCCCCGAAGGGTTGCGTTGCTCCCCCCGAAGGATTGCTATAAACAAGCATTAAAATTGAAAAAAGTAAAAAATTATGATGTTGCTAGGTGTGTATGCGGTGCCTGTTGCTGCCTAATGACCTGTTGTTGGAGGGTGCAGGTGTTGGATGCAGTGTAAGAGTGGGTGGGAGGGGGGTTCCCTTTACTTCACACGGGGGTAGGATGGGGACTCAGGGGCTTCCACAGTGGGGTCAGAGATTAAGTTTGCATCCTCATCAAATCAGGGGGAAAATCAATTCCGCCGCCACCACTATGGCCCCCAAGGCCTCCCACAAAAAAAAAATAAAACCATAGCCCCTGCAAACACGGGTGTTGGAACCAAGCATCCAGCTACCCCACCAGTGCCCCACCCCACATTATTAAGACCATTTATTAGAAATATTGTCTGAAATGGCCTCTCAAGAGTCAAATTATCAGAATTTTCCCGGGGGAGGATTCCAGGACCGCCTAATTATTCAGAGTATTAACCCAGGGACCCACCCCCATACACCCTCTCCCACACCCACCCCATTGCAGCCTAAATGCTCTCTCCAGGGTTGAAGTTTTTCAAAATTTTCTGATCTCACCCAAGGGGGTTTGGATGGGAGAAGGATTGGATGGCATGGCGAGTGTGCATCCATGCCAAATGAGGTGGGGGTGGGGTGGACACCCTTGATAGGGGGTGGAGGGAAGTCTGTATAATTAAATCTATAAAATGAACTCAGGTGAGAATTATGAAATAAAAATATTAAGAGATGAAAATCATAGTCAATGATACCAAATAAAATTAATTAAATTTAGATAATTTCCATGTGATTAAATAAACAAGAAACAGGAAAACTAGAGAACAGAAAATCTAGTGTTTGTAAAACCAATATCCTAGGTTTTAGAGTTAAAACCTGTTGCTATTTGAAATAATAGGTTGAATGCGAATGTTGTTATATAATGGTAATTTTTTGGCAATTCAAGCCACTGTTGTATGCACACTCTCATATGTTCATTTACAGTAATTAATTTTTGAAAATTTTCGATGGAATGACTGGTTCGGTTACCGCGCCAGTCAGTTTAGTGGTAAATTTTCAAAAATAGTTTTGTTTCGATAACTGCTAAACTTAAGAGAAAATACATTTAGGCTGTCGGAAATATAAAACAAAGCGAAACGTCACGTCCGAGATAGATGCAAGCAAACCGGCTGCAACTTGAGTGATGAATGCTGGGATTTACATTCATCAGAATCATGAAAACCCTGAAAACATGTTAATACACAAATTTCTATGTGAAAGTGAACAACCAACCCGAGAACCAACCACTTATAACCCTTTCCCAAATTGTACTCCAAATGTCTCTCCAAGCTTGTAGGGTTTTTTTTTTTATAATTTTCTAATCAGTCCCCAGAACTTCCTTGGGGGATTTGGAGGGGGTAGAGTGTGTGCATCCATGCCATAAGGGGAGGGTCACCCTTAATCGAGGTAGAGGGGAGGGCAGTCTGAATGAATAAATCTGGAAAATGAAATTAGATAATTTCCATGTGATTAAAATATAAACAGGAAAAATTAAAATGGAAAATCTGGTACGTGTAATTACAGAGCAAAAGAAGACTATCTTTGAAAACTTACCACTAGAATGACCGCCTCGGTTATCGAGCCAGTCATTCCAGTGGTAAATTTTCAAAAATAGTCTTCTCTTGGTCTGCAAGCGGACGAAATTAGAAAGGGCTGTGTTATTATCAAATCGTGATAATTGTGATCAATCTGGTCGCCGTGAACTTGCCATTTGAAATTTTGACCCAAAATTGTTCACATTTCTAGATGACCCCTAGTGGTGATCACCCACGCAGTTTGGTCAAGATATCTCCAGTTATATGAAACACCACAAATTTACGAAAACTAACACCACAAATTTACGAATACTGGTAATTACATATTTTTCTTCATTATTCCACTTAGGAGAACCCGCTGTTTGACTGTGATGGCTGCAAGACTACATAACATTGCTTATTTCAGCTGTGTTATCTCACGTTTAACTTTATTAAGATAGAGTATTACGTACCTGTGTGGCCGCATGTACTCATTCTAAACATGCAGACGATCGCCCTCGGAATAATACCATATTAAATACCATATTCTGTTCTGTTCTTGGAGTTTCCGCGAATGTCTGGCGCAACACCTTTCGGTGTATTATCCGGGAATCCATAGAATCCGCAAATTACTGGAGTTTTCCATTAATAGATATCCATAGATTGCATGTTAGCAGTTGTTGGAAACGTGACAGTTGTGTGGGAATCCTCCTGTTCGCTGTTGGATAGTTACGTTTTCGCTAGAATTCAACTGAGCGTCTTCAAGAGGTAATAATTCATAATATACACATCTAAACGATTAGCTGTTTATTTATCACAACAGAGGAGATGTGAATTAGTAGGAAAATAGTTAAAGTTAAGAAATTCCAGGTACATAACATTCTACAGTGCCTAATAGAGACGCGTAATGTGTTTCCGTGATAGACTGAAATGACACAAATCGCCCTCTAACAATCCTTGAGAAGGAGAAGTTATGCATTTCATCCCATTTAGCTTATAGTATAAACCATCACCTACTTAATGTAGCATCTGTGACGTTAGATTATGCCAATTTTCCCTGTAACGGACCAGGCAAAGAAATGCATTTTTTCTTAAATTTATTCCCACTTAAATCAAAATGTCCTATTTCTATATTTTAATATGTTATTCATGTGGTCAAAGTAATATGGTTACAAAGGCCATTCCCTTAAGAACAAATATAGCTATGCCTATTAAAAATAAAAGCTGCATGTCCAGAAATGTCATTTATAACAATGCACTAGACTATTCCAAGCATGGACTGAGATGTCATTGCATTCTATAAATGAGAGGAATATAGTGCTATCTCATTCTCAGTACATGTTTGGATTAACCTGATAAGCACCAAACAATGCATGAAATATATTAACCCTTTAATAATCAAATTAACTGACATTTTCAGTGATCTTGAGGAATGTTCTTTTGAAAGTCAAAAATCTATGTTTTTAAAATTGGATGACTTGCTTGATAACCGTGGCCGTCATTCCAGTGGTAAAAAAAATAGCCTCTTGGTCTGCAAATGGACATTGTCTCAGGAAATTCTTATCTTTTCTTGGACATTAAAGGGTTAATTATTCCAAGTTGTGTGGTTGAGATCCTTCATACACACCACCTAGCTGCCTTGAAATTTACATTACTGCTTTCTGGTTTGAAAACTGGACTATTATTGGGCCAAGAAATATTCAAATGTTATGAAGAGGCAATTTTTGTTGCACAGGAATGAGCGATTGATCAAATAATGTAATATACAATACATCATTACCATCCATACACTAGAATGTGCAGTCGATGGTATACCAACGCGATCTCACATGTTCTGCACCCCGACTTAATGCAGAACCTAATGCAGACATCTCCTCGCAATCTAAAATAATATGAATAACCCATAAAGCAAATTTGGTTTCAGAATTCCACCAGCTTCGCCATCCTATTTCCCCCCCCCCCACCCCACCCCCAAACTCCAGCCCCCACCCCCTCCCCTCATCCTAGGCGTGAGCCTAATGTAAACCTTGTCTCACTGTCTACAATCATATGGGTAACTGATATAACTTTTTTCCCTGCCCCCCCCCCCTCAAGCCTATCCCTCCCTCCCACCCCAACACCAACACCCACCCACCCTTGAGGCGGAGCATAATAAAAATGTTATCTTACGGTCCATGAGAATTTTGCTTTCAACCACACTTGGTGTAAGTATTTCATGAGTAATATTTCGCACCTGTGTGTTTATATTTCAGAATCAGATATTCAGATCAATAAAAGGACATGGATGGTACCACGGTGCATTTCGACTGGACACTTGTCCTGCTGCATCTTATTTACAGCCAGGACTTGAGCAGATAATCGCTTTGTCATACTTAGCATGCTTAGAGTGGAATGCTTTAGATCTCTGTGAATGGACATTTTACCTGATTAGACATACAGCATACTCTTTTAAATAAATTTTTGAAACTATTAAGCGGGTTTTATATTTTATCATTTCGTGCACATCACTAAGTCGTGTAATATAAAACATTTGAATGCTTAAATGCCCGTGTGTGTATATATATATATATATATATATATATATATATATATATATATATATATATATATATATATACATACATACTTACTTACTTACTTACTTACTTACTTACTTACTTACTTACTTACTTACTTACTTACTTACTTACTTACTTACTTACTTACTTACTTACTTACTTACTTACTTACTTACTTACTTACTTACTTACTTACTTATCATATACTACCTTGATAGGCCATTTAGCCTGTAGGTAGACAATACAGTAAATGCACAGTCACGTCCTATTAATATATGTATATATTTCAAGACAATGTCACATACAGTTAACCAATTAGCCCTTGGAATCCTAGTGGCTCAATTTCATGATAGCTATGCGGAAAAGCTGTGGAATATTTTAAGACCAATTCTACTGGATCCTGATGCGTATGACAGCAACAGTTTCTAGTCAAACAAGCTGGAAAATATTCAACAGAATGTTTGTTAAATTGGAACTGATTTTTATCTAGATGCAATGTAGGTCATATTGTGTGATACTGATGGTGCATGTCAATACCCCCACCCCCAACTCCATGTTACTACACCTATGCAGGGGTCAATGTCTAGTTTTAGCAAAATCTGTCTATTGCCCATAGTTATTTCCCCCATAAAAACCTGAAATTCCTAGAATATATGGTTTTCAGTGTATCACCAGAAAATATCTTGACACATTTAGTTCAAATTTCAATGGACCATTCTAGTTTTAATTATGCCCCACCCATCTCTAGCTAAGCTCCACCAACACCATGCTTGTGTTGGGATCGATCGATCTCTGAACTCCCTGACTATCAATTTCCAGAAAACTATGTAGGAAAGCTGCTGAATATTTTGAAATTTATTTGACTGGATGCTGTTGCTGCCTATCGCAGCAAGCGCTCCCAGTCAAATTTGTATCAAAATATTCAACAGCATGTTTATCAAATAGCAAAGACATACAATTCGTACAACTTGTCAGATTATTAAGCGTTAAAGACAGACTATATCGAATCATTCATGGCGTCATATTTATGACGTTATCCTACACGTCACTTAGTTGATTATGAAATCATATTTATTATGATGGATGGATAAACTGGACAGGTGAATTGGTATACGGATAAAAGTATCTGACAAAACATCAGATGTATCAGTTCTAATCATGTTTCAGCAAAATGGAGTTTCCAGATGTGAAATGAGTATGACACCCATTGTGGTAAATATTTTGTAGCTACATGTCTCCATTCAAATTATATTAAAATATACAAGATAATATTCCTTAAAGGTGCATATTCACACTAAAATGCTTTAAAGTAAGGATTCAAATTTTATAATTTTAAAGGCGTGAATTGTGTGACTAGATGCAACGAAACAAAATAAATCTCAGCATTCAGTAATTTCATTATGTATAAATTAATATAATTTTTTAAGTTGTAAAATTTAATTTGCGACATGAGCCCCTAATTCAACTAGCGACCAAATTTTAAAAAATAATTTATATGGAATGAAATCATCATATGCTATGATTTATTTCGGTTCATTACTTTGAAGTACACAATATCCTTTAAAATTATTCGATTTAAACAATTTTATTTTAAAGCATTTTTTGTGTGAAGATGCATCTTTAAGCTGTGAATAATTTGTAACTGATGTGCAAAGATAAAGCAGTTAAGTAAGTGGTCACTTGTGTTTTTATTCTGCTATGTCAGTCACTGACAGAGTAAAATTCTGAGATTCACTTCATAAAACCTTGTTGAGCTAAGAAAGCTGTGGAAAAAATGTCCAGATTGTATTTGGAATCTGACTACTTAATATGATATGATGCCCTAGATGTCTTTTCTATGTAAAACTTTCTTACCTGGAAAAGTGATATGAAATTCATCATTGGTGTCCGATTTTTGCCCTAGAATGTTTAACAGCAATTATCTGACCATGGATCAAATGTTCTGGATCACAAAGCTATAGATAGCCTATGCCAGGGCATAATATAATAATTTGTTACACGCCATTTAAAACGCAATTGGATACATCTTGTAACCACTGCAGATGCAGTTTTCATCTGACTTGACCATTAATCACAATTTTCCAAATTATTGTCCATTTGCAGTCTAATAGATGACTACTTATTGAAAATTTACCACTGGAATGACTGGCTCTTTTATCCAGGCAGTTGTCAAACGGGCACTCCAAGATGATAGGCGAGTTAATATTTTTACTTGCTTGATAATTAAAGGGTTAAGCTTGCAAACCATGATCCTGAAACCTATTATGTAATATTACCCTTAGCGTTTTTTAGGCTATCTATCTGGATGAGAATGGTTTGTGAACGTGGGAACAAATAATAGAGCATTAAATGTTTTGGCAACATGCACGCTCGTTCTCTGGCGACTGCTCAAGATATTGAATCGAGAATATTGAATAGCTTTTTCACTGCTAACGGGAGTTAACTCTGGAGCCTGTCGACGATCGTCTCCTTGTGACATATAATAGAAAAAGCTATCTCACACGTCGTCCTTATCTGTAAGCTGTATTCTTACAACTTTGTAAAAACTATTTGAGGAATCCCAACGTCCATAGTACCAAGCGATGCAGCTAATCAGCAGCTATTTCCAGATACCCGAGTCATTAAAATCGGCGCAGGGACACTGGCGATATCAGCATCTATAGATTTACACCAGGAAAGTGTCTGTCAGCTATACCGCCCCTTTAACAATTACGACGTCATTCACCACTAGTCACACGGGAAAATACCACACAAATCTATGGGGAATGCCTAAAATATTGCGAGATGGTATATTGTGACGTAACCGATGACGTCATTAGGCCAATGACGCCATGTGACAGATTCAGATTATTTATTGGCACGAAATCTACATACATATAGATATAGCCATACATAGATAGTACATACGATATACAGTTGACAATAAGTAAAATATACATGATATATATACAATACGCACACGCACACTCTCACGCACCCGCCCACGCACGCACGCACACACATAAGATGACATCCACGAATTAAGGCTGATGGCTCTGTTATCAAATTAAGTGGTTATATTAATATATGAGCAGAAACTACATATCATTCATAGTGTAAATTTGAAGTTAATGTTCTGCTAGGTACTGCGCATTAGTTACAGTGGAAACTTCACTGAATGTTGTGTGAAACCTCCGCCAGGATCACTAAATAAAGAAGAAGCAGCATCACCACTCGCCATATCGCAATATCCCATGACAGTTTAATCACCATGAGATTTTGTGACACAGAAGATAACGATGTCACCTCTTCACCCAGCCGTCATATAAAAGGGCGATAAGGATACATGTAATGTACCTAAAGCTAAATTTGCTGCCGATCTGATCAGCTATATTGCAATTACTAGTGATGGCGGTGGGTTAGTGGATTGTTTCGGAGCCAACGCATTCTGCTTTTTCATGAAACAATCAGTGACATATTTTAGTACCGGTTGGCAGACCTAAGTGTCACCGTTATTGTAGGACATTATGAACACAAATGTATGCCGTTCACTGAGGGAAGCAAAATTTACAAAAACATTAAGGTAATTAAATAGCGATTGTCTTTCACTGTGGTAAAATGGACATCACAAAGGCGCTGTTGGTTAGCCGTTGGATGATTTTGTCACGCAATTTGTTCTTGTGTGTCCAATCCAGTTAGTATATAGATCAATGTTAAATACTATAATAGACTCTGTCGGTGACCTCGCACCGGTCCTGCATGTGTGACTTCATCCTGTCTGCATGAGTAGATCCCGTCTCTCGGAACTGCTTTCCTTTAAACGGTTCGTTTAAAGGAAAGCAGTTCCGAGAGACGGGAAAATCAAAATTTCCATCAAAATCCTGTTGCTGCTGGGATGAGGGAAAAAACGGATCCGTTTCAGGAACCAGGAAAATTTATAGAATACTTCTAATACAAGCTGTACACCACCAGGGAACACATCAGTTGGCAGGTAAACAAATCTTGTAGCGATCTCGCACAGCCAATGGGGGTACATCTTATTTTTAAATTATCCTTATCTATATAGAGCCATACACGCGAAATCTTCTTTTAAAAATGTGCGTGTATACCTATATATAGACAAAGGCTGGTTTAACGGACCAATGGTCAGATTAATGGGCTTTGGCCAGTTGGCCAAAGACTTCCATTTCCAATCTGCCCTTATTCCTTTAAAAGAGGCCAAACTGTGACAAAAAGGCCAGTTAAAATTTTCAACCTCAGACAGTGAGATCTTTAATGTCCCCCTACATGTAAGGAGACGGGACCTAGGTTTAATGTCTCATCCGAAGGACAGTGATTTCTTTTGTTTGTTTAGTTGGTTTTATTGGCCGCTTACACCGAGATGTATGGTTAGGTTCAGTTGGTTTATTGGCCGCTTACACCGAGATGTATTTGGGCCATGACTCACTCTGAGAGGTGCTTCCCCCGAAGGGTTGCGATGCTTCCCCCGAAGGGTTGCTATAAACAAGCGTTAAAACTGAAAAAAGTCAAAAAATTAAGTTGTTGCTGGGGGGGGGGGGGGGTGTTGCCTGATGTTTCCTAATGAATTGTTGTTGGCATGTGTCTATGTTGTATGCTGTGTTGAGGAGGGTGTGTGAGGGGGAATTACTTTATTTCTCATGGGGGTGGGATGGGGTGGAGGGCAGTCTGTAAAATAAAATCTCAAAACGGAAATCAAGAAAATTTGAATAAAAAATATTATGATGAAACTGAATGATAATACTATCAATTAAGAAGAAATAAATTAACATAATGGCCTGTGATTAAATAAACAAGAAACGGGGAAAATTGAACTTAGATTCCAGTGTTTGTAAACTAAGTATACAAATTTAACTTAGAATTATAACCTGTTGCTATTAGAAATAATAAGTTGAATGCACGTGGCGCTATTTGGGAGTTAAATGGGTTTAAGTCACGTCGTCGAGTCACTAAAAATCCTTTCATACTAATTAGGTGATCCAAGATGGCCGCGAAGCATTTGGCTCATCAAGCTCTAACACTTTGTTCAGCTGGTGCCCTAGATGTTGTTTTTTTAAATTTCGAATCAATCGCCAAAGCGGCTTTGGGGAGGCGATTTTTATCCCTTTAATTACCAAATTTGGTCAAGAAAATCTGAATATTTGCTTATTGAATATCCATTTGCAGGCCAAGATAAGACTATTTTTGGAAATTTACCACTGGAATGACTGGCCTGGTTATCGATCCAGTCATGCCAGTGATAAATTTTCAAAAAGTCTTTTCCTTGGCCTGTGAATGGACATTCCTCAAGACTATTGCATTAGCCAGCTTTGGCATGAAAGGGTTAAAGACGGTTCTAAAAATCGGCCAAAATACAAGATGGCTGCTCGTCATATTTGTGGATGGGCTTCGTTTGAACAACCTTGTATCCCTATGGTCCAAGGATGGTCCCTATCAAATTTGGTTAAACTCGGCCAACTGTTTCTTGAGAAAAGATTTAAAATTTTATATTTATATTCAAGATAGCCACTGGTCGCAAGCGGCCATATTGGATTTCGAGTGATCGTAGAGTTTGATAGGTTTCTTCCTCAGCCGCAGTCCAGATATCCCATGAACTTTAAAGTGGTCTGGAGAACAATAGCGAAGGTATCATCAGTAAACCCATTTTCAAGATGCTGCTGATGGCTGGTGGCCATATTGGATTTTGAATCAGTGCCGATTTCGATCGGTTTCTTCTACAGATCCAGCCCAGTCATCGTTTGAAGTTTTAAAGCGACCCAACAAACAGGAGCACAGTTATCGTCCGGAAACCAATTTTCAAGATGACCCCCCACCCCACCACCACCCCAAGGGCGGATCACAGTCGATTTCAAGTTTTACCAAATTTGGCTGAATTCCATCAAACGGTTTCGAAGATCTGACGTTGCAATAGATTTTTCTTCGAAAAATGTGGGGATAATGGTGAGTACCATAGGTCACCTATGATACATGTATGTGATGATAAGGTATTGATATATATATAAGCATATTTTACTAACTTTATAATGCGACCCAGTATCCTAGTCCTACATGTAGTAAACTCACTAACTCCAGTACATGTATTACTACTACATGTATGCCTCGAACCTAGAGTATCTATAGCACAATATATATATTACAATCCGCATCATATGGTAACTCGCATAATAAACTTGGTTGACATCCACAAGATGTTACGAATAACATGGAACTATTAAACCTTTCATTCCAAAGCCGTCCTTTTCAGTGGTCTTAAGGAATGTTCGTTTGCAGTCAAAAAAATAGTATTTTTGAAAATTTGCCACTGGAATGGCTGACTCGATAACCGAGACAGTCATTCCATTGGTAAATTTTCAAAACAAGTCTTCTCTTGGACTACAAATTGATTTTCTTGACCAAAATTAGCCATTAAAGGGCTAAAGCCAGGCCACTTGCCATATTACACACTCTCTCAGTCTACAAGTTGGTGTTCTTTAATACAGGTGTCTTGAGTGATCGGTTTCATGGCCTCTGTGGCAGATGATGCCATGAAAATTGAAGTTCTTTAAAATTTTAAACTGTGATATTTCCCTCTGAGAAATCTGTTGCGAATTGCAGCGGTTACCCACACTCTATGTCATAATTCTCTGCGATTATCTGTAGCACAATTGTGGTATATCCATCTGGCAAACTGACAGTATGACATCCATATTTCCTAAAAAACATAAGCAATTAGAGATTACAGACCCTCCTCATTTTTGTCACAGTTTTCATAGCATCATCAAAGTTGTGGAATCATACAGTACAGTCACACCCTTTCCTATGTTAAAATTATATCCAAATTGTAACTGTTGTAGCGCAACTCCGAAACCGGTAGACGGAACTCAAACAAATTTGATATGTGAGTTACCCATATGATCGCGGAGTGCAAGAGGCCATTTACATTTGGATCCGCCTCCAGGGGTCAAAAGTTCAAATTTTAACCTGCGGAAATTGATTATAATGCATCTCCTCCGAAAACATTGGTCAGAATTCAACTAAATTTGGTATGTGGGTTACCCATATGCTTCCGCTCTGCAAGACAATATTTAGACTGGGCTCCAACCCCAGGGGCAGGGGTCAAAAGGCTGAATCGCTTGTAGCGCAACTCCGAAACCGGTAGACGGAACTCAAACAAATTTGATATGTGAGTTACCCATATGATCGCGGAGTGCAAGAGGCCATTTACATTTGGATCCGCCTCCAGGGGTCAAAAGTTCAAATTTTAACCTGCGGAAATTGATTATAATGCATCTCCTCCGAAAACATTGGTCAGAATTCAACTAAATTTGGTATGTGGGTTACCCATATGCTTCCGCTCTGCAAGACAATATTTAGACTGGGCTCCAACCCCAGGGGCAGGGGTCAAAAGGCTGAATCGCTTGTAGCGCAACTCCGAAACCGGTAGACGGAACTCAAACAAATTTGATATGTGAGTTACCCATATGATCGCGGAGTGCAAGAGGCCATTTACATTTGGATCCGCCTCCAGGGGTCAAAAGTTCAAATTTTAACCTGCGGAAATTGATTATAATGCATCTCCTCCGAAAACATTGGTCAGAATTCAACTAAATTTGGTATGTGAGTTACTCATATTAATTTGAAGTGGGTGAGCTCATTTACATTTGGCCACACCCATATGGGTGGGTGGGGTGGAGGTCAAAAGGTTAAGATATCCATTGTAATGCAACTCCTCCGAACCTGTTTGATGGAATTCAAACAAATTTGGTATGCAAGTTACTCATATCAATGACGAGTGTATGAGCACATTTACATTTGTCCCCGCCCATAGGGTGGGTGGGGGTGGGGGTCAAAAGTAAAAAAAATTGATTGTAATGCAACTCCTCCGAAACCATTAGACGGAATTCAACCAAATTTGGTATGTGAGTAACCCATATCAATGTGGAGTAAATGAGCACATTTATATTCCTACCCGCCCCTAGGGGTAGGTGGAGGTCAAAAGGTAAAAAAAATTGATTGTAATGCAACTCCTCTGACACTGTAGGACGAAGTTCCACCAAATTTGGTATGTAAGTTACCCATATTAATATCGAGTGCATGAGCACATTTACATTTGCCTCCGCCAATAGGTGGAGGGTGGGGGTCAAAAGGTAAAAAAAAAACCATTGGATGGAGTTCAAGAAAATTTAGTATGTGAGTTACTCATATTAATGTGGAGTGGATGAGCACATTTACACTTGGCCCCACCCCAGGGGTGGTGGATGGGGGCCAAAAGGTCATGAAATTGATTGAAATGCAACTCCACTGATACTGTTGGACGAAGTTCAACCAAATTTGGTATGTGAGTTACCCATATGATTGCATGGTGCAAAAGGACATTTACATTTCGCTCCGCCCATGTGGGGGGGGGGGGGGGGTGGTTATGGGATGGACAAAAGTTCAAAGCGATGAACGTGGGGATTTCCGATGATGCATCATCGACCAATCAATCTAGTTTACTTTTCAACCAATCAGAAAAACCCTAGTGTGTCTGCCTCGGTATATACACTCAGTCATAGCGGTGCCATCTATACATTGACTATGTGGTATAAAAGCAAACATACATGTAAGTTGTTTATTATTTTGAAACTAATTTGACTTGAAGTCGTTGCTGCCTTAGACAGCAACGACTTCCAGTTAACTTATTTTCAAAATATTCAACAAGCTGAGTATTACATAATAACGAATGGAGTGCATTGGCACTTACACAACATCGCACACTGTGGCTTGGAGACAAAATAGCGGCGATCACTGTTCAACATTTACGTGATATTAAAAAGCAGATAAGGTAAGGAAATATAATATTCATGATATGAATGATATTCTATCTATATAATCTATATACCATAATCTATCGGTGGACTACATCATTTGAGATGAGATTAGCATCGCTTTAAAATGACTTCTCGACAACCAATGGCCCGATTTCAATTACACTTGGCAGGAAGCAACCTTAGGGCATAGAGATTAAAGTATATTCAAAGGGATATTCATTGGCCAATCTGGCCAGCAACCATCTTGTATTTTGGCCGCTTTTTAGAAATGTCTTTAAAAATCTTCTCCGAAACCGCTTCGGAGATCGAATCTAAACGACATGTAATGAAGCAGCATCAGAGGGAACAGCTGAACCTAGTTTGTTCAAAGTAACTTGATTGGCCAAATGAGACGTCACATAAATGTATCAGCGGCCATCTTGGATAACCTTGTTTTCCTAAAAGCAACTTATGTCTCCAGTACCACTAAACAGATCAGGCTGAAATTCGTGAGATATGATTAGGGACTAAGAGCCATTAAACTTTGTCCATGGAAAGTTGATATGTAAAACACATGGCCGCCGTTGATCTATTAACATTTAGCATGTTTGGCGGCCACCTTAGATTTTCTGGCAATTTCAGAGATCATACAGAAGACTACTTATTAACCACTAGGCCAATTTTAATAAAACTTAGGTAAACCTTCACAGAAATTTGATTGGTAAATTTTTCCACTGGTTATCTTGTTTTGTTCGATTGCGGCCAATAATCCCAGGTGAACGATATAGGCCCGTTGGGCCTCTTGTATTATATAAATTTTGTCTTAAAATCTGGCATGCCACAATCATATAGGGTAACTCACATAAGATTACAATTGGAATTGGTTGAATTCCACCAAACTGTTTCGGAGCTAGAGAAATGGACAGGTAGATGGATGGAGACAAGTCAAACAAAATCATAAGGACAATAAAGTTTCTTGAATTCCGCCATCGCTGGCATTTCCCCCAACCCCACCTCAATCCTGGGCGCGGAGCCTAAGTAATGTAAACATCGCAACATAATCTGCAATCATATTGAAGATTTTCGATCTTCGGGTCTAATTTAGAAATATATCTACTACACTTCTGATAAGAATATGATGTACCGGTTGCTGCGACAACCTCTTATCAAAGATGCAGTAGTACGATTATCTGCTCGCCTCGTCTAAGGTAATGGTGACGATATTTATACTCGATAATCTGGGCCTGATCTGACTCGGGTAAAAGATGGTGGCTCGGGACGGTGGTCTTCCGTCGCTTCCAGACTGGACAATACACAACCCAAACTCTTGCTTCGAGAATATCGAAGTGATAATTTATTCTCTTAAGTTTGACTGTCTAATATGGCTACGGATATGTGTGACTTATGCTGTCACGATAGAAAACAACCTGTTAAATAAAACTCTAAGTAAATATGAGTGGCTTATACTACCACCAATCTCTATCAATTATGGGTGGCTTATACTACCACCAGATACTTTGAGTAACTTTTACTGTCACTCGCGTCTATAGAAATAACTGATTTTCATACAATACGAATACTGGTTATTCTATCATTACAAAGTTGCGTTTCACGATTCTCTAAATCATTTTCGTCAAAAACCGTTCTTGGCTACTTAAAACCATTCACTAAGAACTTGTTCGAATTTCGACAAATTCAGTTCTGACTCGAGGCTAGGTTTACCTAAGCGCAATAATTTTCGGAACCAAGATTTTTCTAAAAAGTTAAAGTCCACTTTTTATACTTCTCTGGAGCTCTTTACCATGTTCGTTTGGGTTCTTCTTTCCAGAGTTTGATTCGATGCTCATTGATTGTGACGTCATCCTGACTAATCAAACTCCGAGTTTCTCTCTTAGGAAAAGAACATCGAACAAGTTAAGTGATGGAATCCTATCCGATAACCTCCCACAAACTTGACAGTGATGGACATTGCTTCGACAATCATTGCTAATCGTTTCTTAATATCTTATTCTGACTAACGTCTTCTGTCAACTTTTCGTCTGGTTTTCTAATCTACTTGGCGCCAGACGCTATCATGCCCACGTCCAGCCCCTTGCTTATTAGGCCTACGCCTGCATTTCAGAAGGGTGCCATGACGTAGTGACCATGTGGTACATCTGATTCACCAACATCTGGTGTCGTATCTGGTGTCGTGGGTCGCCTCTATAGAAATATAAAAACCCGGTCACCTTATTACGGTCCTTATGGTAAGTCGGTCGTCGCCACGTTTACTACGTCATTCTATGAGTCATTCAGTCTGTGCTACGTACACTCTGTGCGTAGCATTATACCGACGCTCTTGCTTGAATATTTAGAAAACTATTGGTCATAACTTCTGCTGAATACTATAAAAGGTTATGCCGCGCCTGCAGCAACAGCTTTCATCTTTCAACCACCGATAGATTCCATCAGCTCACTGCCCTAAGTCTTAGTCTATTCTATTCCAATTTCATATTCCAATTTCACTTATTGTATCAGCTATATTTTCGTGTCAATTTTGCATCGACTTGATGCACACACTAGATCGCGCTAATACATTTTCGCTCATTGTGTTATCCGTTCCCTAGCTCGTCTGGTATTCAAAAATATAGTCATATTCTTTGCTGGGGGTCTTGTCATATTCTTCGCTGGGGGTCTTGGACTGCAAATATAAGATGTCCCCGGGGTCATGATCCCCCAGAAGACAATCCCATACTTACAATATGAGTAAATAAACCGGCATTTGTATTCATCTTGAAATATGTTATTTTTGACAATTTTCCACCAGAATGACTGGGCCGACAACTATCTTGGATTTCCGCTGAGTTTTTAGATGTATTTAAAAATCTTCTCCGAAACCGTTTGAGGGATTGATTCAGAACTCATGAAATATCATCTAGGGCAACAGCTGAACCAAGTTTGTTCAAAGGAACTTGATTGACTAAATAGTTTGGCGGTCATCTTGGATGACCTAGTTTTTCCGAAAACTACTTCTCCAGAACGGCTGAAGGGATCGGGCCGAAATTTTGGAGATATGATTAGGGACTAAGATTCATTAATGTTTGTTCAAGGGAAGTTGAACCGTCATAAAACCTAGCCGCCATGGGCCAATCAAAATATAGCATGTTTGGCGGCCATTTGGGTTCTTTTATTTGATGGATTTTGAGGCCGAAATTGGTTTTATATATGCTTTTGAGTATTCTGATCTCAAATTTGCAATTTTTGAAACTGTCAAATAAACGGTTTGGTGGCCATCTTGGATCACTTTCCCGCCAAAAGCTCCCATAGTAAAGCAATGTGAAATTTAAAATGTCTTCTCGAGAACTACTGGGCCGATTTCAATTATATTTGGCAGGATGCATCCTTAGGGTATAGAGATTCAGGTTTGTTCAAACAAAGCTGATTGCCCAATTTGGCCAGTGGCCATCTTGGATACTAGCCGATTTTTAGAAATGTCTTCTCAGACTGTTTGAGCGATTGATTCGCAACTCATGAAATATCATCCAGGGCAAGAGCTGAACCAAGTTTGTTCAAGGGAACTTGATTGGCCAAATGGTTGGGTGGCCATCCAAAAAAAACCCCGCTGCCCTGGTTTTCATGAAAGCGACTCGCTGAACGGACGGGCCGAAATTTGGGAGATATTATATTGATGACTAAGGATCATTATTGTTTGTTCAAGTTGATACATAAAGAAACGTGGCTTCTGTTTTCTTGTTACAATTCTGCTCACCTCCTTATGGTTCTACTTATTGTTGATGGTCATTCTACATGCTCCAGGTGAGCGATATAGGCCCCTTGTGCCTCTTGTTTTAGAAATATATAGACGGTGATCTAGCCTGCGGTGATATCGAGCAATATATCAATTTTAAAAGGAAATGTCAGTGTTTACAAGCCATTGTTGTGAATGATCACTTGGCCATGCATAGTAGTATAACAGTAGCCTGCACCCCATCTTTTCCATGATGTTGACATATTGCTGATGCCCACAAATATAAAGCCTCTTCATTGCCCTTAAGACCAACCTCCCAAAAAGTGTGTTGAGGGTTCAATCGGAACTGGAGAACTTTATATAGTGATACACATGCATGCGTGTACGTGTACGCGCACACGTACACACATGCATGCATGTACGTGTGCACGCGCACACTTATTTGTTTAATATAACCAGTCATGCAAGTTGTAATTTACAACACCACCAGGAACCAGTTGTAATTTACAACACCACCACAAGATTTCATGGCAAAATTAATAGCACATGTACTTACTCAAATATATGAACTGAGAGACCACACATAGATCCTGTTAATGCGAAGGTGCTTGACATCAGCTCATTTTGGCTATGGGGATGAACAATTCCTGGTATGGGTAGCATCAAAGTTGTAGAGAGGACTCGTCTGCTACAAGGCTTGGCCTCCTGCAAAATAAGGATAAATAGCAGCCCTAGTATTTGTAATGTTATTTACCAATTTAGTTGTGTCTGCCACATCAACCCTTTCATGGCGAAGCCGGACAAAACCGGCCTCTGTAGTGGTCTTGAAGAATGTCCATTTGCATGTCAGGAGAAGACAATTTACCACCGTACAGAATGACTGGCTTCAAAACCGATTTGATTTCAGTGCTAAATTTTCAAAAGTAGCCTCTTGGCATACAAATAGACATTCCATAAACAAATATCTTTATATTCTTGACCAAATTTAACCATTAAATGGTTAACTTATCAATGCTAATGCCTAAAAAAATTATATGTATGTTTCCCTTCCTTACAGTATGTATCTGTAGCAATAGCTGTGACCTACCTAACCCCAAAATATTAATACCTTAATATTTCTACCCAGGGAAGTGGGACCGCTGGATTTTAAAATTTTTCAGTGATTTTATCACAGTTTCTACCTTAATTTGACAGTATTTGAACAGCAAAAACATGGTAAAAGAGACCGCAACACCACCCACAAAAAATAATAATTCCATACCTACTGCCTACTTGAATTTTGGAGAGATGTATATGAAACATATCTGATATATTATTTTACTTGGCCTTAATACACATAAAATATAGGTAATAATTATTTTAAAATAAGTACAGTAACAGTGTCAGTGGCCAAATATTACTTGCACTCATCATGTGAAATGTTCATTGTCAAACAAAAACATAGTTTTAAAGATTTTTTGACAGGAATGACGCTATCTAGCTTTAACCATTTGACAATCATATCAGCCAAAAACGGCTTCTGCAGTGGTCTTGAGAACTGTCCATGTGCAGACCAAGAAGACTATTTTTGAAAATTTACCACTAGAATGACTGACTCGATTGTCAATTTTCAAAAATAGTCTTCTTGGTCTGCAAATGGACATTTTCTATGAGAAGATTGAAATTTTCTTGAACAAATTCGACGGTTAAAGGGTTAACCCCCAGCTATCCAAGTTATTATGTTCTAACACCCAGCTATACAAGTTATTATGTTCTAACACCCAGCTATCCAAGTTATTATGTTCTAACACCCAGCTATCCAAGTTATTATGTTCTAACCCTCAGCTATCCAAGTTATTATGTTCTAACACTCAGCTATCCAAGTTATTATGTTCTAACCCCCAGCTATCCAAGTTATTATGTTCTAACCCTCAGCTATCCGAGTTATTATGTTCTAACCCTCAGCTATCCGAGTTATTATGTTCTAACACCCAGCTATCCAAGGTATTATGTTCTAACACCCAGCTATCCAAGTTATTATGTTCTAACACCCAGCTATCCAAGTTATTATGTTCTAACACCCAGCTATCCAAGTTATTATGTTCTAACACTCAGCTATCCAAGTTATTATGTTCTAACCCTCAGCTATCCGAGTTATTATGTTCTAACCCTCAGCTGTCTGATTCTGTGATTATCATTAGTCCATACTTCTAACCCTTAGCTGCTAGAGTCTGAGAATATCTTGAAATGTACAGGGATAAATACACATGTAGTGCACACTACACCCTCATGCAGGAAATTCCTTTTTGAAATTTAAATTTTCTCAGTGTTGTCTTCATTTCTGGAGGTAACATTACTTGAATGAGTAGATGATGAGAGTAGAAAGGTCACAGGAGACAGAACAAAGAACTTCTGCAACAAAAATGTCACAGTAGCAGTGGTAATGGGGTAGCAGTTGCATAGCAATCACACCCGTAGCTGCGAGAGAGTGGGTCGAGACCTCGAAGGGGGCCAGTGATTCTTGGCTTCCAGTCATAATAATCTCAAAATATTTAAAAGACAACATGACAGAGTATGCTTTATTTTATAAAGTATAAATTTATTTTATCAGGGATTTGACCTCGAAAGGGGTAATGGCTAACTCTTCTAAAACAGTCTCTGTCGAAGTCAGAAATGTACATTTGCAGACCAAGACAATTTTTGAAAATTTACCACTGGAATCACAAGTTCGATAATCTAGCCAGCCATTCCAATGTTATATTTTCAAAAATTCTGTCTTTTGCTGTGAGGCATTAATTGAAAGCGTCTGACCAAATATTAGCATTAAATGGTTAAATTATACCAGTTTTCATAGATTCTATTAGAAAATTGAACTGAATACAGTTTTTATAAATTGCCATAAGTCTAAGACCAACCACAGTAGTCTGCCGTTTTAGATACGAAAACGCGAAATCAAAAATACGAAAACACGGTAACACTATATACTACTATATATAATACACAGTATAATTTATTATATATAGTAGTATATAGTGTTACCGTGTTTTCGTATTTTTGATTTCGCGTTTTCGTATCTAAAACGGCAGACTCCTGTGGACCAACATTGTGGAGCATAAGCCCTATACACAATCACCATGCATATATCTGCCGAGTAACGGCTAATAAATAGACAACAGGGCTAGCTCTGAATGACTTACCTCAATACCTAGACAGCGTATCCATTTACAGCAGCGAGCGTACTTGGAATGAAGGCTATGTATACAGCATAAGCTACTCAATCCATGTCCAGTAAGTAGCCTAAGATGTCTTCTAACGAAACGCGTGACTAGACCACTTTACCGATGATTTCTACTCATATCAACGTGTTATTACCACGGAGATAGTAATGGTATACAGTCTAACATGTCGATTTCCCTATAACAGTCGCAATTTTGTCTCTCCCTTTGTATAAATCTATTTGTTCGGTAGATTTTATAATTTACGTTTCCGCCATGTTCCTCTGTTTGTTTTCTTTGATATTCGCGTTGAAGTCACGTGATACGTGATGACGTATTATTAATTTCGCACTGCATTGTGGGTCTGGAAAACCCAGCGACCTCAGGTTCTCAGTCGAATTTTACTACCGGGAGTGAAATTAAAATGAGGAAATAATACGATCCATTACGGATAAGCACCAGACGCAGTACTGCCATAAATGGTTTCAATACATAGAAATATACGAAATATGACATTATATGGATAGAGATGTATGTATTATTTTTATATCTGATGTGCCTGAACCAGTAGCTTTAAACTCAGATTTACAAGATTCAAAACGCATTCATTTTGAGACATGTCCATGAATATATTCGGAATACTAAGGCCATGTTCACACTAAAGAGCTAATCCGGAGTTTTCAGTATGGTGATTATCTCTCTAGTATGAACACACCCAAAGAGGTTTGATTCAGACACGAGAACGCAGAAGCACACTCAACAAACAGATGCGCTTTTGAGAGAGTGTGGCATAAAGGTTTATGCCTTAGGATCGAAAAAGGTGGCATAACACGATCATTATATCTCTGGTTAGAAACGTACCCTACGAATAGAAAGAAAATGGTTAGAGACTTAGAGTTAACCAATCATACTCGTTATTAATATCAATAGAGGCAGGCATACTGCAAGGCTCAGTATTTTGTGTTTGTTAGTTTGTAGGTGCTCTGACTAACTGGAGGTGCGGGGACCATTTTGGATTTGGATTGCAATCGCCATTTTAAGTGGAATGGCGATTGTAATCTAGATCTGGAATGACGTAGGCACGTTTAATGGACATTTCCAGAGTTAGCTATGCCCCGCCCATCTCTATCTAAGCTCCTCCCACACCTGGTCCGTGCTGGGATCGATCGATCTCTGAACTCTCTGACTATCAATTTCCAGAAAACTATACAGGTAAGCTGCTAAATATTTTGAAACTAATTTGGCTGGGCGCTATTGCCGCCTATGCAAAATATGCAACATAATGTTTATTAAATGGTAAAATCTTAATTCTTACAACGTGTCTGATTTGGCGTTAAAGGCGAACTATATCGAGTCATTCATGACGTCATGATCATAATGTCATTTTACAGGTCACGCACGTAGTTATTTATGACGTCCATTGCTTAAAGTGTCATTAGTTTGAGGAATGTGATTGTTATGGATATATGATAAACTTAATACCGTTTGATAACCACGCGGAAGAAAGGAAGATGACTGTTTAATGAGTCAATTTACATAAATAATGTCTTGCCAGATTGACCCTTAGTCTCTGTGTCTTTGTCAAACACACGAGCCAGTATTTTCCAGTTAGTAAACACACAATATTATCCTAAAAACGTTATTTTATCTGTCTGCCATGAAATGGGCCATTAAATCCGTCTTAGGCCGTGTTCTCACTGAAGCGTTAATCGGGTATAACGCCATACCTCACTATTGGGTTACAACAGTTAAGTCTCTGCTAAGACCGTGTTCTCACTAGAGAGCTAATCGAGAATAACGGCATACCTCAGTATGGCGATACGCCGGTTAAGTCTCAAGTGTGAACACGCCTAAGACTGAGTTCTCCTTAGAGAGTTAATCAGGAATAATGCCATACTTCTGTATGGCGTTATTCCTGATGAAAGCTGTGTTAATGGGGAATAGCGCCATACCTCAGTATTGCGCTACGCCGGTTAAGTATCTAGTGAGAACACTGCCTTAGACATGCCCCTAGGGTTTGACTAGGCAGCGACGTCTTAATTTAGGTTAATTAACACAGAATATATATGAAATTGTTGATACTACAGTATGCTGGTGCTATAACATTGGTGGTAATTCTAGTGTCTGTGTTAATGCATCATCGCAATGTGGCGATAATGGCGCCATCCATTTCTAGCTATGCCCCGACAATTTCTAAATATGCTCAAACCACATTTTCGTGTGCGTGCGTGCGTGCGTGTGTGTAGGTGGGTGGGTGGGTGGGTTTGGGTTTGGGGTTTGGGGGGGGGGGGGTCTGTCTGTCTGTCTGGCTGGCTGGCTGGCTGGCTGACTGGCTGGCTGGCTTGCTGTGTGCGTGCGTGGGTGCGTGCGTGCGTGTGTAATCGATGAATATACTTTGAATTCCTAGAACTCCTAGAATCCCAATGTCGGGGGTAACTGTACAGGAGTGTTGGTGAATGTGTTGGTGTTAGTTTGAGTGATGGCTGTTGTTGACCTTTGAAGCAACGGCTCACGGTCGAATTCGTCCCAAAATATTCAACAGAATGTTTGTTGAATTGTAAATTCCATGCAATTAGTACACTTGTCGGGCTTTTCCATTTTCATAACTGGGTATAATACGTCATTTTGATTGTGACGTTATCGACCTAGAGATATACTTAAAGAATGTTTGTTAGTATTAATCTTATTTTTCATAGTGGTTATAATGATTATTGAGTTATAATGATTATTGAGTTTTTTCTAATGGAGGCAGTGCAATCGCAGAAAATATTGTAAACATAACTAATGTTACTGCATGTATGGTTATTGTATTCCGCGGCTGTTGTAGTAGAAACATAGGACTACAGTTGCAATCAGTCCTTCTTCGCTTTTGCCCGGTTTTCCCACTATGTCTTGTCGTCCGCCAAAATGTTTAGCTTACATCATTAACCCTTTAATGGCCAAATTTATTCAAGAAAATCGAAATATTTCCTTATTGAACGTCCACTTGCAGGCCAAGAGAAGGCTATTTTTTAATTTTATCACTGGAATGGCTGGCTTGGTTTACCGAGCCAGCCATTCCAGTGGTAAATTTTCAAAAATAGTCTTCTCTTGGCCTGCAAATGGACATTTCTCAAGGCCACTGTCGCAGCAGGTTTTGGCCGGTTTCGTCATGAAAGGGTTAAGTCGTCATAAATGCTCAATAGTTCGCCACGTTGTACGAATTTTATGTCTTTACTATGGCAGCGGCAGCAACAGCACCAATTCAAATAAGTGTCAAAATATTCAACGGCTTTCCTGCATAATTTTCAGGAAATAGAGATTCATGGAGTTCAGTTTTCGATCGATCACTATACAGCCAGAACGTGGGCTAGGAATGAGCTAATGCTGTATTCATCCATTCTATCTATGATGACAACAAATACCACGATACCTGGCATCGAGTTTATAATCTATAATCATATAACCAGGCCCTTTAAAACAATGTACGTTTTCTTGCATATTGGTCTTCAAATGTCATTCTGAATGTTACGTCATCTTACGTTCCTCCCATTATGCGATCAAATATCAAGGGCACGGGTGAGCGGAGTGTTCATATCGCTGATAGGCTTAATCTCAGACTTTCATTCAATTCCTGGAAAAATCAGTTTCCGTCAGTTTCAGTCTCACGTGTATTACACTCAGGCTACCGAGGCAGCATATGAGGGTATATATTTATAACAATTATTATGGCGAGTAAAGTGACAAAATATACAGTGATTATCACGAGGTTAATAAATAAATACTAATTACATTAATAGCGATAATAGACTTGGTGACTTATTTTTGCTTGGCATATAAAAGGTATTTACAAATTTAATTACAAACTGGCCTGTTGCATATTGAAAGAAGTCCTTTTGCTTTTTCTATCGTGGTATTGGTTAGGTGGTAAGAAGGGATTAGTCTTTATTGTTCAGTGCTAAATTTTGTGCAATGAAAAAAAAGTGTAATTCGTCACCTATGCAATTACATGCATTACAGATGCGCTCATTTCGATCAATCCCCTCCCATCTCTTGGTCTCGATGTCTAGGGTTTAATGTTCTGAAGTGGTACAGAATTATAGCGTCCCGATATGGCAATACAACAAAATATTTTTTCAAATACCGAATCACTCATCATGTTATTGTAAAACGTTAATCGGCTTGAATTGGAAATTTCAGCTCTACATTTTTCATTGAATTGAGTTTGTCAAGCTATTCTTACCTGCCTAGTGATGTTAGTCTTATTTACGTTTTCTGCGTTAAAGGCTTATCAAATCCTGTTATTATTAGTATTTCTTTAACTTTTTCTATCCATTTAAACTTGGTTTAAACGTGATTTATTTTGTTCAGATGGAAGCACGATAAGACTTATGCCCGTGTCTCCCATACACATACAGATTATTCAAAACTTGTTTACAACAAAATGGCGGCAAATCATAATAGTTTAATTAATTGTAGTCTATTGGTGTGCATAAGTGTGTGGATGTTGAGTGTGAGGTGGGGGAGAGTAGGAAGAAAGACCGAGATAGAGAGAGAGGAGGAAAGGGGGGTGAGAGGGTGAGAGATAGAGAGAGCGAGGAATAAGATCAAATGGAAGAATAGCAGAGGTGAGCTCTAGGTGCTGCCTTCGCCCCGACCTGTACGTGTTGGGCTGCTGTCCATTTACCCCTTAAACTATAAGTTCGCGAACGGGAAGTTACTGAAAGCGGTTGGTGTTACAGATCAGTTTATTCATTTCCAAGTTGGCAGTGTAAGTCCCGTATAGAAGCTGGTTGACCGTAAGATTATCAAGAGAAATATCGTTCAAGGCAAGCTGATTTTGGAAAACGACTCTTTGCTCGTTAAAAAGGGCACAATGTAAGAGGTAGTGGTTTGTAGATTCATCATTGTGCCCACAAGAACAACTGGCAGATTCCGACAGAAAGTTGTCAAATAGATCCATTTAAACTTGATATTCTTTGTCTCCGTATACCGTAGGCAGGTATAGTAAAGAATAGACGAAAGCTTTCCATATCCAGCGTTTACGATGTCCGCCCAAAATCGAATTATATTGCACTGTATTGTAATATTTAATGGGTATTTACCTAACTCTGTATAGATCATAACATTCGGGGTACTCTTCTTCATTTGTAACATAATTTTATAAAATAGTATTTGGCAAATTTCTAGCAGTTTTGTGTTTAGAAAGCCCCAGATTTCGGACGCGTATAATATAACTGGTATAACCATAGACTCAAAAAGTGTGCACTGTAAATCTATCGGGACGTCGATCGCTTTAATTTTGTGAATTAGTGCGTACATTGCTTTAATCCCTTGAGCTAAGTTTCGTTTTCTACAAGAAAAAGTTACCATTATTTTTTAAAAGTACACCCAAAAATAAATATTCATCTACTACTTCTATGCTATGTTCACCTATTTGAAATTTTGGTTGGTTAATTTTCTTACGTTTTTCGAATATTATTATTTTAGTTTTTGAATGATTGATCTGCAATTTCCACTTGTCACAATAGTCCTGGAATACATCTAACGCATTTTGTAGCGACCTGGGTGTTTCTACCATTATCATAGTGTCATCAGCATAGAGAAGCACAATAAGATATAAATAAAGGTGTAAATTATCAACAAGTTCGTTAATTGTTGTCAGCCCTGATGTGTGGTGTTCATCTAGGTAACTTTCTAAATCATTCAGATAAATCGAAAAGAGAAACGGGGATACATTTTCACCTTGTCTAACGCCTATCCTACACGGGAATGTGTCTGACTTATTTGAGTTATGAAAAACAAAAGATTTAATAGACTGATCACATTCCTTTCCAAACCAGGCTTTGTTATTTACCCGTGGCTTACCTCTATATAGCTTTTTATATCCAAAGGTTTACGCAGCGTTATTAATAAACATTTCCCCTGTCATGTCTACAGCTGAGTTTAACGTGTCCAAGTTTTCGGAGTTTTTAGGCTGATTTAATTTTTGTAATATGTTATTTACCGCTGCTTGATCTAGGCTGTTAGTAAATTGCTGTTTTTACTAGGTTGCCACCGTATCCTTATATTATTATTATTATTATTATTATTATTATTATTATTATTATTATTATTATTATTATTATATTCGATTTCTAAGTGCAATGGATGGTGGAAATCTGATATCATCGGATCAAAAGGCCTCACATCAAATGCTTGTAAGATTTTTATGAATTGTCCGCTTCCGACTGCATAGTCTAACAAGCTGTTATGTGTGGTTGTTGCCTTACCCATGAAACAATCTACACCGGCCCTCACTTTTAATATGTAGATGTTCGTATTTGTACAGAGTTGTAGTAGCTTCGCACCTTCGAGGTGTCTGATCGCTTTGTTCACTCGTTCTTGACTCTGATAATTAAATTAATCAATAGGACGGAGGAGAGCTTCGTTGAACAGAAGGCTATTTCTTTTTATTTCATTTCATTTCATTTATTTATTTACACCCAAGCCACATCGTGGCACACTAGGAACACGGAGTACAATACGTACATGTCTAAATGGCGGTTAGGGCTACATAAGACTATTATTATTATTATTATTATTATTATTATTATTATTATTATTATTATTTGTTAGCAATTCTAGATAATACGCTGTATGAATACTATTCTGATATACGGTTCATGAAATACTGCACACCCTGAATGGTCAAATGCCATAGTAGAAGATTAATGGTCATGAAACTCCTGTTTTGTTTCCAGGAAATAGACATTCCTCAAGACCACTTCAGCTGTAGTTTGGCCGGTGTGGCCATTATAGGTTTAAGTTACCACAAGATGTGGGTAGCTCGGTAGCTTTATTTCGGTATTGTGATGATGTTAATGAAATGTGTGATATATTCAACACTCTGTTTCTAAGTACGTTAACTGAATATATCCCAAAGAGAGTAGTGAAAATTAGGTTAAGTGGCGGTGCTTTAAGGCGAGAAATCCGACAACTTATGAATCACTAATCACTAATCACTCGTTCCACTACATGCAGTCCAACTTCTGGCAACGTAATACTGTTAACAATATGAAGAAGAAGGCAAAGCAGGACTTCGTAGAATCAGCTGATTTAATGCTTGATTAACTATCTATTCACAACCCACGTCCTTACTGGCAATTAGTTAAACAACTTATAAACGGCGGTACTACAACACATATTCCTCCTCTGATATACAACGATAATGGTCGTGCAAGATATGCTACCACTGACTTGAAAAAAGCAACATGTCTAAATAATTATTTCTCATCCAAACGTCGATGATGCAGGTACCAATGCTTGACAGGAAAAACTAATAATATACATTCTGGCATTTCGATTCAGGAGTCCGAAATAATTGACGTCATTAAAACACTGAGGTTAAACAAAGCTTCTGGCAGAGATGAGATAAGTCATAAAATGCTCAAAGAAACGATGCACGCCATAGCCTTTCCATTATACCTGCTATTCAATAAATCTATCGAAAGTGACATATTTCCCGATTCGTGGAAATCAGCCACCGTATGCCTATATAAATACAAATCTGGCTTCCGCCCAGGCTATCAACTGTAGCTTAACTTATTGAGTTGTGACACATCCTGTCAAATGCACTATATGAACGCAAATCTTCATACATTGCACTTTGCGATATTTTGAAGGCATTTGACTGAGTCTGGCATAGAGGAGCATTGATGAAACCTGACGAGCATTGGCTGGGAGGAAGTCGTCTTGCATGGTTTAAAAGCTACCTGTCTTCACGAAAGCAGTGCGCCTCAGTTAATCAAGACAACTCTCCAATAAGAAAAATATAAGCAGGTGCCCCCCCCCCACACCCCAAGGCTCGGTACTCGGTCCACTCTTATTTTTAATTTATATAAATGATATCTCAAAGAATATCGAGAGCATCTTAAGATCATATGCCGACGACACTACATTATGCTGCTTCGGTGCATCATCCATCGAAAGAGAGAGAAAACCAAACAGCGACTTACACAATTTCTGCATGGTCCAAACAATGGTTCGTCCTCTTCAATGCTACAAATACCGTGTATACCGTATATCTAACTATAACAGATATCTTTTTTTAATGATACACTATTATCATCAGTACAATCCAGTAAGTATCTTGACGTAACCATTTCAAACGAGTTAAAATGGACTGCTCATATAGAGCAACTATCAAAGAAAGCTACAAAGATCTTAGCTACCATGAGGCAAATGAAGTATACTTAAAGCAGAAACACTTCATCCAAAATCTACACTGCATATTTACGCCCCGTAAATGAATATAGCGGTGAGGATTGGGATGGTTGCTCTCGCAGGGATTTTGAAAGACTTGAAGTGCTTCAAAATCAAGCCATGAGAATTATAACTAGCTTGCCAAAGTCTACACGTTTAGAAATCCTTTATAAAGAGTCTGGCATAATTCCCTTAAACGAGCGTCGTAAGCAAAATAACTGTATATTATTCTAGCAGATATCATTCCTAGAAGAGTAGGTGATGTCACAGACCGTAGAAATTCAGATGATTTTAGTTCACCGAAACACCGTCTTGAAATATGTAATACAAATTTCATACCAATGCTATTTAATTGTGGAATAGCCTAGCTTTAATACTAAAATCGGCTACCTCAATTTCGGTTTTCGAAACAAATCTTACAAAAACGCGCAAGACCAACTCACCAAATACTATTCAATTGGTAAAAGAAAATATCATAACATGTAAGCTAAGAAATAATTTTAGCCAACTAGACAATAATCTGTACAGATATCACCTACCTGAACACCAAAAATTGCTCTTACTGTTAACACCCAATAACCTCTATCATTTCTGTTTTGAATGTCCAAGATGGGCAAATGAAAGACACGATTTATTTGATTCCTTTTATGAAATTACCCCAGATATTTCCCTGGACATTTTCTTGCAGGGAAGTAATAAATTTGCTACTGTAATTAATGACGATTTACTAAGAAAAGTATATAACTTTATAAGAAAAACAAATAGGTTTTAACATTATTGAACGTTCTTTGTATATAGAGGTAAGCCACGGGTAAATAACAAAGCCTGGTTTGGAAAGGAATGTGATCAGTCTATTAAATCTTTTGTTTTTCATAACTCAAATAAGTCAGACACATTCCCGTGTAGGATAGGCGTTAGACAAGGTGAAAAGTATCCCCGTTTCTCTTTTCGATTTATCTGAATGATTTAGAAAGTTACCTAGATGAACACCACACATCAGGGCTGACAACAATTAACGAACTTGTTGATAATTTACACCTTTATTTATATCTTATTGTGCTTCTCTATGCTGATGACACTATGATAATGGTAGAAACACCCAGGTCGCTACAAAATGCGTTAGATGTATTCCAGGACTATTGTGACAAGTGGAAATTGCAGATCAATCATTCAAAAACTAAAATAATATATATATAGTCCATCTATAAACGGGTCAAATGATAATATTGTGTATTTGTGTATGTATGCTGATCATGTTGATGTGTGTGCGTGGTCACACTTGCCGATAGTGACCACCACATGGACCACCAAGATGTGAGGACTAAAACATATGGTTACCTAATGCATTTTATCTCAATTGGAAATTATCCTTTGCAGACAGAATGTGGCAGTTACTTGCGGGTCGCCGGCATACGCCCGCAGGAGTTGGTGGTCGCTGTAGGCAGGTTTGGATATACATCGCACTGGCATGCTTGTGATGAGTATGATAACATTATTAACTGGTGTAGTAAATGTGAGCGCTCTCCCTCCCTCCCTCCCTTCTCTCTCGCTATTACAGTATTTATCCTTTCATCATGTTAATAGTCAAGATTGATCAAGAAAATCCAAGTCGCTTCTCAGTGAGCATCCATTTAGAGGCCAAGGAAAAACAATTTTAGACGATTTGCCACTGGAATGGCTCGTTAACGACCCAGGCATCCCAGTGGTAAATTATTTTGAAATCTAGTCTTCTCTTAACCAGCAAATGGACTTTTCTCATGACCATTGCAAAACCATTTTGAGCTGCTTGACCATTAAATAGTGAACAAAGCCACAGAGAACAAACATTCTGAGGAGTTCCGAGTGATAGAGATTTGGCTGCCAAAAACTACTAAATAGAAAGAATGCTGAAAATAATGCCTTAAAATCCCAGCATTAGTTTTTCTAGGTATGGAAGAATTCACCTTTCCAGAGTACCCACCCATCATATGACGTCATAATCAACTGCGTGGTGTGTACAATTACATCATAATGAATGACGTCATGAATGGCGTAATGAATGACGTCATGAATAACGTCGATAAGTACGTCACGAACGCATATTTGATGACGGTCTATGGGCTGTTGTACAAATTGTTTGCTTTTACTATTTAATAAATATTCTGTTGAATATTTTGAAACTAATTTGACTGGGCGCTGTTGCTGCCTATGGCAGCAACAGCACCCAGTCTAATTAGTTACAAAATATTCAACAGCTTCCATGTATAGTTTTCAGGAAATTGATAGCTAGGGCATTCGGGTATCGATCAATCCAAGCACGGCGAGGTGTGGGTGGAGCTTAGCTAGTGATGGGCGGGGCATAGCTAAAAATGGAAAGGCCCATTAAGTTAGGAATGTTTATAAAACAAAAAAAATAAATTCGTATGACCTAACGTTTAATACAACTATGTCATGGCTAATACAGCTCTCTTGGTAAATAAGAAATTTAACTCTTTAAATCCCGTTACAAATGTAATTATCTATGTATATGTCTCCCGACATGGAGATGGGGAATTCTAAATCTGTTTTCCTCAGAGGCAATGATGTCATTGTTATCAGTTTAATAATGATTGATACTTTTCGTAGTGCCATATGTCGCTTCTGTAAGCTACCATAGCCACGGACGATGTGCTGAATAATTTAGATTAGTAATCGTATCCGGTGATGATGGTGCTGTCCCTGTAGGCCATTGTATATAGTCGTGTTCTTTAAATATAACAGTTTTTACTGTGAAATGTGATAGAAATAAAGCGTCGTTTACAGGATTTAGGACGAGCAACAATTTTTCCCATAGAGCTAAGAAAGAATTCTTAGCCAGATAAAACAGATAGTGAAGATGAATTCCAATTTATACTTACTTACGAATTTTATTTAGGAGATGCCCACCGGATATTAACACAATGGACCTTTCCAGTTTTAACTATGCCCCGCCCATCCTTATATACGCTCCACCTACACCTCGTTCGTGTTGTGATCCAGCAATCTCTGAGCTCTCTGACTATCAATTTCCAGAAACTATACGGGTAAGCTATTGGATATTTTGGAACTAATTTGACTGGGCGCTGTTGCGGCCTATGTCAACAACAGCGGCCAGTCAAATTAGTTTCGAAATATTTAATGTCAGCATGTTTATTAAATAGTGGAGACATACAATTCGTACAAAATACACGCCACTTAGCTGATTATGACGTCATGTGAAGTCAGATTGATAGATGGATACTCTGGAAAGGTAAATTGTAGCAGATCAAATTAATTCTAAATTTTCTAGCTCTTCTCAACTGACAATAAGGCTGTGTTCTCACTATAGAGTTAAAGGATAACTAATCCCATCTCTTGATAGCTATTCAGGTGATCTAACGCGCCGGTCATAAACTATCCAGGTAATTTTAAGCCTTTTATCACGCCGCTAAGGAACGATATTCAGGATTTAGTAGTTAAATGTTGGTACATTTCTACACCCTATGATGGCTGTCATGATTTACTTTTCAACCAATCAGAAAAACCCTACTGTGTCTGCCTCGGTATATACGCTCAGTCATAGAGGCTCCATCTATAGTTTGGCAAAGTGGTATAAAAGCAATCCTACAGGTAAGCTGTTGAATATTTTGAAACCAATTTGATTGGAAGTTGTTGCTGCCATAGGCAGCAACAACTTCCAGTCAGATTAGTTTCAAAATAGTCAATGGGATGAGCATTACATAATAATGAATGTGATGCATTGGAGCTTACATGACATCACACACAATAGCTTGAGGAGACAAAATGGTGTCGATCACTGTTCAACATTTACTCGATATTACAAAGTTGATAATTGCGATACAGATCAGGGAATGTGACAGGATATGAATGATTTGGAATCTATAAACCATATTCTATCGGTGCAATACAGCATTTGAGATGAGATTAGCATCGCTTTAATCGGGAATAACGCCATACCTCACTATGGCGGTACGCCGGTTAAGTCTCTAGTGAGAACACGGCCTAAGAAGCTACACTAAAAATCAGCCTCCTGTTAAGTCTCTAGTGAGAACACGGCCTAAGAAGCTACACTAAAAATCAGCCTCCTCGCTATTACGCTTAGGCCTACTAATTAATTGTACATGTCTCCAATATCTAAATCGAAATGTCGTGATAAATACCTAGAAATTTGATTTCACGCACATCCTTCTATGGGCTTGATAAGTATGACGTCACTGCGCGTGATTCGCAACCCGGAAGTGTGTATTTTGCTTTATTACGTCATAAGTACGTGTTTATGACGGCATCATTTGTTGTTAAACAAAAACATTGTTTTGTGTATTTAACAATCGTACTGAACCCGGAAATACGTCATCACGTAACAAGCCCATCTAGCATCTGATAAAAAAAATATTAGGCCGACGGAAGAGGTAAATCTTATTAAATGACGGGCGTTCATTTTGAAAACAATACTGCAGTATGCTGTTGCTGTCTAAGATCCGATCTAAGACAGCAACATTGTTTTCAAAATGCGCACATGTCTTTCTATAATAGACACTCATGCCGCTGCCGTCACCGCCACCTCTGCCAGCCCCGCTGCCGCCATGGTCGTCGCCGTCGTTGTGTCGATGACGACGACGACGACCACAGTAACGCAAAAATAAAGCGCAATACATTTATGAGGCATGAACCACGCCCTGCATTAACATCCATATAGACAACGCCCTAATGTTAATAACTATGCACCCACACGCATTGTCACATCTCCCCGCGTCCATGTTGGACTGCCACTATCTAGCCTATAGCTCGATGATAGTGATCCATCATATCAATTGAGTTCTGTAATAAGCATATTTCACATAACCGGGGAAATAACTAGAGGCCGGATATTGTATACCTATTATAGACTCGGTGCATCGCAAATAAATTTCCATAATCAAACCTCTCTATAACGACCACCTTGGCTATCAATTGCACTTGGCCACTATGGGGATGTTGTCAAGTTACGTACACATCAGTTACCACAGAAAACACTTTTTGGGCCAAAAGATTGCGCCTCTTTAAGACAGGTGGTCGTAAGACCTTCTGGCTTATAGAACCACAATATTGTGGTCACAAATATCAGCCTGCCTGCATACACTAATAAAACCGTCCCGATATGATCAACCTTTTGAACGCTAAAGGCCTAATTCTAAAAGTCATATACAATTTAATAAAATTATATTATGTTGAATATTTTGAAATTAATTTGACTGGGAACTGTTTCTGCCAATAGATCCTGTCAAATTAGTTTCAAAATTTGTAAAAATGTACCTGCATCGTCAGTCACCTTGAAATTGAGATTCTAGGATTCTCATGTGTCAAATGCTTGGGTAAATAATTCCCCCCCACCCCACCCCCGCCCGTTAAAACATTTTACGCTTTTTTTAATATTCAGTCACATCTGTTTATAATGAGCTTAATTATTCCTCGATATCCCCCTAGATATAATAAAGTATTACATTCCTCTTACCTTTATTGTTAGCTTAGCTAGAAATGGGCGTGTCATAGCTAGAAATGGATCCCTTTATTAATCTAATGATCCGAATGTTTGCTCCGATATTAGGTCTTTTATTTATTACAGAATGACAGATCAGATGAACACGCGGGAGAAGCATGGATGTTTGTTTATGTTTACGCACATCAAGCGATCAGGTGGCTGACTAGCAATCGATGGAAACATAGGCAATGTCCTTCACTACTCGTTGCTTATCTCCACCCAGGAGTATAAATGGGTACCAGTGTAAAAACTGGGGACGTTACCGATAATAGTTCTTCAAAAAAACCTGATGGCCCGTATTAGTCCTGACGCGAACTTGTGTGTAAGTTTGAGTATGTGTGCCAAAACACAGTTTGGGCCTTCCTTTTATACTTTTCCCAATGCAGCTACACGGGGGTGTGCGACCGGAATTCATTTTGTAGCCGGAATAGATAATTTGTAGCTGGAATACAGCTTTTTGAGGTATTACGTCACGACCGGCCTGATAGCACGGAAGAAACTGCTTTCCGCAAGGACCGTGAAAGATTCCGGATCACTACGTATTATCAGATCCCGATAGGCATCAATCAGGCTGATTGGTAATCTTTCTCTACCCTTGGTAGTAAATCAACTAACACGTTACCGATAATAAACTGAAATAAAAACTATCCTAGATATGACGTGAATGGGACTCATTATAGTACCTGGGATTTTATGATGATTAATGATGATGACATAATGATAAAACGTCAATGTACAAATAACAAAATTATGTGAAAATTTGATGATGTGATGCTATGGCGATACCATTATGATAAGTAAATGGGACACAAATTCAACGCTGACGCGACTGAAGCTGATCAATTACATAGTATTGGGACGGAGACAATGTCGCAAAATGATAATGACAACATAAGGATATGATATAACTAATATACCGATGTAAAATGAAACAATATAATGATGTGATGATGTTAGTGATGAGAATATCATAATTGTATTACGATGATGACAAAATGATATAAACAATATTATGCAAATATAATGACGATGACAGAATTATAATCTAATTCATAAAATATGACTATAGAGACCTATAATAACTATATATTGCAAATGATGATGTATATATGATGATGTAATATAGTCTTAATCTTTTATGCCAGCAGCAACAGCGCCCATTCAAATTAGTTTCAAAATATTCAACAGCATGTTTATTAAATAGTAAAACATTATTATGACGTCATCCTACACGTCGCGTCACTTAGTTGATTATGACGTTATATGACTGCCTGAGCAAATGGATTCATGAATTACGGTCTATCATCCACGAACAACCCATGTGGCGCTGTTCCATTTTTCAATCAAGTGTCTTGTTGGAACCGCCTTGTTGATCCCGGATGCACAAGCGCCAACATAATGGACCTTTCCATTGTATTCATCCATCAAATGGCATCATAATCAACTACGTGACGTCTCGAATGATATCACAATAAAGTACGTCATTTTGACGTCATGAATGACGTGGATAAGTACGTCGCGAACGCATAATTGAAGACGGGCTATGCGTTGTTGTACGAATTGTATGTCTTTACTATTTAATAAATATTTTGTTGAATATTTTGAAACTAATTGACTGAGCACTGTTTCTGCCATAGGCAGCAACAGCACCCAGTCAAATTATTTTCAAAATATTTAACAGCGTATCTGTATAGTTTTCTGGAAAATGATAGTCGGCGAGTTCGATCGATCCCAACACGAGCGAGATGTGGGTGTAGTTTAGCTAGAGGTGGGCGGGACCTAGCAAAAAACGGAAACGTCCATTGTTTTAACAGACTTGTTTCTATCCCCTCGTCGGTCTGTGTGCGACAGCCGTTAGGTGATATTACCGAAAGTCTCTATATTATATTGATGTCATTTAGCTGGCGTAGCTTACCTATAGGAAATTCGAGAAGATTAGGAAAATATTAGATCATATATTTGCTATAGTAGGCCCCTAAATGTATTTCCAAAGCATATGGCTTGCGCATAGCATCAATTAATGTTGACGGAATTCGAAGCAAATTGTAAACTCCAGATACTTTTCCCATTATAAATTCATATGACATAGTGTGTTTGAATGAAATCAAAATGGCACAGCACAATACACTAAATGTACCAAACGTTATATTGAAAATACGGAGTGGGAACATGGCATCTGGTGGTGTGGGAATGCTAATAAGGAAAGACATAGACAAATATATCAACCGTGTGGTACTTGATAGTGATAATGACTGCATTATGTGAACAGTTTTGGACAAGCAGGTGGTACATTGTGATGAGAACATTATACTCGGAGTTGCCTATATCCCTCCAGAATCGTCAAAATATTACTCAAATACTATTTTTGATAAAATTGAAAATGACATCATCACCCTTCGCAAAACCTTTAATAATAGGCGAGTTAAATGCGAAAACACGCACAGAACCCGATTATGAAGTATTTGACAAATTCACAATTGATAACTCTGGACCCGATAACACACCTAACCGTAATATACAGGAATTAATTAACCCACACATACCTGTAGAGAGACACAGCCAGTGCACTGGGCGTATAAACACAAGTGGCAGGAAACTATTGCAATTATGTACAATATAAATATGTTTATCTTAAATGGGAGAATAGGCAGAGACAAGTTTAAAGGTAAGATAACCTGCATACACAATAGCGTATTAGATTATGTACTAGGGGACGCAAAACTGTTTGAAAAACTAAAAGACTTCGAAGTAATGGAGTTCGACCCCCTATTGTCAGACGTACATTGCGCCCTGGAGCTAGCACTCGTAACCCCTCGTAATAAAACCCACCACCACCACCACCACCACCACCAACAACAACAACAACAACAGCAACAACAACAGCAACAGCAACAACAACAACAACACCGTGATCAGGTGGATAGAGAATAAAGCAAAAATATTTGAGCAGAATTTAGATACTAACATAATAGATAATGTCAAGGACATGTTGCGAAGTTTAGACAACACGTCTCGAGTCAAAGTAGAAACAATATAGCGAATCTGATTAGTAGATTGTTTTCTGAGAGCCCAGAAAGAACATTTGGTCATAGACAGCCATTCAAAGGGAAAAACTAGGAAAGACAATAAACCTTGGTTTGGAAAAGATTGCGCCGAAAAACGTCAAGAATACCATAGAGCAAAGAAAGACTACAACTTAATAAAAACAGAGTACAACCAAAAAAAATTAAAAACTGCAAGTAAAACTTACAAGTTTGTCATCAGGAAACACGCACACGATCCACTTAAAAAGACGCACACCAAACTACGCACACTACAAAAAACAGACACCAAAGCATTCTGGAAGATAATAAAAGGGAAAAATAAAGATACATCAGCAACTAACAAGATAGATATTACTCGTTTATTTGACCATTTTAAAACAATAAACGAAGATAATATTCAGGATGAGATCGAAGAGAATGAAGATGTAGCGATACCGGAGTGTCGAGAGCGAGACATACCAATAGATGAAGAAGAAATAAAAAAAAGCCATAAACAAATTAGCAAATGGGAAAGCGACAAGCGTAGACGGTAGTTTAAATGAATATATAAAAGCAACAACTAGCACAATGTTAACCATATCCAAGGAGTTATTTAATAGAATTTTTAACAGTGGCAATATACCAGAAGAGTGGTTGATAGGCAACATACTTCCAATTTATAAAAACAAAGGCGACCCAGCTGATCCTTTGAATTATAGACCCAAAACGGTGCTCAGTTGCCTAGTAAGCTGTTTATACTGCAATCATACATGCACGATGAAGTAAAATAAAATATCATGACATCCCAATAGACTTACACAATTATTTATTCGACAAAATGATAACACCTATCTTACTGTAAGCCTCTGAAGTGTGGGGATTCGAAAATGACCGCCAGATAGAAACTTGCCAAACAAAATTATTTAAAAATGCATTATACCTTAAGAAATCCACACCAAATGCCATGATATATGGCGAATTGAATCGACTGCCACTCAATATAACTATAAAATGTAATATGGTCAGGTTCTGGGCGGGGTTGGTAAACGCTGGGTATGGGAAACTGTCATCAACACTGTACTACCTAGCATTACAATTCTCAAGACAACGAAATATTGAAATCAAATGGATTAAAACTATCAAATTTATTCTAGAAACAACTGATCAGGCAGACTTACCCTACCAGGAGAAAATAAACACCGCACAAGTAATCACCAAAATAAAAAAGTGTCCTCGAACAACAATATACCGATGAGTGGAAAGCAACCCTAAACCAATCGTCACGTCTGACATTCTATAGACAGATCAAAGAGAACAAAGTTTTTGAGCTCTTATCTTGTCATTTCCCAACACTTAGCGACAAACTAGCGATTGGATCCAAAAGATGGCTAGGTATTGACAGATCAGAAAGATTGTGTTCCGAATGCAACTGCATAGAAGATGAGATGCATTTTCTTTTCTCATGCTCTACATTCAATAGACAAAGGCAGAAATTCATACCACGATACTATACCGAAAACCCTATTACCGAGAAAACTAAAGGATTGTTTGCAATAAACCGCTCCTTATCAAACCCTCTAAATACGTGCTAGAATCAAAAGAAATTAAACAGCTAGACTAATTCATCCATCTTCCCACCCAATCATACACCCGAGTTATCCATCAACCCAAGCATTCATCGTCATCATTGTTAAAGCGATGCTAATCTCATCTCAAATGCGATAGATTGTACCATAAATTATAGTTTATAGATTTCATATCATTCACATCCTGTTGCATTCCCGTATCTGTATCGCAATAATCTGCTTTGTAATATGGTGTAGACGTTGAACCGTGATCACCATGATTTTGTTTACTCAAGCGATAATGTATGGTGTCAGGTAAGTGCCAATGCATTACATTCTTTATTATGTAAATCATCTTGTTGAATATTTTGGGGATAATTTGATTGGAAGTTGTTATTGCCTATGGCAGTAACAGCTTCCGGTCAAATCAGTTTCAAGATATTCATCAGCTTACTTGTATGATTGTTTTTATACCACATTGACAAATTATATATGGCACTGATATGACTGAGCGTATAGACCCAGGCAGATACGCTGGGTTTTCCTTCTGATTGATTGAAAAGTTAGGCATGACAGCCACCATAGGCTTTGGAAATGTACCAACGTATAGCTACTCAAGCCTTGAATAGCTTTCTTTAGCGGCATGATAACAAACTTAATTAGATTAGCTGAACAACTATTATGATATGGAGTTAGTTCTCCTTTAATACTGTCTGAAACACTGCAAGGGCAAGTAGCCCAAAATAGATTAATAAATTCATTATTATTATTGTTGTTATCATAATTATGTAAGCGGTCCCACTGTCGGCAGGGCGGCGGAGATGGTGTAATAATAATAATAATAATAATAATATTAATAAATTTCTACCACCATTTCCAATGTACAAATAATCCTCATATGCCGTTGTCACGGCCTGAGTGTAATAAAGAAAATACGAGAAAATACGGTATATGCTGAGAAATATGAAACCATAACGGAGGCACAATGTGGATTCAGAAAAGGTCGATCCACGTTAGACAACATCTTATCATTGCATTTAATAAATGAACTACTTTATGCGCAAAAGAAAAAGGTGTATTGCTGCTTCATTGATTTTAAACAAGCATTCGACACAGTCTGGCGGGTAGGGCTATGGAAGAAACTTTTGAAATATGAGCTATCTGGGAAGTGTTTTAAATTAATTTTGAATATGTACCAAGCGATAAAATCCTCAATCACACACAACCACATAACATATGATTACTTCTCCTGTAAAATAGGAGTAAGACATGGAGAAAACCTATCGCCATTTCTATTCGCCATATTTTTTAATGACTTGGAATCCCACCTACAGAATGATAGAATAACCGGACTTGCGTCTGTCAGTAAATTTGTAAATGAACACCTTAACTTGTTTTTATATCTGACCGTATTTTTATACGCGGATGATACAGCCATTCTAGCTGACTCACCGCAAGCATTACAACTAAGTTTGACAGCTTTCATAACTATTCGTCTTTCCTGGAAACTTAAAGTGAACGTATCAAAAACAAAGATAATCATCTCTAAACGGAAGCTTAAAACACAGCCTTATTTCACATTTGGTGAACAGCATGTGGAAATTGTGGATGAATACCTTTTCCTAGGCGCAGTTTTTAAAGATAATGGCAATTTCACCCCATGTATGAAAAGAGATCTTACTCACGGAAATAAAGCTATGTATGCCCTAGTAAAACGAATCAAAGAACTCCAAATACCAGTTGATCTCCAAAGCAACCTTTACGATACAATGATCTCTCCAATCTTATTATACGTTTCCGAAGTACGGGGGTTTGAAAAGGGGGATATTATCGAAACATGCCAAAATAAATTTTTCAAGATCTTACTTAACCTAAAGAAAATAGTACACCGACTGCAGTTATTCACGGGGAATTGGGTAAATATCCATTACAAATAACAATACAGTGCAATATGATCAGATTCTGGGCTAATGTAGTCAACGCCGGGTATAGCAAGACCTCCTCTATCCTATATTATACATGCCTTGAATATGCCAATCAAAATCAAACTAAATTTAAATGGATAGAATGTATAAAAAGTATGCTAACTTTCACCGGAATTGAACAAGCTCTAAATGCAGAAAACATAAACACAAAACATGTGTGTGTGCGTGCGTGCGTGCGTGCGTGCGTGCGTGCGGGCGGGCGGGCGGGCGGGCGGCCGGGCGTGTGCGTGCGTGTGTGCGTATGTGCGTGCGTGCCTACATATATATATATATATATATATATATATATATATATATATATATATATATATATATATATATATATATATATATATATATATATATATATATATATATATATATGTACGTATGCGTATATGTATGTATATGTATATGTGTGCGTGTGCGTGTGCGTATGTATATGTATATATGTATATGATATTGTCAAACGCACTAAAATTGGAAAAATTCTTGTTTATTTTATTCCTTCAGATTGTCATTTTGTTTTAGAGACGCCATATGGCCTAATTGTCACACAATGATAAATCACTGAGTGGTATTTTTAAAACCTATTTCAGGTTGGCGTTTACTAAGATGTCACGTAGATTCGGATTTTTCTTAAATGCAATTACTGGACGCTTGTTGAAAGGTTGTCTGAGATTGTCCTGTAATTTGTGATATTCATCTTTTATAGGATTTTGGCAATTTCAACATTTTTTCGATTGTATGTGAGAGTAAATGGGATAATCTCCCTTTGATCTAATTGGCCTGGGTCAGAATTTATGCCCCGAGGCCATTGTATTTCTAATTGTTTAATCCTTAACGATTCTCTTAGTTTTCTTAGTTTATCAGTTTCCTCTGTTGTGTCTGAAATAGGTAGCTGTTCGATAGGCATAATTTCAAAGTCACGAGGGACTGAATGATCAGGAAGATTAAAATGTTCAGCCACATGCGTGCCTTCCTCTAGTCTAATATCTGACAGGTGTCTAGTTGCTCGGCATCTTAGTGGATTTTTCGTTTCCCCGACATACTGCTTTTGACACAATTTGCATGAAATTAACTAAATGACATTTTTAGAATCACAATCTAAATTTAACTGAATTTGAAATTTACTTTTGTTTTGAAAGCTTGTGAATGTACTCTGGGAAGGAAGAAAATTATCCAATGTACACCTTTTCTTTTCGCATTTCCGACATCTTCCTTCACCTACAATCGGACGATTATGACAAATTTTGGTAGGCTGAGAATTTGTGGCATTATCCGGAACGAGTTCCAAATTACGCAAGGTTTCAGACTTTATTTTACGTAGGAACCGAGAAGAGTACCCTCTCGGTCTGAGAGCTTTGAATAAGGTCGAACATGATGATTCAAAGTTTTTCCTATCACTCTAATTTCTATGAAAGCGGATTATTTGTGATTTTACAAGTCCCTTGAAAGTATGCGGTGGATGGAACGAATTCTTGTGCAGTAGTTGATGGGAATCGTTGGCTTAAAATAAACTTTGTAGTCTAAGTAACCAGTTGTTTCATACTTCATACCTTTGTATAAGGCTACATCCAGGAAATCTTCGGACATCTCATCAATTTCAGCTTTTAGTTTGATATTCGGATCATGATTGTTCAGAATGGCTAAAAATTCGTTAAATGCTTCTTTGGTATGTTGCCAGATCATGAAAATGTCATCGAGGTACCTGCGGTAAATGAGTGGCTGATTTGGACACTTTTTGAGTGCTTCCTTTTCCCACTCTGCCATGTAAAGGTTAGCGAAACCTGGGCTGAAACGCTTACCCATTGCGCAGCCACAAATTTGTTGGAAAATTTCACCAGCAAATTCAAAGTCATTGCCTTTCAGACTAAGCTCCAATAGAGCAATTACGTCTCTGTCGGGCCTGCTGGTGTCGGGGTAGTGGGTAAATGCTCTACGAATTGAATTTAGACCCTTTTCGATATCAATGTGTGTGTACATAGCATCGACGTCCATCGTAATTAAGAATGAATTTGGAGGGACGGAGATCTTAGAGACCTAGGCCAGGAAGTCGTCAGTGTTTTTCAGATAGCTAAAATGTCTGTTCGCAATTGGCTGAAGATGGTAGTCGATAAATTCACTAATCCTATAACCACAATCTGATATAATGGGTCGCCCTGGTGGAGTCATTGGGTCGGTCCACGAGTCAACAGACTTATGGATTTTAGGAAGAAGATAAAATGTACGTGATTTCGAATCGTCTTTTGCAAAGAGATATTTAAATTGCTTTGCAGTTATCTTCTTGTTATTAACCATTTTTTTTAGAGAATCTCATTAAATTTGCTACAGTTATTTTGCCAAAGTGGTTCCTTTAGCTATTGGTAATGTTTCTGATTACTAAGCTGTCTATGTGCTTCTTTGACATAGTTATTTTTACCCATTATTACAGTAGCTGATCCTTTATCCGCAGGTTTAATAACAATTTCATTATTTTTAGATAACCCTTGTAGGGCATGGCGCTGCTCATAAGATAAATTTTGCTGATCATTTGGAAATGTTGTATTTTTAATACGCTCTGAATACAGTTTTATACTTTCACCGATTGCCGGGTCAACCAGTTTCAAATATGATGCCCAGCCTGTTTTCTCAATGAATGGTGGAATGTTGCTATTCGAGTTTCGAAAGAAATCTGCCAATTTGACGCGGTGACCAAATTCCGCAGCTTCAATAAGGCCATTTTCTAAATCTGCATCCAAACCAATTTTGGGTTTCGGAGTTGGTACAAAGGTTAATCCAAAATTAAACAGCGATCTTTCGGTTTCGCTTAGCTGAGAACCAGCTAGGTTGACAATATTACTGCCTAGTCCAATTTCTGGGTGGCAGCTACCTTCACCCGAATCTAGTTTAAATTAAGGAAATTTAGCCAATTGCTAGTGTTAGCAGTCCCCTAAGTCCAATGTATATTGTCACGACACACTGAAATCTGCGATTGGCAGACGTGCTATGACAGTAACATTGGACCTAGGGGACTCTGCAATTCGATTAATTGCCTCAAGAATTTCCTTCTGGTTGGGGGTCGAGGTAGCTGAGAAGTTCAATTGGCTGAAATAAATCATAGTTTTAGGGAATTTTTTTCTTATCATGCTGAACATCAATCTCAGTCGAGTCTCAGTGTCTGAGAGTGGACTGTTCCGGTCATTGATACATATATTAAGGATCAGCTTCTCAGGATGGGCTGACCATGTGTATCGATTAATGACAGTTCTTATGTCATTAATAGATGCGCCAGGGAAGCAGGCCACCTGTGTGTCTGGATGTGGGTCTACGTTGATTCTGCTGAGATTTGATGCTCCCACAATCAAGATTTTTTTACAAATAGTGGGAAGCTGCCAATTGGGTCTATTTACGGACCCGTTCCCGAATTTCCAAAAGGTGTTCTTCTCTAGCTCAGTGGGACGGGTGGGTCTTCTGCGATTACAAAACGGAGATGGTGTGAAACGAGGTTGTGGGATCTTTGCTACAGGTGGCTTTTCTACATGATGATCTTCCACCAGATACGCGCTGTGGTAGAGGTGCAAGATCATCAGGTGGAAATGGTGACATAGGGCGTGGTGGTGGTGATTCAGGGAGAGGGATCAAGAGCGGGTCTACAGGCGAATAATTACAAGGGGACGGTCTGTCATTTAGACGTGTAAGGGGTGGTGAAACCTCAGTGGGCGATCTTACTCTCTTCCTAGCCTGGGAGGGTGGAGCCACACATGTCTGTTCGACTGTTGGTTTAAGCTTTGGCGTAACATTTTTTGTGCCAACAGTCGAACTGAAATGTGGGTCAATAGGCCTAATGAAATCATAGAATGTTGCAATAGTGCTTCCACTGAGCTTTCTACCATGGTTGTTCTTGGCCCAGCGGATGGCAATGGACTTAGCGAGGCCGAGGTCAAGGTTGGGATGGTCTTGGGCGGAGAGGATCTGGGACCTTAAACACCATAGCTGACAGTTATAATGACCAATCAGCGTTCTCAGTGCGTGCGTGCGTGCGTGCGTGCGTGCGTGCGTGCGTGCGTGCGTGCGTGCGTGCGTGCGTGCGTGCGTGCGTGCGTGCGTGCGTGCGTGCGTGCGTGCGTGCGTGCGTGCGTGCGTGCGTGCGTGCGTGCGTGCGTGCGTGCGTGCGTGCGTGCGTGAGTGCGTGCGTGTATTATATTAATATCTCATATGCCTTTGTCAGGCCTGAGTGAATAAAGTGAACTTGACTTGACTTGAACTTGGCTATATGTCGCTTCACTCTCTTAGGCAAACTAGAAGATGGCCATCAGAAGGACCAGACCCATAGAGATAAATATCCGTACACAGGCTATGACCCTCACAAAGGCGGAATTTACGAGTTCGGTACTTTATTACAGTCTCCAAAATACCCTTGTTTTTTCAAATAATTCTATAACATAGTCGAATAGTATCTGATTAAAATAGCCAATACAATTTTATTTCTGATACAAATACATAAATTCGCGTCTGTTCAAATTCCCATCCAAATACAAAAAGATAATTTAGTCCTTTTTGGACGGTGATCGTCTGCGTCAGCCCGTCAGTGACACCCGATCATGCACAGCTGCATTTTACAGGTTCAGTTTCCTTTATTCACTCAGGCTATTTAACAAATCTATAATTTACATATATATATATATATATATATATATATATATATATATATATATATATATATATATATATATATATATATATATATATATATATATATATATATATATATATATATATATATATATATATATATATATATATATATATATATATATATATATATATATAGCATATGAGGGAAAGGTTATTTATACTATTGTAGGCGGCAGGCCATTATTATTATTATTATTATTATTATTATTATTATTATTATTATTATTATTATTATAGTGGTAGGGGTAACGGTAGTAGTAGTAGTAGTAGTAGTAGTAGTAGTAGTAGTAGTAGTAGTAGTAGTAGTAGTAGTAGTAGTAGTAGTATTAGTAGTAGTAGTAGTTGTTGTTGTCGTTGTCGCTGCCCGTTGTTGGCATCATTACTGTTATTGTTATTGTTGTGGGGTAGTGGTTATAATTGTCGTCGATGAATATATATTTTGTTGTTGTTGTTGTTGTTGTTGTTGTTGTTGTTGTTGTTGTTGTTCTTTATGATGATAAGCATAATGATGATGAGCATAATGTTGTTGTTGTTGTTGTTGTTGTTGATGATGCTGCTGCTGTTGTTGTTGTTGTTGATGTTGTTGTTGTTGTTGATGATGTTGTTTTTGTTGTTGCTTTGATAACCTTAAAAACCTACATAGTTTGCTGAGGACTGGCCTGTTGCATATTCCAAATAAACCCTGTGTCTTTTCTGTTATGTTGTCTCTTGCATAGTATTCTGGGATAAATCGCTCTCTTTCATTCTGATATTTGCTACAGTAAAAAAGGAAGTGAATTTCATCTTCTATAACATTACATACATTGCATAATCTTTCATTCCGGTCGATGCCCGCCCATCTTCGTGACTCAATTGCCAGTTTGTGATTAAGTGTCCTGAAGTGCCATAAGCTTATAGCATCGCCGCATGACAGTAATTTTAAGTAGCTTTCAAACTGAAATTTGAATTTCATAACTTTGTAAAACGTTAACCTAGTTGATTCGTGTAGCTGTCTCGTCCATTTTTCTATGTATTGGTGTTCCAAGGCTTTCTCTGTTTGATTGACTACCTTATTTATGTTTATGTTTTCAGAGTTGAATACATGTCGCTGACCTGTTGCCTCTAGGATAGTTTTGATTGTGTTAATCCAATTACCTTGTATCTGCCGTTGGGTAATGACGTCTAGACATAAATAATAAAGAATTGACGAGAGTTTCCCGTATCCTGCATTTACTATCCTTCCCCAAAACCTAACCATGTTACATTTTATTTGTACATCTAAGGGCATTTTTTTCCAATTCCCCATAAACCATAACATTTGGAGTAATTTTCGTCAAGCCGAATACACTTTTAAAGAATTTATTATGGCGTGTTTCTGTCTGAGTTGTATTCTCAACCCCCCCCCCCCCCCCAGATTTATGAGTCATACAGTAGTATTGGTGCAATCATAGTATCAAACAGTATTATCTGCAAATCTATTGTTATATCATGTTGTTTGATTTTTGATAATACTGAAAACATTGCCCGCGTTCCTTGTTTGCAGTTTCGTGTTTTACAGCTAGAGAACCCCCCACTGTGGTGTTGTTGTTGTTGTTGTTGTTGTTGTTGTTGTTGTTGTTGTTGTGTGTTACGCTCAAATGAAGACCACAATGTATATCGGAAATAATAGGGTCAAAATTGTAAACTTCAAATTGCTTTGTTACTTCTATAAATTTCCTATTCCCTATTGCATAATCGATTAAGCTTTTATTTGTGGACCTCACCCTGCCTTTGAGTTTATCTTTTCATATCCTCCCATTAAGTATAAACATGTTTACATTTTTACAAAGTTGAATCAGTTTCCGTCCACTTGTATTTTTACGTCCTTCGCATTCGCTTCTTCTATCCTTAGGTATTCCAGTCATTTTAAGGTTTTGGAGGTCAGAATTTGGAGCGTCACTTATGCCGAAATTCTGTAATGTAAAGTCGTCATACTCTTCGTAATCACAGTCTTCCCCTGTTTTAGCATTGAGGTCCCCTATCAGGCAAACTATGTCAAACGATTTACTAAGGTTTATTATGTCTTGTTCAATTTTGTCATATGCATCGTTTGTATAATATCTTGATGACTCGGGTGGCATGTATGTTATTCCGAGTAACGTGTCCCCTGAGTAATTTATTAGTTCTTTACTAATTTGTAACCATAGAACGAAGTCATTCTCTGTCTCATATTCTACTTTACGGAAGTACTGTCTCAGACTTTCCTTTATTAGGACTCCTAAACTTCCATATGTATTGGTTCGAGTTTGTGTTAAAAGTACGTAGTTAGGTATTAAAACATAATCTGTATCATTTAGCTTTGTCTCGTTTAAACAGATGATGTCATGTGCATTTACGAATTCATACAATTCCGTAAACAGTAACTTTGATTTTAGGCCACATACGTTTAAGGATGCAATGTGCAACAAGCCGCTGTTGTTGTTGTTGTTGTTGTTGTTGTTGTTGCCGTCGTCGTTGTTGTTGTCGTCCAAATGTGTGTCGCTGTCATTATCGTTGTTGCTGTTGCCGATGTCGTTGCTGCCGTCGTCATTGTTGTTGTCGTCGTAACTGTCGTAATCGTCATCGTCGTCATCATCATCCTCGTCGTCATTCTTGTTTGTGGTGTTTTTGTTGGTGATGGCTGTAGTATTGACATGGTGGTGGTGTTGATGGTAGTGTTCGTCACTCGTCATGCAGCTGCTGCTGGTGCGACCGCCGCCAGGGCTGCTACAGTTAGAAGCCATGCTATTATTAACGGTATTATCTTTTATCGCAGCCATATTATAAGGAATAGCATCAATGCTAAACGTCTTTGTGGTAGGGCTCTGAGTAGTGTCATGATTAGATGCAGTACCGGGGAGTTGTATGTTATTAGCAGCAGCAGCAGTAGCAGCCATAGCCGCCACAGCAGCAGCAGCAGCAGCAGCAGCAGCAGCAGCGTGAGCCGGTGCAGGAGCACGAGCGGGAGAGAGCGCCATATTATGGGCAGGAAGAGTGGCTGGGGCAGTGGTTGTGGCAGATACGGTGGCAGTGGTAGATGCAGTGGCAGAGACAGTGACAGTTGTAGTTCCAGTGGTAGAGACAGTGGCAGTGGCAGTGGTAGCAATAATATCAACCGGAACAGCATTAATGATCAGATCCGTGGTCCTAGTGACAGCAACTGTATCGGTAGCAACGACGGTAGTTTTTTAGCATTTAGTATTATTAATATTATTTTTATAATTAGTATCATTATCGCCATTATCACCATCATCACCATCATCATCATCATCATCATCATCTCCAACATCATCATCATTATTATTATTATTATTATTATTATTATTATTATTATTATTATTATTATCGTGGGAACTATTATTTTCCTCGTCGTCATCTATATAGAGGGCGTCAAATTTATGTTCTACTTTAACACTGAAGTGGAATCTATGGTAATTATTTACACATTTGGAATTATGTACATAGTATTTGTTTGGATAGAAATCATTTTTAAGTTTTAAAATGGTTTCCAGTTAATAATTGAGTGGATTAGTTAAAGGTGTAGAAACTGAATCAATAATATAATAGCAGTTTTCAGTGTCCTGACAGGTAGCTTTCATATCACCGTGTTCGTGTTTCTCACATAGGTTAGTTATGTTGCGGTTATAGCTCTGCGAGTCATTACTTTCATACCCACTGCCATACATTTTATTGAGTATATATTGTATAGAGTTACTGTTATTACTAGTATTCGTGTCCTCGAATTAGTCCTCATCACAGCCGTCACCGTTCGTTCTCATTAGTATAACTATCACTGTTAATGTTGGTGTCATTATTATTTTTATAACTATTATTACGGTTATCATCATCAGCAGTATTGCTCTGTATAAGAATTGATTTCCGCGTCAGGGTTTTATTCGTGGGTGGTCCGGATTGGCATTCGTACTCCCTGCGGTTGTCCTAGCTCGGGTGATACAACTGCCCATTAATGTAGAGCCTACTGAAGACTAGATTTGTGGTCTGATTATTCTTCCTAGCCTGCATCGTTACTGGGACGAGCCTTTTTCGTTCTTCTCTGATCTCGAAGGGATACTGTTGCACAATACTAAAATTCGACCCACGTAACTGTTCAATTCCCGCTTTACGCACGCGTTCATGGTCATTATATAGCACGAATCTACCAATGATTGGTCGCGGACGGTCGTCATTCGGAGTTTTCTTGCCTATGCGGTGGACGTTTTGGAATTGAATCTGGTCTTTAATCTTAAGTTCATTTGTGATAAATTTATGTAACACGCCCTCCCCGTCTACCTCACGTATGCCTCGGAATAATAAATTATATTTCATAGATCTGTTTTCGTGATCTATTACGCGATCGTGTAGCTCTTTACATCTGTTTAGCAAGAAAGCATTGCCATTACACAGTTGGCGTGTTTCAGTTCTTAGGGCAGTCATGGCATCTTGTTGACCACGTAATGTCTCTTCCGACACACCAGACCGAGATACTAAATGCTTGACACGATGGTCCATTTTATCAATCCAGCTACTGATATTTTGCACATGGGTTTCTATGTTTGCTAGCCGGGAAAGTGTGTCGGACATCCTACGCTGAGATGTGCTTATGTCATCTACTTTGTGCGTTAGCAGTTCTAAGTGTCTAAGTACGTTAGTCATCGTGTTTTGTGATGGATCACGCGACCGCTCATCTGGAACCTGCATCACTGGTGAGACAATAAACTGTTGAATAGCTTGAGCATTCGGTATGTTCATGTACGATACCATTAGATTTATGTTTCTTATACCTGATGGATGGGTTTGAGACTGTGTTATGTGAGCTATTGGTGTCATGCGTGTATTCGTCACAAACGGGACTATGTCAGTTGGTCTGTCCGATGTGGTAGGAGTCATTACCCGTGACGTCACAACCGTCGATGTTGTTATCACATCCGAGGTTACTGAACTCGGATCCCCGACGATCTGGACAACTCGTCCGGTAATGAATGTATGCGCATGTCCGTTCTATGGATATTTATCTCTATGTTCTGGTCTGTCGGACAGGTATCAGTCATCATAATCGAATACGTCACATGTTAGCTGACGTCACAATCAAAATGACGTACATCTCCATCACGAAATTGTGTAAATTGTGTGTCGTTGATGAATTTGCAATTTAATAATCATTTTATTGAATATTTTGAAACTAATTTGACTGGCAGTTGTACTTAGCTAGAAATGGGCGGGGCAACGCTAGAAATATGCGGGGCAACGCTAGAAATGGATCCCGATTCAGTACGCAACGCATTCGCATAAAACACGTTAATTATCTTATAGCGTGGAAACCTTATGTGGAAATACCCAAATGACTACCCGCGATATGCTCTGTAGCTGGTCAATAATTAACCAGACGCGCGTTGCTAGGAAACACGTTAATTATACATATATATATATATGGCGTTTAGCCTACAAAGCAGCTATAATGTGTGTGCGTACGTGCGTGCGTGTATGCGTGTGTGATAAATACATACATATAATCGCTGTAATTGCGTGGACTATGTGATGTGTGTGCAGGTGAGGTACTGCGTGACCCTGTGTACGCACAAAACGCTATCTTCAGCAGGTCTTCCAACATTGACTGCCATGTTAATTATTTTTAGAACAATTTGATTGAATGTTGTTGCATCAACGGTTTTCGGCCAAATTGTTATCAAATTTTTATCTAATGACAATTGTATTATCAGCTAATTATATTGACAACAATTTGACAGAAAGCTGTTGCTACTATAAGCAGTATAATTTTCAGTGAACTTGTTATAAATACATTTGTTCTTGTTATAAATACATTTGTTGTCAATCGTACCATAGCGGCCGGCGGGCGGGCGGGCAGGCATGCGAACAAGCAGGCAGACAGGCAGGCAGACAGGCAGACCCACTTATACTTATTGCAAGTGGCAGCAAAGTATTTTGTTCCAGAAATGTTTTAGTATTTAATGCATTTTTCAGTTATAGATTATGGCACATAGACCTTCAGATATTCGGAAATTATTATTTACCATTACCACGCAATACTCACGCGATTCGCGCTTTGAAGAATCTTTAATTATGTTACTCAGAATCAGATTTCAGATTGATTAATTACTCCCAGATCATACACGTGATACATGGGGTATAAACATTATACAATTTATATAGTGGCAAGACAGTTTACATAGTATTTATATACCTCTATAGATTAACAGCTAACAATAAAAGGGATAATCTAGATTTACTATAGTAATGTGATTGCTTCTTTTCAGGCAAGCTTTTTGGAAATGCGTAATAATTGTATTTATTGGTCCGCAAACCTTATATAGTATTATTTTTGTTATTGCTAGTGAATAACTGGAAGAAGTTAAAATAATTTGGTCTCTTACGGTAGTATATTTAGGGAATGTTTCTAATAGTAATGTATGAAAAAAGTTGCAAATAAAAATGTAATGAAACTCATCTCCAATTTCGTTTTTGTCACATGTACTGCATTGTCTTAGAAATTCTAGATGTGCTTTTTCGATTAAATTACATTTTTCGATTCCAATAATTTCACAGCCATAAAGGAGGATCGTTTCTATCATTTGGTGGTAGAGTTTTATTTGACAATCTATGGGTAGATTTAATTGTTTAGCTCGTTGATGTAAAGCGAACGTTGCTTTTCGGCCTTGTTCAAATAAGCTTTGCTCTGCTAAAAGTAGGCGTCTATTGTATGAAAGATGTATGCCTAGGTATTTATAGTTATATACAATTTCTAATGTCTTAGTATTTAGATAGAATGAAAGTTTGTTACAGTATGCTTTGGTACTACCAAAGACCATAATCTTTGTTTTGTCTGCATTTACTTTTAGTTTCCACAATTTGCAATAATGTTCAAATGCATTTAATATCAGCTGGAGGTCAGTTGCGTTTTCAGCTAGTATAATTGTATCGTCGGCATAGAGGAGTATTCAAAGTCTAAATAAGGTTTCTAGCTTGTCTTCTGTGTTACCTAGTTCTATGGATTTACAGTTTTGGTTACCAAGGAAATTTTCGAGGTCATTTAAGTATATGGAGAAGAGTACTGGAGAGAGGTTCTCGCCTTGACGTACTCCCCATTTGCAAATAGGGGCATCCGAGAATGTGTTGTTTAACTTGATTATTGATTTTATACTGCTATACATGCTCTGTGTTACTTTAAATACTTTACCATTTATGTTATGCTGTAGTAGCTTGTCCAGAGGCCATTATGTCATATTGAGTCAAAGGCTTTCTCAAAATCTACGAAACAGCAGAATAGTCGCTTTCTTTTATTTTTAAATATTTCTACTAATGCAGACAGTGTGAATATATGGTCCGTTGTGAAATATCCTTTCCTAAAGCCAGCTTGATTTTCTGATAATTTATTGGTATTTTCTAATAATTCATTAATACGGTTGCTAATTATTGATGTAAAAGTTTTTCTAAACAGCTGAGTAGTGTGATTGGTCTGTAGTTTTTGGGATCATATGTGTCACCTTTTCGTTTATAAATCGGTATTATAATTCCCTCAGTCCAAGCATCGGGAACGTTTGCTGAATCAAGTATTTTATTAAATAGTTGTTTATATATGCTGATCATAATGTGTACTCATTTATTATGTCATCTGATCAAGCAGCGTTATTATTTCTTAAACGCTGTATGGCTTTTGAGATTTCTTCATTCGTTATAGGTCTGTTTAATACATCATTTTCTTTTAGCGTCTCTAGCTGCAGTTGTTCATTGGAAGCTTCATTATCGCCTTCTTTTTCATTCAGTGATCTAAAAAATGTATACAAATTCTCAAGACTTACTGGACACGGGTCCTGCGGATCTTTGTCTTTTATTAATTTCCAGTAGTCCTTAGGTTTACTACTGCTCATGAGTCGGATTTTCGTATGGTGTTTTTGCTGGTATTTGGTCGTTGAACGTTTTATTGTTTGTTTGTAGGTTCTACTTGTCCTTATCATTTCCATCCTATTTACTTCTGTTCTATGAAACTTAAATTCAAATCTCGCGTTATGCTTTTCTTTTCTGGCTACTCTGTAGTTGTAATCAAACCATGGGCGTTGAATTTTGATTTTTCTTTGGACTTTATACGTTTCAATTTTTCCAAAGACTTTCTTTGCCGTGCCGTAGTGTGAGATTGCGATTGTGATTTCGTTTATTGCTTGCTTGTCTAATGTTCGTTCTAATAACATACTTATAACAGTTAAAGTTTCATGATTCGCTATTTTCTGTATAAAGTTATTTCTTTTATCTGGATTCCATTTTTTAAATACTGGTTCATTTACGTCGTTCACATCCTGGGAGGCATGGCTCTGCTGGTGACTGATTGGTTTTTTAATTGTACTGACAGTGTATGTCCGACAGGATAGGGCAAAACTCGAGTACATCAAAATTTTACATATGCCCTAAATGTTTTGAAGGATATGCCATAATCAATTACACTGCCATGTTGGCTTGTTATTTTTCCTACGGTGGTGTCGGTGCCAATTCAACCATTAAGGATATACATGTTAGTAAATTTACAAAATTCTACCAGTCTTCGGCCATATGTGTTATTGTGAGATTAAAACTTGGCTTTTTGGCCCTAAATTTACGACGCTTCTTCGGGAGTTCACACGGAATCTTTCTCACAAGTCTGATAAAGATATCGTCAATAGAACCAGAGTTATTGACAAATTAATATTCAAAATAATGATATTTTAATTAATCTGGTTACCGTGACCTTGACCTTTGACCATGTGACCCCAAATTTTTCACACTTTTTCGGTACACTAAAGGCAATGTTCCATCTACGCCACGTCTGATCAAGATATATCAAAAAGAACATCAGTTATTGACAAATTCGTTTTTTTAAATAATATTTTAATTAATCTTTTTGGCCGTGGCCTTGACCTTTGACCTTTTGACCACAAATGTATCATACTTCTGCCGGACACCCCCGTCCCAAAGTCTGGTCCGGATTTCCCTAATAGAACCCTTTCAGTTTCAGTTTTCTTTATTACACTCAGGCCATCCTTTCGATGGCATATGATGGAAATTTATTTTAATTAATACATTATAGCGGTAGTTAGTGCAGAAATATAATATATACATACATACAATATACAACATACAATATTAAAATACAGTCTAGTCTGAGTACGGTGTAGTAGTAGTAGTAGTAGTAGTAGTAGTAGTAGTAGTAGTAGTAGTAGTAGTAAGTAGTAGTAGTAGTAGTAGTAGTAGTAGTAGTAGTAGTAGTAGTAGTAGTAGTAGTAGTAGTAGTAGTAGTAGTAGTAGCAGCAGCAGCAGCAGCAGCAGCAGCAGTAGTAGCACTAGCATCTGTTAGCGGCTGTGGTAATGTAAGTTGTGTTGGTGAGTATCATTCGTGCATTCTATATGTACGGTAAAGGATGGACGGTGAGAAGTATTGGTCGTAGTAGTAATAGTGGCATTGATAACATTTACTTCTTTTTCTTGGCCAATAATAGATATGTGCAGAGTTTGGTGAGTACGGGCCTGTTACACATTGAAAGTAGTCCACGGGTTTTCTCTACATTGTTTTGTCTTGAATAGCATAGTGGAATATATTTCTCTCGTCTACGTTATATCTCTGACGATTAAGCAGAAAGTGATTCTCATCCTCAACTTCATTACATCTGGGACAAAGCCGCTCATTTACATCTATCCAGCCCATCTTTGCGTTTCTATGGCAATTCGGGGGTTGAGTGTTCGAAAATGCAGAAGCGGTAATGCTTCCCGGTATGGCAGACATTTTAAATAATTTTCGAACCGGAATTTTGTTTTTATTACACTACAGAAGGTTAATCGTGTTGATTGGTTCATTTCTCTAATCCACTTCTGGATGACTTTTTGTTCTTGTGAGCGTTTCGTTAGCTGGACTAGCTGCTTGCTATTTATGATCTCGTCTGTAAATAGGTTTTGCTGGCCAACGCTTTCTAAAATAGTTTTAATCGTGTCAATCCATTTAATTCGTATGTTGTGTCTAGTTGCAAAGTCTAAACATATGAAATAGAGCATAGATGATGGTTTACCATACCCACCATTTACTAGACCCACCAAAACTCGCCGCATATCATGACATTAGGTGTACTTTTCTTCAAACGAAGTGTATGTTTAAAATTTTTTAATTGCCATGTTTCGACTTGTGTAGTCGTCTCAAAATCCTAGATTTCGGATTCATAAAGCGATATAGACGTAATCATTGTGTCAAATAATGTTGTATACAAATCAATAGGTATGCCATGTTGGTTTATTTTGCATATCAATGAGTATATAGCTTTCGTTCCTTGTTTACAGTTTCTTATTTTACAGTTTGCGAATGTTTCAATTGATTTTAATAAACTGCCCGGACATAGATATTCATCAACCATTTCATGTTCGCGCGTACCCCCCCCCCTCCCACCCCCACCCCATCCACCCCACCCCTATACCCCCTCACCCCACCCCAATAATTATTTAATTTACGCTTAGAAAAATTCATCACCTTAGTTTTCGCAGTGTTAATTTGTAATCGGCAGTCTATGCAATATTTGTGAAATGCATTTAACGCGTTCTGCATGTCTTCTGGCGAACCAGCCATTATGACCGTATCATCTGCTTACAATAGTATTATCTTCTTGTTCTTTTCGATCGCTGGTGTCACACTTGGAGAGCCGTTCTCAAGATGAAATCTGTGGTTTTCTGCAGTTCTTTCACAGGCCCATACAGCTTTTCAAGAAAAGAGGTTGACAAAGGCCAGATCTCTTCTCTCAGCAGCTGATACGTACTGCAACATTGAAGTATGTGCTCTGTGGTCTGTTCTGCGTCTCCACAAGGATAAGCGGGTGATGTCGTAAGGTGGAACCGCCTGTACATGTGTTGGTTTAGTCATTTCGGTTGATTCGATCTCCAAGTGTCATTTCATTAGCGTTGTGCATAATGCTCTGGTTAGCCCCTCCAAATGTCTGGATTGACACCCAGTGGGTTACAACCCTGCGCCACGTTGATGCCGAGCATCTAGTCTTAAACAGGGGCAATAGTATTATAAGACGGGGGTACAGGTTTAAGTTTTCTTCAGCCAGTTCATTAATAGACGTAAGACCAGTTATGGATTGTTCATATAGATACTCTTCTAGATCTGTGAGAAAAATAGAAAATAGAAAGGCGGATAGGTTTTGCCCTTGCCGTACGCCTACGTTACTGATGAAATCCGAGTTGGTTTGGTTGTGGCTGACATAAGATTGTATACCTTTATGCAAATTGTATACAATTTTGTAACAGTTCCAGTTATTTTTTGTTTTAATAGGTGTTTTTTCAGAGAGCGACGCGCCACACCTTATCGAAAGCTTGTTTAAAGTCGATGAACGTACAGTATAATTTTTTCTTCTGCGCAAAGAGCAGTTCTTTAATTAGATATATAAAAATAGTGTTGTCAAGGGTGGACCTATTTCTCTGAATCCAGTTTGTGCCTCTTGATATTATTTCGTGTTTTTCTGCGTAATCTCTGTCTTTCGTTTCAAATATCCGTGAACAATTTGCCAATATGCCATTCATCGGGAACATTCCCACTATCGAAAATCAGATTGAATAAACATTCATAGATTGGTAGCATAGTACCAGCTGTTGAATTTATATACTCGTTATAGATTTGATCAGATCCCGAGCAAATATGTTAATTATCTAATTTAACAGTCATTTTACTTGTGTTATAATATTGTATATTTTGTATATTTGTAAATAGGTGTATGTGTGTGTGTGTGTGTGTGTGTGTGTGTGTGTGTGTGTGTGTGTGTGTGTGTGTGTGTGTGTGTGTGTGTGTGTGTGTTTGTGTGTGTGTGTGTGTGTGTGTGTGTGTGTGTGTGTGTGTGTGTGTGTGTGTGGGTGGGTGGGTGGGTGGGTGGGTGGGTGGGTGGATGGGTGGGTGTGTAAGTTAAATATTTACCACTATGACTCCGAATTTGCACTTACCTGGCTTGCAGCATCTGTCGACACGCTCTTTCACGCCATTGTAGCGGGGCTCATTTTGTTCACCAACTCTCTTCATATCAATGGCTACCGGCGACAGGTGATAATTGTTAACAATGTCATTCATCTGGTTTCCATGGCAACTGAAATTGTAAAATTGCTACAGCAGTCTAACCATATGTATCGTTAAATGTGTATAAAATTGACACATTGGAGAGACGCACAACAATGGTCCATAAAGTCAGGTGGTCGCGGGATGCGGCTGATATAGGAAGTATCTTTTGTAAACACAAGGTGATAGTTCTTTAAGACAAGTGGCCAAACGACCACCTGGCTTAAAGAGCCACCATCGTGTGTCTACAAAAGAAAAATACGTTTTCGAGGAGGTCGGATTGCAGAGGGAATACAGATAAAGGCCTACTAGTATTTATTGATATATGAAAACTTTAACCCTTTAATCCTCAAATTTCTAGATTTCGATTTTCTCATAAAATAAATATCCATTTGTAGAGAAAAAGAGGATTATTTTTGATATTTTACCACTAGAATGAATAGCTCGGTTACCTGAGCCAGTCATTCCAGTAGTAAAATTTCAAAAATAGTCTTCTCGTGGACTCGCAAATGGGCATTTTCGAATACCACTGCAGAAGACGTTTTTTGGTCGGTTTGGGAGTTAAATGGTTAATATGTGTCTAACACATGCCCTGAAATTCACTGGGTGTCATTAAATTTTTTATTCACAAATTAAATTAAAAGATGAACTGGTGTACATTTTCAACAAATTTGGTTGAAGATGTTGCTGTCGTAGACAGCAACATCGTCAGCCAAAATTGTTGAAAAATATACACCAGTTTCCTTGCTACTGACACAGTAAAAGATACAATATTGACAACAGAGTAATACGGGGTAAGGAGGCGAAACAGATATTTCTTACTATATGAATAGCTTCCATAGGATATACCTATTGATTAGACTACACATTACGATTCGATCCGACTTCTTAAAGATGTGTTGATATTTATCCCAAACCATTCCTTATATACCTCTTAATTATAATCAATTTCTTATCTTTGTTGACGCGCAGCAATTATATATTAACTAAAAGAAATTCGCTTCATTCGAAATTCAGACATTCGTTCATCATTGACGATAACGCGTATTATAATTAACGCTACGCACTGAGATCGGATACAGATATCTAAAGCGTATCGTCATGGAAACGAAGCAATCATATATACAAAATATAACGCCTTACCGATGAAAACATCGAAAACTAGTTCCGTATTCGACGAACGTTGCTGTTGTTGTTCCTTTCGATATCAAATGTTGACCTAGGTATAATAGGCTATGGAAGATGGATACTATGTTGCCACCATAGGCCTGCTAGTTCGTCTGTCTCACGCCCTGTTCTAGGAATTCTACTGCAAGCTTTAAGCTCGATGCGCGGTCGTTACGTGTCTGGGAATACGTGCTTGGATTATATATACGAGCTCGACAACCGTATATAGCGGCAGCCACAGCAGCGTAGGCGACAGCAGTGGCAGTAGTAGCCGAGGCCGCGGCAGTAGCGGCGTTAGTACCAACGAATCGAAAACGTCAACTAATCGATACCTGGTCAGAACTGGGGTTCACGGAGACTAAGGAAGGAAGAAACTCTCTAAGGGAAATCTCCCGTGTAGAGCAGACATAGCCCACTGTAGTGAGGCTCAGGAATAACTTAACATGTTTTCGTGACAAGAAATTAAACGTACTGTTGAGTATTTTGAACATAATTTGATGGGAAGACATTGCTGTCGAAGGCAATGGACCATTGTTGCGCGTCCCTCCAATCCAATTATGCTCAAAATACTCAACAGAACATTTCTTACATCGTGTTCAAAATTGTACTAACTAACATGTTTCTGTTTGTGTTTAGGAAACCAAGTATGCATTTCGTGTAGCTGTACTATATTTCTCTGAGATCGTAATGTAGTATAATTCCATGTAGGCCTCCAGGCGATTCTACATTTAACCCGCTAAGGACTAAATTTGGTTCAGAATATCAAATTATCTGCTTATTGGATGTTCAGTTACAGGCCAAGCGAAGACCATTTTGATAATTGAATTTAGCCCTGGAATGATAACCCAGCCAGTTATGTCAGCGGCAAATTTTTTTAAATCGTCTTCTCTTGGCCTGCATATTGACATTCCTCAAGACCAGTGCAGAGGCTGGATTCGCCATGAAATGCGCCGCATTTCATCAACATCGATGATGGAAAGCAATCACCAATTATTGGCGATGCTGAACACAAGAGACCCGCGGAAATAGTTCTGCTCTGCGATTTGGTGAGGGAGGTGGTCCATAGATACCTATTACCATCTCCGCGCAAGGAGAAGATGGTATTGCAACCGTGTTTGTCAGTCTGTCCGTCCGTCCGTCTGCCCATCCGTCCGCCCGCCCGCCCGCCCGCCCGCCAGCCCGTCCGTCCGTCCGTCCGTCTACGACAGCACCATCTCCCACCAAATTTGTTGAAAAATTTACACCAGTTCATCTTTTAATTCAATTTGAAAATTAAAAGTTTTGACATCAGAGTGGTAAGTGTTAATGTAACTATACAGGTAAGCTCATTGTCTCGTATCTAACAACGCTCCGCCCACATTTACATGCATTGGAATCAATTTATATACTTTGAATCTTAAGTTCCCACAACACCAAGGTAACTATACATTCCAGGTAAGCTGTTGAATATTTTGAAACTAATTTGATTGGATGCTGTTGCTGCCTATGGCAGTCACAGCGCACGGTCAAATTAGTTTTAAAATATTCAAAAGAATGTTTATTAAATAGTAAATCCATCAAAGGCATATAACCCGTAGCCTTACACTTGACGGGTAATGTACATAACGGGGCTAGCGGGGTCACTGTGCATTGTGAGGTCAGCCTACATGTGACGCAATTGATTGTGACGTCATATAGTTGAGTGACAGCTCTTATCCCTCTATTGGATTGGGATACTCATTCTTGGAGCCGTCAAGGTGTCACGGTTTTAAAGATATTCTGGATACGTCTCGTGGAAATCGGATATTTCGGCTTTTTGATGGCATTCGGCCCAAAAGAACTCTCCTTCTTGTTTACTTCTTTCACTGTAAGCTTATTCTATGTGTCCTTTGTCAATTCTTCAAGATAGATGGATAGAAAGGGGCGTAATTAGCCCAAATCCTTTGGAGAATATCATAAAAGGAAAAATGTGGAATCGAGTATTCTGTGAACATAAGTTAACATCAGACTGACGCCGTGTGGGTTGCCTTTTGGCCCAAGTTCATCGCATAGGCTGCTGAACCTGATCCAAGTATTGACACTGACGATATATAGAGACGTTGTCACGTCAAGTTGTCGAGTTGTGCAAGATGATTGCTATAGTGGAAGATTCTAGTTTTTCCATCTATGACATGACGTCATGATCAAATACGCGACGTGTAGGATGACGTCATAATCAATTACGCATGGCGTAGCAAATTTCGTCAGGGACGCGTAATTGATGATGGATTAAGGCGTTGCTGTACGAATTGTATGTCGGTACAATTTAATGAACATACTGTAAAATATTTTGAAACTAATTTGGCTGGGCGCTGTTGCTGCCATAGGCGGCAACAACATCCAGTCAAATTAGTTTCAGAATATTCAACAGCGTGCCTATATAGATTTCTGGAAATTGATAGTCAGGGAGTTCGGGGATCGATCGAGTGTGGGTGAAGCTTAGCTAGAGATGGGCGAGGCATCGCTAAAACTGTAATCATCCATAAACTAACTGTAGCTAGTCTTGAAGCACTGGATTCACTGTCCGAAGTACTGAGTAATCGTGCCAGAAAATAAATTAGACAATGAGATTTCTGATAATGGGGCGCGCCGCGAAGAGTTATCTCCCCAGAGGGCGTGCGTGCGTTGTGAGCCTTAAATATACTTCCGCGTTTATCAATGGCGTGTATAGTAACAACGTCAGAGTACCGTATCATTGCGTAACGCAAAGCCGTTTTAGGTAACAAAATCACGTTATATTGTTGTGTTCCTGGCTGTAAAGTTAAAAGAGGTGGAAATAGATTCCCGAAAGAAGCAGATATGCTATGTAAGTTGCGAATATCCGTGAAAGAATCGATACGGTGACGCGCAAACTGTGGATGTCGAGATCGACTGAACTCGTTTACAGCGATCATATAGGCCTACATAGTACATACATATTACACCGGAGTGGTTCAAAGAAACTCTAACATATATGCTTAAATAAATTTATATTGTGTTATTTTATTGTCCACATTGTCAAATACATGAACAAATGGCATCTATATCGGACACGTTCTTGCGATCGCCAGTTATCATCCCAGGTTGTGGCTATTAAAGGGTGGTCTCTTAAGACAAGTCAATAAATATGTCATGAATACCAGTTTCTTTAAAAACCAATGGTCTATCAGTAAACCTGTTTTAACCGTTTAATGCTAAAATGAGTTCCAGAAAAATTATATTTTGTCATAGAAAATATCCAGTAGGGTAGGCCTACAAAGAAAATTGTTTTAGAAAATTTTCAAGGGAATGGCTCGCTGCAGGTGGACCGTTACATATATTATAACATTTAACATCAGACATTAATCACAGGTACAGCATAATGTATACATCATAGGAGGTGTTACCCCAATTTTTCATTGTCAAGACGTACACAGATTAATTTCTAAATCCATTTAAGCAATGTATTTGAATCTCTATTAAGGGACCATCTGCCTTAAGCGACCACCTTTTAATTCTCCCATGGGAGGTCTCTCAATGCAGGTTTGAAAGTATGTCATCAATTTGGTTTGTTAGCACTGATGTCATCCATTTTCAAATAAACATTTTTCAAGATCACTTTTGATTAAGCAAATAAGAATGCTTGCATAGTCAATGTCCATTTGCGGGTTAAGAGACTCTTTAAAAAAAATTTCTACTGGAATGACTGGCTAAGTTTTCTAAAATAGTCTTCTCTTGACCGGCAAATGGACATTTCTCAACAGAACTGCAAAATCAACCTCTGCAGTGGTATTGAGGAATGGTTATTTGCAGCACAATAGAAAAGTAATTTTTGTAAATTTATCACACGAATGACTTGCTCGCATGCCAGTCATTCCAGTTGTAAATTTTCAAAAATAGTCTTCTCTTCACCTGCAAATGAACATTTAATTAAGCAAATATTTACATTTTTATCAAATTTAGCCATTATAGCATTAAAGCAGTGATCTGTATGTGAAAAAGGCCTTCAGATCACAGAATCAGTGGTTATTTCTAGCCCTATTGAGATGATCCATTGTTGGCCAGTAGGATCCAAGCAAATTAGTTCCAAAATTATCATAAACTTACCTTACTGTTGTCTTGTTTTAAAAAATTAAATTTGGCCAACCAGATAATGAGTAGTAGTCTTTTAACACATTAACCTCTATATGCCAGAAAACAAGATGTTTTATATATGATGTATGCAATGCCCTGTTCAATATTTTGAGACCAACTTGACTGTGAGTTATTGTTGCTTCCTATGCCTTATTAGTTTGAAGTTATTCAAGAGCTGTCATGTATATATGTCTAGAAATTGAGACATGGGCATTACATATGTTAAAGGGTTAAAAGAAAAAGTTGGCAGATGGAAAGTGACCACCGCATAAGCTCAGCCCGCCCCACCCCTTCTGGACAGTTCAGCTAATAATGTGTCTGATCTGTTTTCTAATTATTTTACAGGTACCTCCTGTAAGCACCTGTAAGGTACTGTTTCAAATTTGTTCAACTTTGACACTCCATCTACACCATATGCCAAGGGAAGACAAGAAAGTACACAAAGAAATAGGAAACTAGTTACGGATGTGATGGGTGCCAGTCTAGATATTGGAAATGAAGTCCTCAGGGAGACAATGGAGGAAGGTGAAAGTACTTCATCTATCAATGACAATCACTTCCTGTGTGGTTAGCTGTCAAGTATGACCTTCTTTCTGACAGAGTTTGTATTCGATAGAGAGATTTCACGACAATCTTGATGCAATCAAATTTAATACAGGCTTTGATAATTATGACCATTTTATGCGCAGTTAAGACTTGTGAATGATATTTGCTCAGTTATGACTTGTGAATGATAATACATGTATTTGCTCAATTAAGACTTATGAGTGATGAAATTTACTTAATTGTGACATATTAGAGATGAAATTTTCTCAACTGTGAGCTAGAAATGCTGAAATTTGCCCAATTGTGACTTTTCAATAATAATATTTGCTCAGTTATGACGTGTGAATGATAATATTTGCTCAGTTGTGGCCTGTGAATGATAGTATTTGCTCAGTTGTGACTTATGAATGATGATATTTGCTTAATTGTGACTTATGAGTGATATTATTTGCTTACTTCTGCCTTATGAGTGATGAAATTTGCTTAATTGTGACATGTTAGTGATGAAATTTGCTCAGGTGTGATTTATAAGTGATGAAATTTTCACAACTGTGAGCTAGAAGTGATGAAATTTTCCAAATTGTCACATATGAATGATAATACTTGCTCAAGTATGACTTGTGAATGATATTTAATCAATTGAGACTTATGAATGATGATATTTAATCAATTGAGTCTTGTGAATAATGATATTTAATCAATTGAGTCTTGTGAATAATGATATTTAATCAATTTAGACTTGTGAATGATGATATTTAATCAATTGAGACTTGTGAATGATGGTATTTAATCAATTGAGACTTGTGAATGGTGTTAATTAATCAATTGAGTCTCGTGAATACTGATATTTAATCAATTGAGACTTGTGAATGGTGATAATTAATCAATTGAGTCTTGTGAATAATGATATTTAATCAATTGAGACTTGTGAATGATGATATTTAATCAATTGAGACTTGTGAATGATGGTATTTAATCAATTGAGACTTGTGAATGGTGATAATTAATCAATTGAGTCTTGTGAATAATGATATTTAATCAATTGGGACTTGTGAATGATGATATTTAATCAATTGAGATTTGTGAATGATGATATTTAATCAATTGAGACTTGTGAATGATGGTATTTAATCAATTGAGACTTATGAATGATGATATTTAATCAATTGAGTCTTGTGAATAATGATATTTAATCAATTGAGTCTTGTGAATAATGATATTTAATCAATTGAGACTTGTGAATGATGATATTTAATCAATTGAGTCTTGTGAATGATGGTATTTAATCAATTGAGACTTGTGAATGGTGATAATTAATCAATTGAGTCTTGTGAATAATGATATTTAATCAATTGAGACTTGTGAATGATGGTATTTAATCAATTGAGACTTGTGAATAATGATATTTAATCATTTGAGACTTATGAATAATGATATTTAATCAATTGAGACTTGTGAATGATGATATTTAATCAAGTGAGTCTTGTGAATAATGATATTTAATCAATTGAGACTTGTGAATAATGATATTTAATCAATTGAGACTTGTGAATGATATTTAATCTATTTAGACTTGTGAATGATGGTATTTAATCAATTGAGACTTTTGAATGATGATATTTAATCAATTGAGTCTTGTGAATAATGATATTTAATCAATTGAGTCTTGTGAATAATGGTATTTAATCAATTGAGACTTGTGAATGATGATATTTAATCAATTGAGACTTGTGAATGATGGTATTTAATCAATTGCGACTTGTGAATGGTGATAATTAATCAATTGAGACTTGTGAATGATGGTATTTAATCAATTATGGATCTATGAGCCATATCTCAGAAACTGCTTGTCTGATTTTCTAAAATCTTACCACAACAAAGAGTGTGATCTTATACTAGACGTCGCCAATGTTGGCCGGGCATGATCTAAAGAAATCCAGAAAGTGTGAAAAAATTTAGGAAATCCTATTGGTTTTAAAAACTTGGGGATACTGGCATTTCATTATATAAATAAAGAGTATAGGCCTATATTCATTATTCCAATGTTTCAGCTCTGTATGTTATAAGGTTAAATATAATTGTATGTTGATCATAGGATGCATCTGTTTAACCCTTTAATGGCTAAATTTAGTCAAGACCTTAATATCAAAACATTTGCTTATTGAATGTCCATTTTCGGGCCAAGAGAAGAGTATTTTTGAAAATGTGCCATTGAAATGACTGTTTCGGTTATCAAGCAAGGCATTCCAGTGGTACATTTCCAAAGGTCCTGTTCGCTTGTCCTGCAAGTGAGCATTTCTCAAGACCACTCCAGAGGCTGGTTTTTGCCCTGACCAGTAAACTGTTGAAAGGCATGCAAGCACGTAGGCAAGCAGGCAGGCTGACAGACAGGAAGGTAGATAGATAGAAAGATAGAGTATCCATCTCTACCAGCAAGCAATAGGGAAGTAAGCAATAGGGAAGTGAGGCTATGTATAGGCTAGATAGATAGCTAATCGCTACTATGACGTAAATGGTTGCTACTGCAATACATGATGTGCCACCATGAGAATAAGATTGGTCATACACAGGGCTGGTGTGGGTGTCGGGGTGTGGAGTAGAAACTATTGTTGTATTTAGTAGGCCACAACGACCTTTCTTGCTTGATTAATGAAAGTTACCACTACTAAATTGTCCCCGCAACACATTTAATATACTTCTACTCTAGCAAAGCATGCATGTAATCGATTGGATTGTATATATTTGGTAGGCCTTATAAAAAGGTATACATAACGTGGTCTATGCATACATGTATGGGCACTACAACCTGCTCTGATACAATTAACTCAAACAGGTTTTTTTTTATCTTTGCCTAGCATATAGGCCTACCATAGCCTCCCTCCCCAGCGCTAATACTGGTAGAGATGGATACACCGTCACATTTTTGCCCCCCCCCCCCCCCGGCCACCTAATCATGGAGACGCTCCTGCTTGTCAATTTACACTATCGCATCATTTACAAGTGGATTAAATAACGCACCGATGTCTGATTAGTGATTACTTAACAGCGGCGACATTTATGTCTCGGTCCGAAGGTGATGTCTTAAATCACGGAAACGTAGAACGACGTTTGAAAATGTCGAGTTTGGACACTATTAAAGTCATTGTTAAATATATATTGCCAATAATGATACGGCATTAAACAAAGCAACTACAATCAGCGTTTATACGAACTATAACTACTTAAATAGACAAGATACGAATAACAAAAGTACATTACTCGCGTAATGGTAAACATGACCGCATTAGAGAGGATTCCTCACAACGCACCAACGCCGCCTGGCGGCTGTTGCAGCGGTGCGCCCCATTCTACGCTCTTGTTATATGACTATAATACTCCGATGCTGAAGTGAAGAAGGGTTGCGCTGAGGACGGAGAATATGGCACAACACGCACGCACGCACGCACGCACATCATAAATAAGTATCGTGGGGCGGATTACGGATGTCGGCTGGGCGCACTCGCTCACTCATTCTCCGTATGTAGGTTATATTGCGCAATAGTGGGCACATGTTCGCATAACGACCTCGTTTATGCAGATCGGCTGCGGCGAGAGCTATTCCAGATAAAACGACAATCATAACGCTAATGCCATATCTATGTTTGCTCTAGTTATATAATCGGGCATTTAATCTCGAAAGGACGCTTCATCCGTGCGACGACCGATATCATAACTCCGTCGCCAATATTGGTAATGTTATAAAATGAGACATTTCGGACGAGTTAACAGGCGAGTCAAGTCATTTATGTCTGTTGTTCGTCATGTTTACTCTTTATTCTCCAACAATGCGTTTGACAACAATAACATGGTATAATGCGCGGTTGTCTATTTCCACATTTGTTTACCAGACCATTAATTGTCCGATGCGCAGTGCACATTGTCCAGTCGTAGAGACACAAATGATATGACGTATTGTGTTTTTTATGACATTTAACCGCGCGACATTTAGATTCGCTGAAATTGTGTCCGCACATGTCACATTTTATAAAATCATCAGGGGCCTATTGCACCAGTGAGACGTTTGTTGGTCGGTCGTGGAAAATGAGGCAACGTCTGTCGCAAGTTAGAAACGTCGGTTGCACGGTTTGTCGCTGCAATAGCGTGACGCCGCTGAAACGTCCCAAATCTCACGTCTGCTAGGGGGTTGGCGTAGGAGAGTCGGTAACCTCGATCGTTCAATTTTTTACATGCTTTAGCTGGCTTAGTAAAATAAATGTGTCATTTTAATGTTTGGTCATGGCTGGTATAGTTCACAACTTTGGGTTAGATGTGCAATATAGGCGAAATTTAAGAAGAGAAAGAGTTATTCGCGACCGAACTAATGCTTTGGAAAAATATGACGATGCGGAACTGCATGAACGTTTTAGATTCAATAGACATGGGATCATCCAGTTAGCTGAGGAATTAAGGATGGAATCACAGCATAGAACTGACAGGAATGCAGCCCTCTCACCACTTCAACAACTGCTCATAGCCATGCGATTCTATGCCACGGGATCCTACCAAACTGTTACTGGTGATGTACTGAATGTACACAAATCCACAGCATGTAGAGCTATACGCAAAGTTTCCTTAGCGCTTGAGAGACGACTAGGGCAACATGTCTTTTTACCCCAGCATGCTGACCATGTTGCTAACACTAAAACCAAGTTTGCGGTAAGTTCTCTTTCCTTTATATATATATATATATATGTGTGTGTGTGTGTGTGTGTGTTTGTGTGTGTGTGTGTGTGTGTGTGTGTGTGTGTGTGTGTGTGTGTGTGTGTGTGTGTGTGTGTGTGTGTGTGTGTGTGTGTGTGTGTGTGTGTGTGTGTGTGTGTGTGTGTGTGTGTGTGTGTGTGTGTGTGTGTGTGTGTGTGTGTGTGTGTGTGTGTGTGTGTGTGTGTGTGTGTGTGTGTGTGTGTGTGTGTGTGTGTGTGTGTGTGTGTGTGTGTGTGTGTGTGTGTGTGTGTGTGTGTGTGTGTGTGTGTGTGTGTGTGTGTGTGTGTGTGTGTGTGTGTGTGTGTGTGTGTGTGTGTGTGTGTGTGTGTGTGTGTGTGTGTGTGTGTGTGTGTGTGTGTGTGTGTGTGTGTGTGTGTGTGTGTGTGTGTGTGTATGTGTCCATTAGTACGTATACTAGCATTATTGATCTTTATAATTTACTCGCCCATTTCCTATTCTGCTGCTGCTGCTGCTGCTGCTGCTGCTGCTGCGACTACTACTGCTACTGCTACTGCTACTACTGCTACTACTGCTACTACTACTAGTACTACTACTACTACTACTACTACTACTACTACTACTACTACTACTACTACTACTACTACTACTGCTACTACTACTACTACTACTACTACTAGCCCTCCTCCTCCTCCTCCTCCTCCTCATCATCATCATCATCATCATCATCATCATCATCATCATTATTATTATTATTATTATTATTATTATTATTATTCTGCAGGCCATTGCCGGATTTCCCAATGTTGTAGCTTGTATTGATGGCACACATGTGAGGATTAAAAGACCGCCTGAGTATGAGTGGGAGTATGTAAACAGGAAAGGGTTTCAGTCGATAAATGTACAATTAGTGTGTGATGCCGAGTTAAGAATAGTGAATTGTGTAGTAAAGTGGCCAGGCAGTACACACGATGCACGAATTTTAACTGAAAGTGCAATCTACAATCATTTCGAGGAGTCTGACATGCAGTTCCTGGTGTTGGGAGACAGTGGCTACCCACAGAGACAGTGGCTCATGACACCATTTCTGCATACAGCTAACAATTCCCAGGAAGCCTACAATAATGCACATAAAATAACTCGGAGTGTAGTTGAACGATGCATTGGTGTCTTGAAAGCACGATTCGCATTTTACTTGGCAAATTGAACATGTCACCCGGTAGAGCCTGCACAGTGATAGCTGCGGTTATTTGTTTGCACAACATATGCATTAATAGAAATGTTCCTATGCCAGCTAACGTCGTGCTTCCCCCTGTATTAAATGATGCTAATATCGATATTGCAGTGCCACAACAAAATGCAGTACGCGGGACGGCTAGAAGGATATAGATTGTACAAAACTATTTCCAACGTTGAGGACTCATTTTCAAGGATTGATATGACACAATCACAGTTAAGCGATGTCTGATAGTATACTAATTGTGATTCTATCATATATATTCAAAGGAGTTTTTATGATCTCAACATTGCAATACTGTAGAATACCTTTCATTATTCAAATTTGTTATTTCTATATGCCTACTTCTCTTCATTTCCTTAGATTTATTTGGTTGGGCATATACGTTATTTAGTTATTTATGTGATTATGTGATCATCAACATCATCATCATCATCATCATCATCATTAGCGAACGGTGTATGTACAATCTGATGATTAACAATAATACATTAAATTACTAAATGTCCATATATACTGGAAACGGTGTTTGTGAGGTGCTTTCGTTGCCATAATTATGTTCTCCTATGTAGCTTGCTTCATCACTATAAACAGTTGAAATATCATGTGATGCTTGACTTTGTTGCGAACACTGCGAACATAGCACCGGATGTCTTCTTTTCTCTTCCTCTTCCAGTTTTGTAATTTGCAGTTGCAACTTCTTTTGTTGCAATTTTACTTTTACGATCTCTTCCCGCAATAATACCTTATGTAGTTCTTCCCTTGTTGTATCTTTTCGAGAAGTTGAATCGTCAGCAGCTGCTGATGAAGACGTTGGCATGCTGCTTGTTATAGATGTAGGAGTTGCGCTTTCTGAGGGTGTTGATGCGGAAAGTGTCTTTGATACAGATGCTAAAAAATAAGATATTTGCAATAAATTATATTATGTGAAGTAATATATTCCTTCTGCTATTGCTGCTGCTGTCGTCGTCGTCGTCGTCGTCGTCGTCGTCGTCGTCGTCGTTTTTACTGCTACTGCTAGTGCTGCTGCTTGTGGTGGTAGTGCTGCTGCTGCTGCTGCTGCTGCTGCTGGTAGTGCTGCTGCTGCTGATACTTCATTCTTCTATATGCATACCCTTCAATTCAGATTCATTTCGCTCATCTTTCTTAATATCTGACGTCCCCGGAATGCTTTCCACGGTCTTATCGGTACTGACACCACTCTCGACTCCACCCAGTGGAACACCATTCAGTGAAGGAGCATCGTCACCTATGATATCTAGGATGACATCGGTATATCCACCCTCTTTCGGTGCTTTCCCGCCTCCAGTTTTTGGATATTTTCTTGCTGATACATCCTTCTTAGCTTGCGATTTGAAGTCCTACCCCTTGTGTGTCACTTCTTTGAGTGTACGATTTTTCTGGCCAACTTTGTTTATTTCCTCAACAATCATCTTCCATGTTTCTTGTTTTTTCTTATTTGTGACACTCGATTTGAAACTTGCGAGAAGCATCACCTTATTCTCTTTAAATAACTCTAGCAATCGGAGAATTTCTCCCTCGGAGTAAGGCGCTTTCTTGCTCATCGCGAAATAGAATGACCTATGTAGTATAATATTAACACCAAGTACACGGCGCACGTTCTGTTGAAAATACATTGCATACTTTTAACATGTTTGGCCGCAAATATGTAGTGCATTCCCTATTAAGAACCGGGTAATTTCTTTTATACGCCGGAGTTACCCGCTTATGTAGGTCGGTCTAATGCCCTTCGACTGTGAGACGGTAGTTGCAAGGTCGGTCGGATTCACGACCGACGTTTGTTAACGTCTGTCGTCAAGCTACGTCTCACTGGTGCAATAGGCCCCAGGGGCCTATTGCACCAGTGAGACGTTTGTTGGTCGGTCGTGGAAAATGAGGCAACGTCTGTCGCAAGTTAGAAACGTCGGTTGCACGGTTTGTCGCTGCAATAGCGTGACGCCGCTGAAACGTCCCAAATCTCACGTCTGCTAGGGGGTTGGCGTAGGAGAGTCGGTAACCTCGATCGTTCAATTTTTTACATGCTTTAGCTGGCTTAGTAAAATAAATGTGTCATTTTAATGTTTGGTCATGGCTGGTATAGTTCACAACTTTGGGTTAGATGTGCAATATAGGCGAAATTTAAGAAGAGAAAGAGTTATTCGCGACCGAACTAATGCTTTGGAAAAATATGACGATGCGGAACTGCATGAACGTTTTAGATTCAATAGACATGGGATCATCCAGTTAGCTGAGGAATTAAGGATGGAATCACAGCATAGAACTGACAGGAATGCAGCCCTCTCACCACTTCAACAACTGCTCATAGCCATGCGATTCTATGCCACGGGATCCTACCAAACTGTTACTGGTGATGTACTGAATGTACACAAATCCACAGCATGTAGAGCTATACGCAAAGTTTCCTTAGCGCTTGAGAGACGACTAGGGCAACATGTCTTTTTACCCCAGCATGCTGACCATGTTGCTAACACTAAAACCAAGTTTGCGGTAAGTTCTCTTTCCTTTATATATATATATATATATGTGTGTGTGTGTGTGTGTGTGTGTGTGTGTGTGTGTGTGTGTGTGTGTGTGTGTGTGTGTGTGTGTGTGTGTGTGTGTGTGTGTGTGTGTGTGTGTGTGTGTGTGTGTGTGTGTGTGTGTGTGTGTGTGTGTGTGTGTGTGTGTGTGTGTGTGTGTGTGTGTGTGTGTGTGTGTGTGTGTGTGTGTGTGTGTGTGTGTGTGTGTGTGTGTGTGTGTGTGTGTGTGTGTGTGTGTGTGTGTGTGTGTGTGTGTGTGTGTGTGTGTGTGTGTGTGTGTGTGTGTGTGTGTGTGTGTGTGTGTGTGTATGTGTCCATTAGTACGTATACTAGCATTATTGATCTTTATAATTTACTCGCCCATTTCCTATTCTGCTGCTGCTGCTGCTGCTGCTGCTGCTGCTGCGACTACTACTGCTACTGCTACTGCTACTACTGCTACTACTGCTACTACTACTAGTACTACTACTACTACTACTACTACTACTACTACTACTACTACTACTACTACTACTACTGCTACTACTACTACTACTACTACTACTAGCCCTCCTCCTCCTCCTCCTCCTCCTCATCATCATCATCATCATCATCATCATCATCATCATTATTATTATTATTATTATTATTATTATTATTATTCTGCAGGCCATTGCCGGATTTCCCAATGTTGTAGCTTGTATTGATGGCACACATGTGAGGATTAAAAGACCGCCTGAGTATGAGTGGGAGTATGTAAACAGGAAAGGGTTTCAGTCGATAAATGTACAATTAGTGTGTGATGCCGAGTTAAGAATAGTGAATTGTGTAGTAAAGTGGCCAGGCAGTACACACGATGCACGAATTTTAACTGAAAGTGCAATCTACAATCATTTCGAGGAGTCTGACATGCAGTTCCTGGTGTTGGGAGACAGTGGCTACCCACAGAGACAGTGGCTCATGACACCATTTCTGCATACAGCTAACAATTCCCAGGAAGCCTACAATAATGCACATAAAATAACTCGGAGTGTAGTTGAACGATGCATTGGTGTCTTGAAAGCACGATTCGCATTTTACTTGGCAAATTGAACATGTCACCCGGTAGAGCCTGCACAGTGATAGCTGCGGTTATTTGTTTGCACAACATATGCATTAATAGAAATGTTCCTATGCCAGCTAACGTCGTGCTTCCCCCTGTATTAAATGATGCTAATATCGATATTGCAGTGCCACAACAAAATGCAGTACGCGGGACGGCTAGAAGGATATAGATTGTACAAAACTATTTCCAACGTTGAGGACTCATTTTCAAGGATTGATATGACACAATCACAGTTAAGCGATGTCTGATAGTATACTAATTGTGATTCTATCATATATATTCAAAGGAGTTTTTATGATCTCAACATTGCAATACTGTAGAATACCTTTCATTATTCAAATTTGTTATTTCTATATGCCTACTTCTCTTCATTTCCTTAGATTTATTTGGTTGGGCATATACGTTATTTAGTTATTTATGTGATTATGTGATCATCAACATCATCATCATCATCATCATCATCATTAGCGAACGGTGTATGTACAATCTGATGATTAACAATAATACATTAAATTACTAAATGTCCATATATACTGGAAACGGTGTTTGTGAGGTGCTTTCGTTGCCATAATTATGTTCTCCTATGTAGCTTGCTTCATCACTATAAACAGTTGAAATATCATGTGATGCTTGACTTTGTTGCGAACACTGCGAACATAGCACCGGATGTCTTCTTTTCTCTTCCTCTTCCAGTTTTGTAATTTGCAGTTGCAACTTCTTTTGTTGCAATTTTACTTTTACGATCTCTTCCCGCAATAATACCTTATGTAGTTCTTCCCTTGTTGTATCTTTTCGAGAAGTTGAATCGTCAGCAGCTGCTGATGAAGACGTTGGCATGCTGCTTGTTATAGATGTAGGAGTTGCGCTTTCTGAGGGTGTTGATGCGGAAAGTGTCTTTGATACAGATGCTAAAAAATAAGATATTTGCAATAAATTATATTATGTGAAGTAATATATTCCTTCTGCTATTGCTGCTGCTGTCGTCGTCGTCGTCGTCGTCGTCGTCGTCGTCGTCGTCGTTTTTACTGCTACTGCTAGTGCTGCTGCTTGTGGTGGTAGTGCTGCTGCTGCTGCTGCTGCTGCTGCTGGTAGTGCTGCTGCTGCTGATACTTCATTCTTCTATATGCATACCCTTCAATTCAGATTCATTTCGCTCATCTTTCTTAATATCTGACGTCCCCGGAATGCTTTCCACGGTCTTATCGGTACTGACACCACTCTCGACTCCACCCAGTGGAACACCATTCAGTGAAGGAGCATCGTCACCTATGATATCTAGGATGACATCGGTATATCCACCCTCTTTCGGTGCTTTCCCGCCTCCAGTTTTTGGATATTTTCTTGCTGATACATCCTTCTTAGCTTGCGATTTGAAGTCCTACCCCTTGTGTGTCACTTCTTTGAGTGTACGATTTTTCTGGCCAACTTTGTTTATTTCCTCAACAATCATCTTCCATGTTTCTTGTTTTTTCTTATTTGTGACACTCGATTTGAAACTTGCGAGAAGCATCACCTTATTCTCTTTAAATAACTCTAGCAATCGGAGAATTTCTCCCTCGGAGTAAGGCGCTTTCTTGCTCATCGCGAAATAGAATGACCTATGTAGTATAATATTAACACCAAGTACACGGCGCACGTTCTGTTGAAAATACATTGCATACTTTTAACATGTTTGGCCGCAAATATGTAGTGCATTCCCTATTAAGAACCGGGTAATTTCTTTTATACGCCGGAGTTACCCGCTTATGTAGGTCGGTCTAACGCCCTTCGACTGTGAGACGGTAGTTGCAAGGTCGGTCGGATTCACGACCGACGTTTGTTAACGTCTGTCGTCAAGCTACGTCTCACTGGTGCAATAGGCCCCAGGGGCCTATTGCACCAGTGAGACGTTTGTTGGTCGGTCGTGGAAAATGAGGCAACGTCTGTCGCAAGTTAGAAACGTCGGTTGCACGGTTTGTCGCTGCAATAGCGTGACGCCGCTGAAACGTCCCAAATCTCACGTCTGCTAGGGGGTTGGCGTAGGAGAGTCGGTAACCTCGATCGTTCAATTTTTTACATGCTTTAGCTGGCTTAGTAAAATAAATGTGTCATTTTAATGTTTGGTCATGGCTGGTATAGTTCACAACTTTGGGTTAGATGTGCAATATAGGCGAAATTTAAGAAGAGAAAGAGTTATTCGCGACCGAACTAATGCTTTGGAAAAATATGACGATGCGGAACTGCATGAACGTTTTAGATTCAATAGACATGGGATCATCCAGTTAGCTGAGGAATTAAGGATGGAATCACAGCATAGAACTGACAGGAATGCAGCCCTCTCACCACTTCAACAACTGCTCATAGCCATGCGATTCTATGCCACGGGATCCTACCAAACTGTTACTGGTGATGTACTGAATGTACACAAATCCACAGCATGTAGAGCTATACGCAAAGTTTCCTTAGCGCTTGAGAGACGACTAGGGCAACATGTCTTTTTACCCCAGCATGCTGACCATGTTGCTAACACTAAAACCAAGTTTGCGGTAAGTTCTCTTTCCTTTATATATATATATATATGTGTGTGTGTGTGTGTGTGTGTGTGTGTGTGTGTGTGTGTTTGTGTGTGTGTGTGTGTGTGTGTGTGTGTGTGTGTGTGTGTGTGTGTGTGTGTGTGTGTGTGTGTGTGTGTGTGTGTGTGTGTGTGTGTGTGTGTGTGTGTGTGTGTGTGTGTGTGTGTGTGTGTCCATTAGTACGTATACTAGCATTATTGATCTTTATAATTTACTCGCCCATTTCCTATTCTGCTGCTGCTGCTGCTGCTGCTGCTGCTGCTGCTGCGACTACTACTGCTACTGCTACTGCTACTACTGCTACTACTGCTACTACTGCTACTACTACTAGTACTACTACTACTACTACTACTACTACTACTACTACTACTACTACTACTGCTACTACTACTACTACTACTAGCCCTCCTCCTCCTCCTCCTCCTCCTCATCATCATCATCATCATCATCATCATCATCATCATTATTATTATTATTATTATTATTATTATTCTGCAGGCCATTGCCGGATTTCCCAATGTTGTAGCTTGTATTGATGGCACACATGTGAGGATTAAAAGACCGCCTGAGTATGAGTGGGAGTATGTAAACAGGAAAGGGTTTCATTCGATAAATGTACAATTAGTGTGTGATGCCGAGTTAAGAATAGTGAATTGTGTAGTAAAGTGGCCAGGCAGTACACACGATGCACGAATTTTAACTGAAAGTGCAATCTACAATCATTTCGAGGAGTCTGACATGCAGTTCCTGGTGTTGGGAGACAGTGGCTACCCACAGAGACAGTGGCTCATGACACCATTTCTGCATACAGCTAACAATTCCCAGGAAGCCTACAATAATGCACATAAAATAACTCGGAGTGTAGTTGAACGATGCATTGGTGTCTTGAAAGCACGATTCGCATTTTACTTGGCAAATTGAACATGTCACCCGGTAGAGCCTGCACAGTGATAGCTGCGGTTATTTGTTTGCACAACATATGCATTAATAGAAATGTTCCTATGCCAGCTAACGTCGTGCTTCCCCCTGTATTAAATGATGCTAATATCGATATTGCAGTGCCACAACAAAATGCAGTACGCGGGACGGCTAGAAGGATATAGATTGTACAAAACTATTTCCAACGTTGAGGACTCATTTTCAAGGATTGATATGACACAATCACAGTTAAGCGATGTCTGATAGTATACTAATTGTGATTCTATCATATATATTCAAAGGAGTTTTTATGATCTCAACATTGCAATACTGTAGAATACCTTTCATTATTCAAATTTGTTATTTCTATATGCCTACTTCTCTTCATTTCCTTAGATTTATTTGGTTGGGCATATACGTTATTTAGTTATTTATGTGATTATGTGATCATCAACATCATCATCATCATCATCATCATCATTAGCGAACGGTGTATGTACAATCTGATGATTAACAATAATACATTAAATTACTAAATGTCCATATATACTGGAAACGGTGTTTGTGAGGTGCTTTCGTTGCCATAATTATGTTCTCCTATGTAGCTTGCTTCATCACTATAAACACTTGAAATATCATGTGATGCTTGACTTTGTTGCGAACACTGCGAACATAGCACCGGATGTCTTCTTTTCTCTTCCTCTTCCAGTTTTGTAATTTGCAGTTGCAACTTCTTTTGTTGCAATTTTACTTTTACGATCTCTTCCCGCAATAATACCTTATGTAGTTCTTCCCTTGTTGTATCTTTTCGAGAAGTTGAATCGTCAGCAGCTGCTGATGAAGACGTTGGCATGCTGCTTGTTATAGATGTAGGAGTTGCGCTTTCTGAGGGTGTTGATGCGGAAAGTGTCTTTGATACAGATGCTAAAAAATAAGATATTTGCAATAAATTATATTATGTGAAGTAATATATTCCTTCTGCTATTGCTGCTGCTGTCGTCGTCGTCGTCGTCGTCGTCGTCGTCGTCGTCGTCGTTTTTACTGCTACTGCTAGTGCTGCTGCTTGTGGTGGTAGTGCTGCTGCTGCTGCTGCTGCTGCTGGTAGTGCTGCTGCTGCTGCTGATACTTCATTCTTCTATATGCATACCCTTCAATTCAGATTCATTTCGCTCATCTTTCTTAATATCTGACGTCCCCGGAATGCTTTCCACGGTCTTATTGGTACTGACACCACTCGACTCCACCCAGTGGAACACCATTCAGTGAAGGAGCATCGTCACCTATGATATCTAGGATGACATCGGTATATCCACCCTCTTTCGGTGCTTTCCCGCCTCCAGTTTTTGGATATTTTCTTGCTGATACATCCTTCTTAGCTTGCGATTTGAAGTCCTACCCCTTGTGTGTCACTTCTTTGAGTGTACGATTTTTCTGGCCAACTTTGTTTATTTCCTCAACAATCATCTTCCATGTTTCTTGTTTTTTCTTATTTGTGACACTCGATTTGAAACTTGCGAGAAGCATCACCTTATTCTCTTTAAATAACTCTAGCAATCGGAGAATTTCTCCCTCGGAGTAAGGCGCTTTCTTGCTCATCGCGAAATAGAATGACCTATGTAGTATAATATTAACACCAAGTACACGGCGCACGTTCTGTTGAAAATACATTGCATACTTTTAACATGTTTGGCCGCAAATATGTAGTGCATTCCCTATTAAGAACCGGGTAATTTCTTTTATACGCCGGAGTTACCCGCTTATGTAGGTCGGTCTAACGCCCTTCGACTGTGAGACGGTAGTTGCAAGGTCGGTCGGATTCACGACCGACGTTTGTTAACGTCTGTCGTCAAGCTACGTCTCACTGGTGCAATAGGCCCCAGGGGCCTATTGCACCAGTGAGACGTTTGTTGGTCGGTCGTGGAAAATGAGGCAACGTCTGTCGCAAGTTAGAAACGTCGGTTGCACGGTTTGTCGCTGCAATAGCGTGACGCCGCTGAAACGTCCCAAATCTCACGTCTGCTAGGGGGTTGGCGTAGGAGAGTCGGTAACCTCGATCGTTCAATTTTTTACATGCTTTAGCTGGCTTAGTAAAATAAATGTGTCATTTTAATGTTTGGTCATGGCTGGTATAGTTCACAACTTTGGGTTAGATGTGCAATATAGGCGAAATTTAAGAAGAGAAAGAGTTATTCGCGACCGAACTAATGCTTTGGAAAAATATGACGATGCGGAACTGCATGAACGTTTTAGATTCAATAGACATGGGATCATCCAGTTAGCTGAGGAATTAAGGATGGAATCACAGCATAGAACTGACAGGAATGCAGCCCTCTCACCACTTCAACAACTGCTCATAGCCATGCGATTCTATGCCACGGGATCCTACCAAACTGTTACTGGTGATGTACTGAATGTACACAAATCCACAGCATGTAGAGCTATACGCAAAGTTTCCTTAGCGCTTGAGAGACGACTAGGGCAACATGTCTTTTTACCCCAGCATGCTGACCATGTTGCTAACACTAAAACCAAGTTTGCGGTAAGTTCTCTTTCCTTTATATATATATATATATGTGTGTGTGTGTGTGTGTGTGTGTGTGTGTGTGTGTGTGTGTGTGTGTTTGTGTGTGTGTGTGTGTGTGTGTGTGTGTGTGTGTGTGTGTGTGTGTGTGTGTGTGTGTGTGTGTGTGTGTGTGTGTGTGTGTGTGTATGTGTCCATTAGTACGTATACTAGCATTATTGATCTTTATAATTTACTCGCCCATTTCCTATTCTGCTGCTGCTGCTGCTGCTGCTGCTGCTGCTGCTGCTGCGACTACTACTGCTACTGCTACTGCTACTACTGCTACTACTACTAGTACTACTACTACTACTACTACTACTACTACTACTACTACTACTACTACTGCTACTACTACTACTACTACTACTAGCCCTCCTCCTCCTCCTCCTCCTCCTCCTCATCATCATCATCATCATCATCATCATCATTATTATTATTATTATTATTATTATTATTATTCTGCAGGCCATTGCCGGATTTCCCAATGTTGTAGCTTGTATTGATGGCACACATGTGAGGATTAAAAGACCGCCTGAGTATGAGTGGGAGTATGTAAACAGGAAAGGGTTTCATTCGATAAATGTACAATTAGTGTGTGATGCCGAGTTAAGAATAGTGAATTGTGTAGTAAAGTGGCCAGGCAGTACACACGATGCACGAATTTTAACTGAAAGTGCAATCTACAATCATTTCGAGGAGTCTGACATGCAGTTCCTGGTGTTGGGAGACAGTGGCTACCCACAGAGACAGTGGCTCATGACACCATTTCTGCATACAGCTAACAATTCCCAGGAAGCCTACAATAATGCACATAAAATAACTCGGAGTGTAGTTGAACGATGCATTGGTGTCTTGAAAGCACGATTCGCATTTTACTTGGCAAATTGAACATGTCACCCGGTAGAGCCTGCACAGTGATAGCTGCGGTTATTTGTTTGCACAACATATGCATTAATAGAAATGTTCCTATGCCAGCTAACGTCGTGCTTCCCCCTGTATTAAATGATGCTAATATCGATATTGCAGTGCCACAACAAAATGCAGTACACGGGACGGCTAGAAGGATATAGATTGTACAAAACTATTTCCAACGTTGAGGACTCATTTTCAAGGATTGATATGACACAATCACAGTTAAGCGATGTCTGATAGTATACTAATTGTGATTCTATCATATATATTCAAAGGAGTTTTTATGATCTCAACATTGCAATACTGTAGAATACCTTTCATTATTCAAATTTGTTATTTCTATATGCCTACTTCTCTTCATTTCCTTAGATTTATTTGGTTGGGCATATACGTTATTTAGTTATTTATGTGATTATGTGATCATCAACATCATCATCATCATCATCATCATCATTAGCGAACGGTGTATGTACAATCTGATGATTAACAATAATACATTAAATTACTAAATGTCCATATATACTGGAAACGGTGTTTGTGAGGTGCTTTCGTTGCCATAATTATGTTCTCCTATGTAGCTTGCTTCATCACTATAAACAGTTGAAATATCATGTGATGCTTGACTTTGTTGCGAACACTGCGAACATAGCACCGGATGTCTTCTTTTCTCTTCCTCTTCCAGTTTTGTAATTTGCAGTTGCAACTTCTTTTGTTGCAATTTTACTTTTACGATCTCTTCCCGCAATAATACCTTATGTAGTTCTTCCCTTGTTGTATCTTTTCGAGAAGTTGAATCGTCAGCAGCTGCTGATGAAGACGTTGGCATGCTGCTTGTTATAGATGTAGGAGTTGCGCTTTCTGAGGGTGTTGATGCGGAAAGTGTCTTTGATACAGATGCTAAAAAATAAGATATTTGCAATAAATTATATTATGTGAAGTAATATATTCCTTCTGCTATTGCTGCTGCTGTCGTCGTCGTCGTCGTCGTCGTCGTCGTCGTCGTCGTCGTTTTTACTGCTACTGCTAGTGCTGCTGCTTGTGGTGGTAGTGCTGCTGCTGCTGCTGGTAGTGCTGCTGCTGCTGCTGCTGCTGATACTTCATTCTTCTATATGCATACCCTTCAATTCAGATTCATTTCGCTCATCTTTCTTAATATCTGACGTCCCCGGAATGCTTTCCACGGTCTTATCGGTACTGACACCACTCTCGACTCCACCCAGTGGAACACCATTCAGTGAAGGAGCATCGTCACCTATGATATCTAGGATGACATCGGTATATCCACCCTCTTTCGGTGCTTTCCCGCCTCCAGTTTTTGGATATTTTCTTGCTGATACATCCTTCTTAGCTTGCGATTTGAAGTCCTACCCCTTGTGTGTCACTTCTTTGAGTGTACGATTTTTCTGGCCAACTTTGTTTATTTCCTCAACAATCATCTTCCATGTTTCTTGTTTTTTCTTATTTGTGACACTCGATTTGAAACTTGCGAGAAGCATCACCTTATTCTCTTTAAATAACTCTAGCAATCGGAGAATTTCTCCCTCGGAGTAAGGCGCTTTCTTGCTCATCGCGAAATAGAATGACCTATGTAGTATAATATTAACACCAAGTACACGGCGCACGTTCTGTTGAAAATACATTGCATACTTTTAACATGTTTGGCCGCAAATATGTAGTGCATTCCCTATTAAGAACCGGGTAATTTCTTTTATACGCCGGAGTTACCCGCTTATGTAGGTCGGTCTAACGCCCTTCGACTGTGAGACGGTAGTTGCAAGGTCGGTCGGATTCACGACCGACGTTTGTTAACGTCTGTCGTCAAGCTACGTCTCACTGGTGCAATAGGCCCCAGTATCGGCGACGGAGTTGAGATATGCTCGCTTGCTGTCGTATGCGAGTCGAAGTTCGTCGTGATAGCGAACGCACGCGTCGTCCGCGCGTCTGCGCAATGCTACATATTGCGGCGACAGGATCTCAAGATTTGCCGCGAGCGACATATTTACATCTATGTCACGACTCACCTTGACGGGCAATACCCTACGACGTAGCTGGGTCGTTGGGCGGTCGTGCCCTGGTCCTATCGTAACGTGTAGGATGTAGTCGCCGCACTCGAAACAATTGTCAATTTTACTAATGCATTCTACGCATGTGCGACGTACACGTGGTCATCGATATCGTGTGGTACACGCACCGATGCGTCGACTCCACGTGTATGCCGCACCGCGCGCAATTACATGATTTGTTAGGTAAATGTGTTATTTTGGTTGATAACTTATTGGTTATTTTAACAAATGTTTCTTGCGTGGCGACTAGTCGTCGTCGTAACGTCGTCAAATTGATCGTCGATGGAATACCGGATCTACGAGTCAATGCCCGTCGCAATGCCATGGATCTCCGCGATTTAACGTTAACGCGAGCACTGCAACTAGGCGCGTCGTTGTCGTCGTTGCTGTCGTCATTGTCGTCGTGGCTGTCATTGTCGTCGTGGCTGTCGTTGTCGTCATTGTCGTCGTTGTTGTCGTTATAGTCTTCACAACCGCTAATAGTGCGCGATTGTTTTATAGGCGCGTGCATGGTCCCGATCGGTTCGTCAATTCGTAGTTTATTGGTTTTCTGTGTAATTAAGTGCTGTATGTGAATAAGATCTGTGGATGCGCTACTGAATGTGTTTGAAACGGAGCCGAAATCGGCAACCGCTGGCTCCGATTTCGAGCAGATTTGTTTCACCAAATTGTCTATTTCATTAAAATGGTACATTTCAGCGATGGCGGTGACGACGGGAGATGAGGCGACGACGGGAGATGCGGTGAAGGTAAGAGGCGCGGTGACGGCGGGAGATGTGCCGATGACGGGAGATGCGATGAAGACAGGAGGTGTGGCAACGGCAGGCGATGTGGTGACGGCAGGCGATGTGGTGACGGCGGGTGATGTGTCCATGACGGGTGATTCGTCGAGGGCAGGAGGTGCGCCAACGGCAGGCGATGCGGTGACGGCAGGCGACGCGGCGATGGCGGGAGATGTACCGAAGACAAGAGGCGGGGTGATGGCGGAAGATGCGCCGAAGACAGGAAACACGGTGACGGCGGGAGATGCGGCACCGGCTAACAGTGCGCGGTTATTGTCGAGCGCAACGTCAGCGCCCGCGTGACGCAAACCGACCACGTAGGTCCAAAATGCCAACACGGTCTGAAGCATATCGTATAGCGATGTGTTGATCTGAAAAACATAACGAGAACTGAATGTACATATGGGCTGAATAGAGCGTCCTCCGTTAAATATACACGGTGGCAAATATTGTCTCAATTAGCGGCGCTAAAAATCGTAATCGCGGAACACGCGAGGCGGTCAAAATAATATCGATACGGGGAAATAATAAAACTTTCCGATAGCGATATCATTGAGCGCCGCGTACGAGCTCGCGAAACATGCGCAACTTAGATAATTTTCTCCTGAATAAAATAAATTGCGCCGTGCCGCAATTTCTACGTTAACTGTTTACAGATACTGAGAAATTGTCGTATTTTTAAAATATATTTATCATTTCGCTTACCATTGTTGCGTCAACGTTCTCTATTACGCTGCGCCCGACTTTCAACAATCTATCCCTGTAGATGTCTACTGCAATTTCCAACTCGTTATATACGTCTTCTTGATTCATCTTTAATTTGTAATTAATTGCAGTATAAAAAATTGATACGCAACGAATTGAAATTTCAAATTATTAGCGAAGGACTCGTTGCATTACCTTTATATACGTTGCTCCTCGAATTAAAAAATACATTTTGACAGTTTTAGCCCACGTTTATGACTTAGTATTTAGTAACATTCCCGGTGTTCTCTCTTCCGGTGTAAAAGTCATCAGTAGCGAACCGGCCTCGAATATCTCGAATAAAAATAACAAGCTATTACATCATCGTAAAGTGACGAGACACGAAGCCGGTCAACGACATACATTTTCTCCCCGGCCCGCGCGTAGGCGTTATTTGTAGCGGAATACGAAGAATCTGGTACATGATATACATCCTTGTTATTGCAGCGAAGACTTGCGCATTTGGTGCAATGGTAGTATTGGCAGTAGAGGGTTAGTCGCATATCAGTACCGCGGTGATGTACTGCCGTCGTGCAACACGTATTTGCCGGGGACGTATGCGAATTAATTACTGTTGTCGTGGCGCGTGTACACGTGTGTGTGTGTGTGCGCGCGTGTGTGTGTGTGTGTGTGTGTATGTGGGCGCGTGTGTGTGCGCGCGTGTGGGCGCGCGCGTGTGTGTGGGCGCGTGTGTGTGTGCGCGCGTGTGTATGTGTGTGCGTGTCTTATATATATATATATGTTTTATATAATAAAACATATATACATACAGACGTGTCTCTGTCAGCGCGATAGTCCCCGTATGCTATTCTATATCACTTAATGTATGAAGTTGTTTCGCGTGTAACCATGCACGCAACTTACAAGCGAATAACATGCACACACGCACGCACACACACACACGTGCGCGCACACGCATATAACGGCACGCGAAACCGCGATGATGTGATATATGAGATGGAAAGTAACAATTATATTAGAATCTGATAAAGACACGTTTATTAATTCTTGTCTGACACTATCGCATAGTATGGGGTATATCATCTGTACTAAAATAGTTGATAATAGTTAACAATGCGAACGAGGAAAACAGATAGAAAGGAGCTTATATACTTTTAAACAAACGCTCGTAGCGTATAATCGTTATCTTTTGTTAGAGCCCATGACACACATAGGCAATATCACATTATGTCTTTCATATATATAATACGAGCGGATAATATCGTATTGCGGGGTCGTTGAATCATGTTAGCGGGAGTTTCTAGCGATCACGTAGTCGATTCTTCGAATAATTCTATCACTCGAAAACGGCGCCGGTGTAGTATGCGTAACTGACTCCCCGTGAAAAAATGACTCCCGTGGACGGTTTTACATAGCACTGCCGTATGCAATTTCGTCTCCCCATGAAATAATGACTCCCCATCAAATAATGGTTTGACATCTGAAACTGTATAAATGATAATGTTTCTAACGCAAACACGTATATTTTGTGAAACACGTGTTTTTTGTTTAACGCTAAAAATGCAGAAATAGCTTAAAGCACATTAGTAACCAGTTTTCGTGAGAGCTCGGCGTGTAGTAGATCTAGTATCACAGACATCCAGGTCTAATCAAACGATATATATGTTTTATTAATTAACAATTCGCCAAATGTCTAGATTTCAATGCATAGCAATGATTTAGACAGCCCAGACATATTTATCTAAAATTTCAACAAAAAAATAGTAGCCTATATTAAAGCTGAACCATCACCATTTAATCTAGTTTTATACTGTAACTGATATCATACCATAAGTAACCATATGTTGTTTCTGGACATCCAAAATATCAAATCTTCACCCTCTAGCACTGGGTAGTTACATACCTTCCCATTACATAACTTCCATTGGTGGTGGGGGGGCATTATTTCATGGACAATTTAACGCCCATGAAATAATGCCCCCCCCCCCTCCAAAGTATGGGAATCGAAACATATATGTACTTTCACAACCTATTAATATGGTGGGGTGACCCAAATATTATATTTTACACCTAGACACATCTAATCTCCACCCTCTAGCACTGGGTATTTACATATACCTTCCCAGTACATAACTTCCATTGGGGGGTGGGGGTGTGACATTATTTCATGGACAATTTAACGCCCATGAAATAATGCCCCCCCCCCTCCAAAGTATGGGAATCGAAACATATATGTACTTTCACAACCCATTAATATGGTAGGGTGCCCCAAATATTATGTTTTACACCCAGACACATCTAATCTCCACCCTCTAGCACTGGGTATTTACATATACCTTCCCAGTACATAACTTCCATTGGGGGGGGGGGGGGGCATTATTTCATGGACAATTTAGCGCCCATGAAATAATGCCCCCCCCCTCCAGAGTGTGGGAATCGAAACATATATGTACTTTCACAACCCATTAATATGGTAGGGTGACCCAAATATTATGTTTTACACCCAGACACATCTAATCTCCACCCTCTAGCACTGGGTATTTACATATACCTTCCCAGTACATAACTTCCATTTGGGGGGGGGGGGGCATTATTTCATGGACAATTTAACGCCCATGAAATAATGCCCCCCGCCCTCCAAAGTATGGGAATCGAAACATATATGTACTTTCACAACCCATTAATATGGTAGGGTGCCCCAAATATTATGTTTTACACCCAGACACATCTAATCTCCACCCTCTAGCACTGGGTATTTACATATACCTTCCCAGTACATAACTTCCATTGGGGGGGGGGGGGGCATTATTTCATGGACAATTTAACGCCCATGAAATAATGCCCCCCCCCCTCCAAAGTATGGGAATCGAAACATATATGTACTTTCACAACCCATTAATATGGTATGGTGACCCAAATATTATGTTTTACACCCAGACACATCTAATCTCCACCCTCTAGCACTGGGTATTTACATATACCTTCCCAGTACATAACTTCCATTGGGGGGGGGGGGGGAGGGGGGGGGGCATTATTTCATGGACAATTTAACGCCCATGAAATAATGCCCCCCCCCCTCCAAAGTATGGGAATCGAAACATATATGTACTTTCACAACCCATTAATATGGTAGGGTGACCCAAATATTATGTTTTACACCCAGACACATCTAATCTCCACCCTCTAGCACTGGGTATTTACATATATCTTCCCAGTACATAACTTCCATTGGGAGGGCATTATTTCATGGACAATTTAACGCCCATGAAATAATGCCCCCCCCCCCCAAGTGTGGGAATCGAAACATATATGTACTTTCACAACCCATTAATATGGTAGGGTGCCCCAAATATTATGTTTTACACCCAGACACATCTAATCTCCACCCTCTAGCACTGGGTATTTACATATACCTTCCCAGTACATAACTTCCATTGGGGTGGGGGGGCATTATTTCATGGACAATTTAACGCCCATGAAATAATGCCCCCCCCCCTCCAAAGTATGGGAATCGAAACATATATGTACTTTCACAACCCATTAATATGGTAGGGTGCCCCAAATATTATGTTTTACACCCAGACACATCTAATCTCCATCCGCTAGCACTGGGTATTTACATATACCTTCCCAGTACATAACTTCCATTGGGGGGCATTATTTCATGGACAATTTAACGCCCATGAAATAATGCCCCCCCCCCTCAAAAGTATGGGAATCGAAACATATATGTACTTTCACAACCCATTAATATGGTAGGGTGACCCAAATATTATGTTTTACACCCAGACACATCTAATCTCCACCCTCTAGCACTGGGTATTTACATATACCTTCCCAGTACATAACTTCCATTGGAGAGGGGGGGGGGGCATTATTTCATGGACAATTTAACGCCCATGAAATAATGCCCTCCCCCCCTCCAAAGTGTGGGAATCGAAACATATATGTACTTTCACAACCCATTAATATGGTAGGGTGACCCAAATATTATGTTTTACACCCAGACACATCTAATCTCCACCCTCTAGCACAGGGTATTTACATATACCTTCCCAGTACATAACTTCCAATGGGGGGGGGGGGGGCATTATTTCATGGACAATTTCACGCCCATGAAATAATGCCCCCCCCCCTCCAAAGTATGGGAATCGAAACATATGTACTTTCACAACCCATTAATATGGTAGGGTGCCCCAAATATTATGTTTTACACCCAGACACATCTAATCTCCACCCGCTAGCACTGGGTATTTACATATACCTTCCCAGTACATAACTTCCATTGGGGGGCATTATTTCATGGACAATTTAACGCCCATGAAATAATGACCCCCCCCCCCTCAAAAGTATGGGAATCGAAACATATATGTACTTTCACAACCCATTAATATGGTAGGGTGCCCCAAATATTATGTTTTACACCCAGACACATCTAATCTCCACCCTCTAGCACTGAGTATTTACATATACCTTCCCAGTACATAACTTCCATTGGGGGACATTATTTCATGGACAATTTAACGCCCATGAAATAATGCCCCCCCCCCCTCCAAAGTATGGGAATCGAAACATATATGTACTTTCACAACCCATTAATATGGTAGGGTGACCCAAATATTATGTTTTACACCCAGACCCATCTAATCTCCACCCTCTATCACTGGGTATTTACATATACCTTCCCAGTACATAACTTCCATTGGGGGGGGGGGCATTATTTCATGGACAATTTAACGCCCATGAAATAATGACCCCCCCCCCTCCAAAGTGTGGGAATCGAAACATATATGTACTTTCACAACCCATTAATATGGTAGGGTGACCCAAATATTATGTTTTACACCCAGACACATCTAATCTCCACCCTCTAGCACTGGGTATTTACATATACCTTCCCAGTACATAACTTCCATTGGGGGGCATTATTTCATGGACAATTTAACGCCCATGAAATAATGGCCCCCCCCCCCTCCAAAGTATGGGAATCGAAACATATATGTACTTTCACAACCCATTAATATGGTAGGGTGACCCAAATATTATGTTTTACACCCAGACACATCTAATCTCCACCCTCTAGCACTGGGTATTTACATATACCTTCCCAGTACATAACTTCCATTGGGGGGGGGCATTATTTCATGGACAATTTAACGCCCATGAAATAATGCCCCCCCCCCCTCCAAAGTGTGGGAATCGAAACATATATGTACTTTCACAACCCATTAATATGGTAGGGTGACCCAAATATTATGTTTTACACCCAGACACATCTAATCTCCACCCTCTAGCACTGGGTATTTACATATACCTTCCCAGTACATAACTTCCATTGGGGGGGGGGGGGGGGCATTATTTCATGGACAATTTAACGCCCATGAAATAATGCCCCCCCCCCCTCCAAAGTATGGGAATCGAAACATATATGTACTTTCACAACCCATTAATATGGTAGGGTGACCCAAATATTATGTTTTACACCCAGACACATCTAATCTCCACCCTCTAGCACTGGGTATTTACATATACCTTCCCAGTACATAACTTCCATTGGGGGGGGGGGCATTATTTCATGGACAAGTTAACGCCCATGAAATAATGCCCCCCCCCCTCCAAAGTGTGGGAATCGAAACATATATGTACTTTCACAACCCATTAATATGGTAGGGTGACCCAAATATTATGTTTTACACCCAGACACATCTAATCTCCACCCTCTAGCGCTGAGTATTTACATATACCTTCCCAGTACATAACTTCCATTGGGGGGGGGGGGCATTATTTCATGGACAATTTAACACCCATGAAATAATGCCCCCCCCCTCCAAAGTGTGGGAATCGAAACATATATGTACTTTCACAACCCATTAATATGGTAGGGTGACCCAAATATTATGTTTTACACCCAGACACATCTAATCTCCACCCTCTAGCACTGGGTATTTACATATACCTTCCCAGTACATAACTTCCATTAGGGGGGGGGGGCATTATTTCATGGACAATTTAACGCCCATGAAATAATGCCCCCCTCCAAAGTATGGGAATCGAAACATATATGTACTTTCACAACCCATTAATATGGCAGGGTGCCCCAAATATTATGTTTTACACCCAGACACATCTAATCTCCACCCGCTAGCACTGGGTTTTTACATATACCTTACCATTACATAACTTCCATTGGGTGTGGGGGGTGAGTGGGGGCATTATTTCATGGACAATTTAACGCCCATGAAATAATGCCCCCCCCCCTCCAAAGTATGGGAATCGAAACATATATGTACTTTCACAACCCGTTAATATGGTAGGGTGCCCCAAACATTATGTTTTACACCCAGACACATCTAATCTCCACCCGCTAGCACTGGGTATTTACATATACCTTCCCAGTACATAACTTCCATTGGGGGCATTATTTCATGGACAATTTAACGCCCATGAAATAATGCCCCCCCCCCCTCCAAAGTATAGGAATCGAAACATATATGTACTTTCACAACCCATTAATATGGTAGGGTGACCCAAATATTATGTTTTACACCCAGACACATCTAATCTCCACCCTCTAGCACTGGGTATTTACATATACCTTCCCAGTACATAACTTCCATTGGGGGGGGGCATTATTTCATGGACAATTTAACGCCCATGAAATAATGCCCCCCCCCCTCCAAAGTGTGGGAATCGAAACATATATGTACTTTCACAACCCATTAATATGGTAGGGTGACCCAAATATTATGTTTTACACCCAGACACATCTAATCTCCACCCTCTAGCACTGGGTATTTACATATACCTTCCCAGTACATAACTTCCATGGGGGGGGGGGGGGGGGCATTATTTCATGGACAATTTAACGCCCATGAAATAATGCCCCCCCCCCTCCAAAGTATGGGAATCGAAACATATATGTACTTTCACAACCCATTAATATGGTAGGGTGTCCCAAATATTATGTTTTACACCCAGACACATCTAATCTCCACCCTCTAGCACTGGGTATTTACATATACCTTCCCAGTACATAACTCCATTGGGGGGGCATTATTTCATGGACAATTTTGCGCCCATGAAATAATGCCCCCCCTCCAAAGTGTGGGAATCGAAACATATATGTACTTTCACAACCCATTAATATGGTAGGGTGACCCAAATATTATGTTTTACACCCAGACACATCTAATCTCCACCCTCTAGCACTGGGTATTTACATATACCTTCCCAGTACATAACTTCCATTGGGGGGGGCATTATTTCATGGACAATTTAACGCCCATGAAATAATGCCCCCCCCCCTCCAAAGTATGGGAATCGAAACATATATGTACTTTCACAACCCATTAATATGGTAGGGTGCCCCAAATATTATGTTTTACACCCAGACACATCTAATCTCCACCCTCTAGCACTGGGTATTTACATATACCTTCCCAGTACATAACTTCCATTGGGGGGGGGGGCATTATTTCATGGACAATTTAACGCCCATGAAATAATGCCCCCCCCACCCTCCAAAGTATGGGAATCGAAACATATATGTACTTTCACAACCCATTAATATGGTAGGGTGACCCAAATATTATGTTTTACACCCAGACACATCTAATCTCCACCCTCTGGCACTGGGTATTTACATATACCTTCCCAGTACATAACTTCCATTGGGGGGGTGCATTATTTCATGGACAATTTAACGCCCATGAAATAATGCCCCCCCCCCCTCCAAAGTATGGGAATCGAAACATATATGTACTTTCACAACCCATTAATATGGTAGGGTGACCCAAATATTATGTTTTACACCCAGACACATCTAATCTCCACCCTCTAGCACTGGGTATTTACATATACCTTCCCAGTACATAACTTCCATTGGGGGGGGCATTATTTCATGGACAATTTAACGCCCATGAAATAATGTCCCCCCCCCTCCAAAGTGTCGGAATCGAAACATATATGTACTTTCACAACCCATTAATATGGTAGGGTGACCCAAATATTATGTTTTACACCCAGACACATCTAATCTCCACCCTCTAGCACTGGGTATTTACATATACCTTCCCAGTACATAACTTCCATTGGGGGGGGGGGGCATTATTTCATGGACAATTTAACGCCCATGAAATAATGCCCCCCCCCCCTCCAAAGTATGGGAATCGAAACATATATGTACTTTCACAACCCATTAATATGGTAGGGTGACCCAAATATTATGTTTTACACCCAGACACATCTAATCTCCACCCTCTAGCACTGGGTATTTACATATACCTTCCCAGTACATAACTTCCATTGGGGGGGGTCATTATTTCATGGACAATTTAACGCCCATGAAATAATGCCCCCCCCTCCAAAGTATGGGAATCGAAACATATATGTACTTTCACAACCCATTAATATGGTAGGGTGACCCAAATATTATGTTTTACACCCAGACACATCTAATCTCCACCCTCTAGCACTGGGTATTTACATATACCTTCCCAGTACATAACTTCCATTGGGGGGGGGGCATTATTTCATGGACAATTTAACGCCCATGAAATAATGCCCCCCTCCAAAGTATGGGAATCGAAACATATATGTACTTTCACAACCCATTAATATGGTAGGGTGACCCAAATATTATGTTTTACACCCAGACACATCTAATCTCCACCCTCTAGCACTGGGTATTTACATATACCTTCCCAGTACATAACTTCCATTGGGGGGGGGGGCATTATTTCATGGACAATTTAACGCCCATGAAATAATGCCCCCCCCCCTCCAAAGTATGGGAATCGAAACATATATGTACTTTCACAACCCATTAATATGGTAGGGTGCCCCAAACATTATGTTTTACACCCAGACACATCTAATCTCCACCCTCTAGCACTGGGTATTTACATATACCTTCCCAGTACATAACTTCCATTGGGGGCATTATTTCATGGACAATTTAACGCCCATGAAATAATGCCCCCCCCCCCCCTCCAAAGTGTGGGAATCGAAACATATATGTACTTTCACAACCCATTAATATGGTAGGGTGACCCAAATATTATGTTTTACACCCAGACACATCTAATCTCCACCCTCTAGCACTGGGTATTTACATATACCTTCCCAGTACATAACTTCCATTGGGTGGGGGGCATTATTTCATGGACAATTTAACGCCCATGAAATAATGCCCCCCCCCCTCCAAAGTATGGGAATCGAAACATATATGTACTTTCACAACCCATTAATATGGTAGGGTGTCCCAAATATTATGTTTTACACCCAGACACATCTAATCTCCACCCTCTAGCACTGGGTATTTACATATACCTTCCCAGTACATAACTTCCATTGGGGGGGGGGGGGCATTATTTCATGGACAATTTAGCGCCCATGAAATAATGCCCCCCCCCCCTCCAAAGTATGGGAATCGAAACATATATGTACTTTCACAACCCATTAATATGGTAGGGTGACCCAAATATTATGTTTTACACCCAGACACATCTAATCTCCACCCTCTAGCACTGGGTATTTACATATACCTTCCCAGTACATAACTTCCATTGGGGGGGGGGGGGGCATTATTTCATGGACAATTTAACGCCCATGAAATAATGCCCCCCCCCCTCCAAAGTATGGGAATCGAAACATATATGTACTTTCACAACCCATTAATATGGTAGGGTGCCCCAAATATTATGTTTTACACCCAGACACATCTAATCTCCACCCGCTAGCACTGGGTATTTACATATACCTTCCCAGTACATAACTTCCATTGGGGGGGGGGCATTATTTCATGGACAATTTAACGCCCATGAAATAATGCCCCCCCCCCCTCCAAAGTATGGGAATCGAAACATATATGTACTTTCACAACCCATTAATATGGTAGGGTGACCCAAATATTATGTTTTACACCCAGACACATCTAATCTCCACCCTCTAGCACTGGGTATTTACATATACCTTCCCAGTACATAACTTCCATTGGCGGGGGGGGGGGCATTATTTCATGGACAATTTAACGCCCATGAAATAATGCCCCCCTCCAAAGTATGGGAATCGAAACATATATGTACTTTCACAACCCATTAATATGGTAGGGTGCCCCAAATATTATGTTTTACACCCAGACACATCTAATCTCCACCCGCTAGCACTGGGTATTTACATATACCTTCCCAGTACATAACTTCCATTGGGGGGGGGGGCATTATTTCATGGACAATTTAACGCCCATGAAATAATGCCCCCCCCCTCCAAAGTATGGGAATCGAAACATATATGTACTTTCACAACCCATTAATATGGTAGGGTGCCCCAAATATTATGTTTTACACCCAGACACATCTAATCTCCACCCTCTAGCACTGGGTATTTACATATACCTTCCCAGTACATAACTTCCATTGGGGGGCATTATTTCATGGACAATTTAACGCCCATGAAATAATGCCCCCCCCCCTCCAAAGTGTGGGAATCGAAACATATATGTACTTTCACAACCCATTAATATGGTAGGGTGACCCAAATATTATGTTTTACACCCAGACACATCTAATCTCCACCCTCTAGCACTGGGTATTTACATATACCTTCCCAGTACATAACTTCCATTGGAGTGGGGGGCATTATTTCATGGACAATTTAACGCCCATGAAATAATGCCCCCCCCCCTCCAAAGTATGGGAATCGAAACATATATGTACTTTCACAACCCATTAATATGGTAGGGTGCCCCAAATATTATGTTTTACACCCAGACACATCTAATCTCCACCCTCTAGCACTGGGTATTTACATATACCTTCCCAGTACATAACTTCCATTGGGGGGGGCATTATTTCATGGACAATTTAACGCCCATGAAATAATGCCCCCCCCCTCCAAAGTATGGGAATCGAAACATATATGTACTTTCACAACCCATTAATATGGTAGGGTGTCCCAAATATTATGTTTTACACCCAGACACATCTAATCTCCACCCTCTAGCACTGGGTATTTACATATACCTTCCCAGTACATAACTTCCATTGGGGGGGGGGGGCATTATTTCATGGACAATTTAACGCCCATGAAATAATGCCCCCCCCCCTCCAAAGTATGGGAATCGAAACATATATGTACTTTCACAACCCATTAATATGGTAGGGTGCCCCAAACATTATGTTTTACACCCAGACACATCTAATCTCCACCCTCTAGCACTGGGTATTTACATATACCTTCCCAGTACATAACTTCCATTGGGGGGGGGGGCATTATTTCATGGACAATTTAACGCCCATGAAATAATGCCCCCCCCCCTCCAAAGTATGGGAATCGAAACATATATGTACTTTCACAACCCATTAATATGGTAGGGTGACCCAAATATTATGTTTTACACCCAGACACATCTAATCTCCACCCTCTAGCACTGGGTATTTACATATACCTTCCCAGTACATAACTTCCATTGGCGGGGGGGGGGGGGCATTATTTCATGGACAATTTAACGCCCATGAAATAATGCCCCCCTCCAAAGTATGGGAATCGAAACATATATGTACTTTCACAACCCATTAATATGGCAGGGTGCCCCAAATATTATGTTTTACACCCAGACACATCTAATCTCCACCCGCTAGCACTGGGTATTTACATATACCTTCCCATTACATAACTTCCATTGGGGGGGGGGGCATTATTTCATGGACAATTTAACGCCCATGAAATAATGCCCCCCCTCCAAAGTATGGGAATCGAAACATATATGTACTTTCACAACCCATTAATATGGTAGGGTGCCCCAAATATTATGTTTTACACCCAGACACATCTAATCTCCACCCTCTAGCACTGGGTATTTACATATACCTTCCCAGTACATAACTTCCATGGGGTGGGGGGCATTATTTCATGGACAATTTAACGCCCATGAAATAATGCCCCCCCCCCTCCCCTCCAAAGTGTGGGAATCGAAACATATATGTACTTTCACAACCCATTAATATGGTAGGGTGACCCAAATATTATGTTTTACACCCAGACACATCTAATCTCCACCCTCTAGCACTGGGTATTTACATATACCTTCCCAGTACATAACTTCCATGGGGTGGGGGGCATTATTTCATGGACAATTTAACGCCCATGAAATAATACCCCCCCCTCCAAAGTATGGGAATCGAAACATATATGTACTTTCACAACCCATTAATATGGTAGAGTGTCCCAAATATTATGTTTTACACCCAGACACATCTAATCTCCACCCTCTAGCACTGGGTATTTACATATACCTTCCCAGTACATAACTTCCATTGGGGGGGCATTATTTCATGGACAATTTAGCGCCCATGAAATAATGCCCCCCCCCCCTCCAAAGTGTGGGAATCGAAACATATATGTACTTTCACAACCCATTAATATGGTAGGGTGACCCAAATATTATGTTTTACACCCAGACACATCTAATCTCCACCCTCTAGCACTGGGTATTTACATATACCTTCCCAGTACATAACTTCCATTGGGGGGGGGGGGGGGCATTATTTCATGGACAATTTAACGCCCATGAAATAATGCCCCCCCTCCAACGTATGGGAATCGAAACATATATGTACTTTCACAACCCATTAATATGGTAGGGTGCCCCAAACATTATGTTTTACACCCAGACACATCTAATCTCCACCCTCTAGCACTGGGTATTTACATATACCTTCCCAGTACATAACTTCCATTGGGGGGGGGGGCATTATTTCATGGACAATTTAACGCCCATGAAATAATGCCCCCCCCCCCTCCAAAGTATGGGAATCGAAACATATATGTACTTTCACAACCCATTAATATGGTAGGGTGACCCAAATATTATGTTTTACACCCAGACACATCTAATCTCCACCCTCTAGCACTGGGTATTTACATATACCTTCCCAGTACATAACTTCCATTGGGGAGCATTATTTCATGGACAATTTAACGCCCATGAAATAATGCCCCCCCCCCTCCAAAGTATGGGAATCGAAACATATATGTACTTTCACAACCCATTAATATGGTAGTGTGACCCAAATATTATGTTTTACACCCAGACACATCTAATCTCCACCCTCTAGCACTGGGTATTTACATATACCTTCCCAGTACATAACTTCCATTGGGGGTGGGCATTATTTCATGGACAATTTAACGCCCATGAAATAATGCCCCCGCCCCCTCCAAAGTGTGGGAATCGAAACATATATGTACTTTCACAACCAATTAATATGGTAGGGTGGCCCAAATATTATGTTTTACACCCAGACACATCTAATCTCCACCCTCTAGCACTGGGTATTTACATATACCTTCCCAGTACATAACTTCCATTGGGGGGGCCATTATTTCATGGACAATTTAACGCCCATGAAATAATGCCCCCCTGCAAAGTGTGGGAATCGAAACATATATGTACTTTCACAACCAATTAATATGGTAGGGTGCCCCAAATATTATGTTTTACACCCAGACACATCTAATCTCCACCCTCTAGCACTGGGTATTTACACATAACTTCCCAGTACATAACTTCCATTGGGGGGGGGGGGCATTATTTCATGGACAATTTAACGCCCATGAAATACTGCCCCCCCCTCCTAAGTATGGGAATCGAAACATATATGTACTTTCACAACCCATTAATATGGTAGGGTGCCCCAAACATTATGTTTTACACCCAGACACATCTAATCTCCACCCTCTAGCACTGGGTATTTACATATACCTTCCCAGTACATAACTTCCATTGGGGGACATTATTTCATGGACAATTTAACGCCCATGAAATAATGCCCCCCCCCCCTCCCCTCCAAAGTGTGGGAATCGAAACATATATGTACTTTCACAACCCATTAATATGGTAGGGTGACCCAAATATTATGTTTTACACCCAGACACATCTAATCTCCACCCTCTAGCACTGGGTATTTACATATACCTTCCCAGTACATAACTTCCATGGGGTGGGGGGCATTATTTCATGGACAATTTAACGCCCATGAAATAATGCCCCCCTCCAAAGTATGGGAATCGAAACATATATGTACTTTCACAACCCATTAATATGGTAGGGTGACCCAAATATTATGTTTTACACCCAGACACATCTAATCTCCACCCTCTAGCACTGGGTATTTACATATACCTTCCCAGTACATAACTTCCATTGGGGGGGGGGGGCATTATTTCATGGACAATTTAACGCCCATGAAATAATGCCCCCCCCCCTCCAAAGTATGGGAATCGAAACATATATGTACTTTCACAACCCATTAATATGGTAGGGTGCCCCAAACATTATGTTTTACACCCAGACACATCTAATCTCCACCCTCTAGCACTGGGTATTTACATATACCTTCCCAGTACATAACTTCCATTGGGGGGGGGGCATTATTTCATGGACAATTTAACGCCCATGAAATAATGCCCCCCCCCCTCCAAAGTATGGGAATCGAAACATATATGTACTTTCACAACCAATTAATATGGTAGGGTGCCCCAAATATTATGTTTTACACCCAGACACATCTAATCTCCACCCTCTAGCACTGGGTATTTACATATACCTTCCCAGTACATAACTTCCATTGGGGGGGGCATTATTTCATGGACAATTTAACGCCCATGAAATACTGCCCCCCCCCCCCTCCAAAGTATGGGAATCGAAACATATATGTACTTTCACAACCCATTAATATGGTAGGGTGACCCAAATATTATGTTTTACACCCAGACACATCTAATCTCCACCCTCTAGCACTGGGTATTTACATATACCTTCCCAGTACATAACTTCCATTGGGTTGGGGGGGGGGGGCATTATTTCATGGACAATTTAACGCCCATGAAATAATGCCCCCCCCTCCAAAGTATGGGAATCGAAACATATATGTACTTTCACAACCCATTAATATGGTAGGGTGCCCCAAACATTATGTTTTACACCCAGACACATCTAATCTCCACCCTCTAGCACTGGGTATTTACATATACCTTCCCAGTACATAACTTCCATTGGGGGGGGGGGCATTATTTCATGGACAATTTAACGCCCATGAAATAATGCCCCCCCCTCCAAAGTGTGGGAATCGAAACATATATGTACTTTCACAACCCATTAATATGGTAGGGTGCCCCAAATATTATGTTTTACACCCAGACACATCTAATCTCCACCCTCTAGCACTGGGTATTTACACATAACTTCCCACTACATAACTTCCATTGTGGGGGGGGGGGCATTATTTCATGGACAATTTAACGCCCATGATATAATGCCCCCCTCCAAAGTATGGGAATCGAAACATATATGTACTTTCACAACCCATTAATATGCTAGGGTGACCCAAATATTATGTTTTACACCCAGACACATCTAATCTCCACCCTCTAGCACTGGGTATTTACATATACCTTCCCAGTACATAACTTCCATTGGGGGGGCATTATTTCATGGACAATTTAACGCCCATGAAATAATGCCCCCCCCCCCCTCCAAAGTGTGGGAATCGAAACATATATGTACTTTCACAACCCATTAATATGGTAGGGTGACCCAAATATTATGTTTTACACCCAGACACATCTAATCTCCACCCTCTAGCACTGGGTATTTACATATACCTTCCCATTACATAACTTCCATTGGGGGGGGGGGGGGCATTATTTCATGGACAATTTAACGCCCATGAAATAATGCCCCCCCTCCAAAGTATGGGAATCGAAACATATATGTACTTTCACAACCCATTAATATGGTATGGTGACCCAAATATTATGTTTTACACCCAGACACATCTAATCTCCACCCTCTAGCACTGGGTATTTACATATACCTTCCCAGTACATAACTTCCATTGGGGGCGGGGGGGGCATTATTTCATGGACAATTTAACGCCCATGAAATAATGCCCCCCCCCCCTCCAAAGTATGGGAATCGAAACATATATGTACTTTCACAACCCATTAATATGGTATGGTGACCCAAATATTATGTTTTACACCCAGACACATCTAATCTCCACCCTCTAGCACTGGGTATTTACATATACCTTCCCAGTACATAACTTCCATTGGGGGGGGGGCATTATTTCATGGACAATTTAACGCCCATGAAATAATGCCCCCCCCCCTCCAAAGTATGGGAATCGAAACATATATGTACTTTCACAACCCATTAATATGGTAGGGTGACCCAAATATTATGTTTTACACCCAGACACATCTAATCTCCACCCTCTAGCACTGGGTATTTACATATACCTTCCCAGTACATAACTTCCATGGGGTGGGGGGCATTATTTCATGGACAATTTAACGCCCATGAAATAATGCCCCCCCCCCCTCCAAAGTATGGGAATCGAAACATATATGTACTTTCACAACCAATTAATATGGTAGGGTGCCCCAAATATTATGTTTTACACCCAGACACATCTAATCTCCACCCTCTAGCACTGGGTATTTACATATACCTTCCCAGTACATAACTTCCATTGGGGGGTGGGGGGGCATTATTTCATGGACAATTTAACGCCCATGAAATAATGCCCCCCCCCCCTCCTAAGTATGGGAATCGAAACATATATGTACTTTCACAACCCATTAATATGGTAGGGTGCCCCAAACATTATGTTTTACACCCAGACACATCTAATCTCCACCCTCTAGCACTGGGTATTTACATATACCTTCCCAGTACATAACTTCCATTGGGGGGGGGGGCATTATTTCATGGACAATTTAACGCCCATGAAATAATGCCCCCCCCCCTCCAAAGTGTGGGAATCGAAACATATATGTACTTTCACAACCCATTAATATGGTAGGGTGCCCCAAATATTATGTTTTACACCCAGACACATCTAATCTCCACCCTCTAGCACTGGGTATTTACACATAACTTCCCAGTACATAACTTCCATTGGGGGGGGGGGGCATTATTTCATGGACAATTTAACGCCCATGAAATAATGCCCCCCCCTCCAAAGTATGGGAATCGAAACATATATGTACTTTCACAACCCATTAATATGCTAGGGTGACCCAAATATTATGTTTTACACCCAGACACATCTAATCTCCACCCTCTAGCACTGGGTATTTACATATACCTTCCCAGTACATAACTTCCATTGGGGGGGCATTATTTCATGGACAATTTAACGCCCATGAAATAATGCCCCCCCCCTCCAAAGTGTGGGAATCGAAACATATATGTACTTTCACAACCCATTAATATGGTAGGGTGACCCAAATATTATGTTTTACACCCAGACACATCTAATCTCCACCCTCTAGCACTGGGTATTTACATATACCTTCCCAGTACATAACTTCCATTGGGGGGGGGGCATTATTTCATAGACAATTTAACGCCCATGAAATAATGCCCCCCCTCCAAAGTATGGGAATCGAAACATATATGTACTTTCACAACCCATTAATATGGTATGGTGACCCAAATATTATGTTTTACCCCCAGACACATCTAATCTCCACCCTCTAGCACTGGGTATTTACATATACCTTCCCAGTACATAACTTCCATTGGGGGCGGGGGGGGCATTATTTCATGGACAATTTAACGCCCATGAAATAATGCCCCCCCCCCCTCCAAAGTATGGGAATCGAAACATATATGTACTTTCACAACCCATTAATATGGTATGGTGACCCAAATATTATGTTTTACCCCCAGACACATCTAATCTCCACCCTCTAGCACTGGGTATTTACATATACCTTCCCAGTACATAACTTCCATTTGGGGGGGGGGGCATTATTTCACGGACAATTTAACGCCCATGAAATAATGCCCCCCCCCCCCTCCAAAGTATGGGAATCGAAACATATATGTACTTTCACAACCCATTAATATGGTAGGGTGCCCCAAATATTATGTTTTACACCCAGACACATCTAATCTCCACCCTCTAGCACTGGGTATTTACATATACCTTCCCAGTACATAACTTCCATTGGGGGGGGGGCATTATTTCATGGACAATTTAACGCCCATGAAATAATGCCCCCCTCCAAAGTGTGGGAATCGAAACATATATGTACTTTCACAACCAATTAATATGGTAGGGTGCCCCAAATATTATGTTTTACACCCAGACACATCTAATCTCCACCCTCTAGCACTGGGGAGGGGAGACTGGTGGTACAGTACCGTGTAGAATGGGTCCTCTTCGAGGTGCCCCAGTGGGACACAACATACATACACGGCGATGTGCTACATCAACCTCCGGGTAGTGCACACAGCAGCTCACTGGTAGAAGTCAGCCGGGACGTGATAGAGTATCTCCCAGGTGCCAACAGCAACCTATGGAAAGCTATCAGTCCTAGCCTGTTCACACCTGTAAATCACCTGTTTGACAGCCCCACCATTAACATATAGGCCAATACGGATGGGATATCTGACGCCCATTTCGAGTTTACACTCTTATTACTCATTGACCTGACGACAACATGATATCACACGAGGAATATGTGACCTTTGCCGAGATGATGAACCCGATAGAGAGTTGCCCAAAGGCCTTAAACAAACAGATGCTCGCACAGCAACAGATCTGTCAACAAGAAGGAGAGCGACTACAGGGGGAGGGCTGGTATCAACAGGCTGCCAGCAAGGCAAGGAGGCGAAGGAACAGTGAAGGTTCCAGATACTGACAGGCCCTCCTGGAGGAGAGTAAGCGGGACACAGGAGTTCTTGACAGACGACGATGAGCCAGGTGTCTTCACAGACGAGGATGAGCCAGATGTCATACAGTGGGAAGAGGCCATGGCGCAAAAGTGTAAGACGAAGAAAGCCATCCAGCGGCGGACCTACTATCTTGGTCACAAGGTGACATTACAGATGTCACGTCTCAGAAAGCTACTGACACCCGACATAGTGCTGGATGACCACTTTCTAAGAGGTGTCTGTCTCGACACTAAAAAGCTGGCACGGTTCGCCAGGCTCTCCAAAATGAAGCCTTCAATGACTCATGAGCAGATTCTGCAGGTGATGCAGGTTTAATCTCCAGGTATACCATGGCAAAATCAGAGTGGCGGAAGCAACCAGAACTATACCCCTCCCTGACTGCTGACACATACACGGCTGGCGACTCTAGCAGATAGATGCCCTCAAGCAGAATCTCGTCCATGAGGCAGAAAAGTACAGCCGAATGCACATGCGATATAAGACAGCTACAAAGTCCTCACGTGTACAACCACTGCTGCGGGTGTGATTGGAGCCAGTGCTGGTGTGGCAGCTGTGGCCACTCTCGCTACTGGGGTGGGTGCCATCATCGCCATCCCGCTTGGTGGCGTGACACTAGCTACCACTGTCTTGGCCACTGGCTTGGTGGTGGGGCAGCGGCAGATCACAAGGAGGCTGGAGACGCATGCTAAGTACGTGACACTGGCACAGAGTATGCTCCGGACTATCGACGAGTCTGTCAGCAAAGCTCTCAAGGATAGACAGGTCACCGACGAAGAGTATCACCATATATAGAAGGTCCAAGCCCTGTACTGCATGGAGAAACCTAAGGTGCGACAGCAATGCCTCAAAGGCTCCAGCGGGTGGGTTGATATGGAGGAGGTAAAAAACGAGATGTTACGGCGAGGTTGCCTCTCTGGTCTCTGGAGTCGAGACAACTACAAATAGTGTGCTGCCTGTACGGTAGCTTTATGAACACCAGTATAGATGGCCTTCCAGCTGAACCCCACGACAGTCATCCAGAGCCAACTGCCCCTGCTGGGTACACCCTTGACTGGCCTGAGAGGTCCGGTGTCTGATATACCAGAGCTAAGACCGTTCTCCATCACAGTTGATGGACGATCCCAAACCAGCTTCTCCATCAACCCACGACCGCTGACCAACCACCCCATCACCATCAAGGATGCGAAGCAAGCTCATACTTGGATGGCTGCTCCAAGCCTCTCATACTGGAATCAGCAGCTGAACTTTGCCGTGTGGTGTGCCACAGCAGGATGTGGAGTAAGTTCCACACTGCTTCACTCCTATTCTGGAACACCTGAAGCTGTGCTCATCACCAACTGTCTCAGATTCCACGTGTACTTCATGGTGCGACGAATCCTCCATGAGCTGGGTGCAAGCCTCCCTGATACAAACGACTTTGACCCACAGCTTAACAGTCATAGCGTCTCAGTGGCCAGCAGACTACAGAGAGAGTTCAGCGCTCACCCAGACTATCGGTGGCATGGTAGTGACAACAGCGGTCTAGGGGTGACCACTCAGGATTCCCCTATCGAACACCCTGATGAGTAGGCCGTCGGAAGACAGTGACATTCTCGTTCAATCCAGACACAGACCCTGGAGCGCTGGTGCAAAATATGCACATCACTGGCTTGCGGTAGGACTATCCAGCTGTGTGGAGTACTTTGTCCCACACACCACCTCAGGCCTCACACCAGCAGGGATCATTCTGATCAACCAGTCCCTGGAAGCACTGTGCTACTGCATCCTTACAGCACAGACCAAGCTGCATCATTCCATAGAAGGTGTCAATGGAGCAGAGGTCCAGGCCATGTTCATCAGTCTCGTTGAGGATATGATCATCATTGCAGACCCCAGTACTCTCATTGCTAAGTTCCAGCAGGGGTTGCAGAAGGCCTGTCGCAAACTTGACTTTGGTATTTCACCACACCTACGAGCAACATGGTCGTGAACATCGAGGACCTCCAAGTTAGGTGCTATAACAACATGATAGTCGAGGGGAGTTCCCCCGGTGTCCACTGCGGCTTCAACACTGATATCAACGCACCTACGCATAGTATGGGCATGGCAGCACATACAGTATTTCCGACCCTGAACCTGCAGCCAGTCAACACGATGCTTCCCATGGCAGCTCCACATAAAGGCGTTCTGATCCTTCCACTACAGCCAGTCGACACAACACCTCTTCCCGTGGTAGCTCTACGTGTGGTGTCAAGACTAGCTATCATGGTGCTCGGGATCAGCCTACTCCATGGCTAGCAAATCAGCTATAGGTCCATCCTGACTTTCTACAGTAGCAGTGGGGACGACGGTGGGACACTGAACCAGCTTGGCATACCCTACAGCCCCTATACACGCTGCCAACATGCACATCCAAGGGCGGGATGGTTCCGCAGCCCATCCTTTTTCCAGCTTGCAGTATCGCAGAGCTTTGTTAAGCTCTGAGTCAGGTGGGGCTTGGCGGTCTGCAACTGCTGGAACACATCTGACAGATATTCCCGATCCTTGTAGAAACCTTTCGCTCGCAGGATCTGCTCGACGATACTCCTGCCCATGATAAGGTATTCGAGGAAGCAGATCTGTCCCTTACCAAATCCTAGATAGAGCTTCACAGCTGTCAGCTCCTCTGTCAGCTCAGCACCGGAGAGCTGAGTGAGCCATCCGGTGTCTTCTTCTTGTAGTCCTTCAACTCCCTCGCATCATAGTACTTCTCACATAGCGTGAGCCCAGACATGTTTAAGATGTCTCAATAGAGAGATGAATATTCCTGAGTACCAACCCAGACACCTGGCAGATGCAGACTGGGAAGATCTTATTAGCTCTCTCGACAGGGAACGCAGACGTTTAACCGCGTTGTATACTCAGTGCTTAAACAATGATGTCAATGATTATACCCCATCTTGATGGATTTATTAATGTATTGTATTTGTATGTATGGGAGACACGTGTATAAGACTTATGTCTTACTGTGCTCTCATTGAACAAAATAAAATTATGTTTAAACCAATGATGTCAACGGTACAGATCGTGAAGCAACTGCCCGAGAGCCAGGCGAATCTTCAGAAGGAGGAGAACCAAGTCACAGAAGTTACTGACCAAAGCAAAACCTCTGGCAGTCCATATCGCCAGTAACGTGGCGGCGAATGTGGCCATGGTGAAGATGACAGGTGGAAATGAGCTTCTTCCTGCCGCCACTGTGGCTGTCCTCGCTACAGTGGTGAGTGGGGTGGCTGAGCACTGTCTTGTAATAACCCACCCCATCCCAAAGAGTGCCATCAGTGGTGCCTTCTACACTGCCGCTGCCAAGATCATGGGTGAACGTGTTACACTAATGGAGGCCGCGATTCTAGAGCCAGCAATGAGTGCAATGGCTGAGATCATCGTTGCCTACGTTTAAAGCCTCTGAATAGTGAGAGATGGAACACGAGACTCCTGCAGCAAATGAGGCATGGCGTGCCGGAGGGCGGTGTGTAGCCCATAGTCGAGCACGCGGACTGAGGATTGCCAATGCACGTGAATGGTGGACCGCCCACAAGGCATGCCCCTGCAGAGAGGGCCAGTACCCTGAGCACTGCCACCTATTCCCTTGGCCGACTGCGTGGTCCTCCTATGCCCAACTATTTCGCTGGGGGTATGACTAGTAGGTTTAAGCCGAGTGTATATAGCACTATGACTCTGTCACTCACATACCTAGAAAGCAAAGAGCTAGGCAATCTTTCTCACTTGGGTGAGGCACACCTCTGTTCAGAGGACAATGTTGCCCCTATCTCCTTCCTAGACTTCGATGAGAAGGGAGACCCGCGGGAGATGTGAGGTACCATCCCAGCCTGAGATCTCATCGGGAACACTGATACGGTAGGACAATCAGCCATTAACAAGGCCAAGACTGTATACAAGGGGATGGGCATCAAGGAGAGGGCGATGATGCGAGGTGTGCTTGGAGTCGATGAGGCTCGAGCCATCAAGGTTATGGCTGAGTCCTTTGCACAGGACCTGGTTAAGGATCTCATGAAATCGCGGAGCTCATTCCAACGGGATGGAGAGAATCTCAAGATAGGCACCATCAGCCTGAGTAATATCACTATCGATGGCAAAAAGGTCCTACCGCCAGCCTCCAGCTACCAGAGGTGAAGAAGCCAGGGTTCTTTGGTTTTCCGTTTTAGACTGCAGGATAGTCATGGCATCCTGTCCATGTATCTTACAGATACTGGATGTACTAGACACTGTAGGTGCTGACACAGGCCCTCTACGCTATCTTCTCAGCTGCTGCTGGGGTTTCATGCTTTATGCCTCCATCGCATCGTTCGTATCTGCCGGAGGTGCACGATTTCCTGCTCTGCAGGCAAAAGAGCTGGTGCAGGAAATACTGCCGTTTAGTCTCTCAGATATAGACAAGGCTACCGCCGACCAAGTGCTAACCATCCTCCAAATGCATGTCTGTACCATTCGACAGTAGGCCGGCCGATGCTGGCCAGGTGGTGCTGATCATTGCCCCGTCAGGACACTGGGAAAACATCTTGCTGCGGGCTCTCCTGGCCAAACATCTACACTCCCAATACATCCTTCTGGTGTTTGACTCTGCTGCTGAGGTGGTTGACAGTAATGATCAATGGTACAATGGCCCAATCACCAAGACGCAGAACCTGCAAGCACTGATGGAGAAGCTGCTGGCAGCCTGACTGACAGAACCACTTTTTCTAGTTATCGATGACCCTGCAATGGACCAGAAGACAGTCACCTACCTCAGCAACATCACCAGGCACATCCGGCACACAAAGAGGATGAGCCAGATGTCATACACTATCAGAAGTACACTGGCAAGATCTCACCGGACATCCGCCACAATGCCCGGTTGCTATACTTCAGCTCCAAGTGTGGACGTGTCCTGCTCGAGAACATATATGACAGCCTAACCCTCAAGGAGACCAAAGGGAACTTTATCGCAGGTGTGCAGAGGGCAGCTGATCTGTACCACTTCATCTTCAGCAACAACGAGACAGGTGAGCTGTCACTCTTCAAGCCATCTCTGGAAAAGGCACAGCCCTTCACCTACAAGCTGAATCCAGCCAGGAAACTAGCCTGCTCTACACGGCATCGCTGACAGACTGTTGCAGCTGCCACAACTTTTTTTCATTCATCAGAAGGCCGAGGAACTTCGTCCACGGTCTTCGCTACTTCATCAGATGCTGGAGGACCTTCGTCAGAAGCTTGAGGAACTGCGTCAGTTTCGTCAGAAGCCTGTCGCGTAAACTCTACCCACTGAGGGTTCTCTTCTTCTGGAACTTCTCACAGAAGATCCACTTTATCCATGCAAGACTAACATCCTGCTTGCGAGTGGATTTGATGAGGTAGTCCTGGTAGTTATCTGGGAATTTCAGAAATGCTGCCAGATTACTGGCCAATCTCCTGCGCCCTCGTTCATTGAAGATGTGCTCAGCAGCCTTCTTGTGGCCAACAGTGAGCCCCTCCTTGCGGCCAACAGTGAGCCCCACCTGAGTACCTTCTGCATGACCGGTGTCTTGGCTCTCTGCTACAGCAGCACTGACATCCTCCCTGAAGTAGTTATTTGCTCCAGACTGGAGGCTATCCAGTATATCTCGCTCTTTCTGGCTATGGAGGCTAAATACGGCAGCCCACTTCCCGATCGTTAGTAGATCTTTGGTTCGACCCTCGCCCTTTGGAGAGCTAGAATAACAGGGCTGTTGGTTTGGGCCACAGGTAGGTTGAGTGCCCTGCCCTGGGTGCTGTCAAACGTCTGGTAGAGTATCCGAGTCAGGAGTTCTTTCGTACTACGAGCTGGCGCTCCTTGCCCTATGGCGGCCAGTATCTCCACATCAGACGGAGGTGTGACCTTGGCTCGCTCGTAGATAATGTTGATGTCACGAAGCAGTTCTCGGACCCTGTCACAGTGGGACAGTGCACGCCATGACTGTCGTGCTAACTGTCATGCCGACTTGTTCTGCTGCCTATAGACAATCTGCTGGAGAACTTTACCGAACATGGCAGCCGTTTAAAACCTCTATATACCCAGACCTTAAATATGCTGCAGTATGTGCAACATCCATATGGGCGATTGAACCCGTGACATCGCACCGCACTGATCCTCAGAAGGACCGCCTGATGGTCATTTGACCCAGTATACACGATGAGAACCCGTTGTCCACTGCTGGGAAGTACATCGAATTTGCAATCGTGGCAGAGATCCACGAGATCAAGAGCATGACACTCGAGTTCAAGCTACAGAGCACAACAGAATGGATGGTAGAGCTCACGCAGGGTCTGACAGGTGGGAGATCGTGCAGAGCAACAGCACCATAGACACCACCTATGTGAACGATGAGTACCGAGTCCTAGGTCCGCTGGCTCGTGCACCAACCTTCTATGTGAAGGGAAAGGGGTACTACGCTGTGGGGTGCAATGATGGGTTCACAGAATTCGCACTACATGTAGGTGTCGAGATGCCAGTGGCAGTTCCACACTTAACCCTCCTCGAGAACACACATGTGAATCTGGCTGCCATGCAGGATAGGCTGTTCCTCCAGGTGTACACTGAGCAGCTCGCAGATGTGACGATGAATGATCCAAGACTTCATGTCTGGCTTGACGAGAATGACCAGGAGCTGAAGCAAATGGGTTCCAAACAGTGGATCGTGCATGTGGAGTGAGAACACCAACAGGTCCAAGCCACAGCTAACCAATGGGTAGAGCTGACATTGCATCGTGGTGTATCGGACTGTGTCGCTGTTGTGGTCCTGGTTCAGAAGGGAGGATTCATCCAGCAGGTGGATATGCTAGACGACTTCAAGCTTGTGGTTGCTGGGACCAATGTTCTTGGTGAGGTACGCGAGTTGGCTGATTGCCAACTCTACAGACAGAGAACTACGTCATATGTGCTTCTGTGACTAACCAATGGAAGCGATGACCTCGAGTCGGCACTCAAGGGCCGTCACCACATCAGGGGCAGGACATCCCACCTAATCATGGCAACCGGCTCAGCATCAACATCAGAAACCTCATAGCTGAGACTCGCTCATTAGATGTGACGGTACTTTACTTTGACTATGCTAAGGTATGCGTGTCGAACACATCAGGTATTCAGCTGGAGCATGCGTAGAGCATGACTCCTGTCGTCACAGCTGCCGCTGCCACCACTACAATAAGCTCTGCTGTCTTCTGACCTGTCGATGCTTCCTAGTCGAGCGTTGGCTCAGATATTTTTACAGCCTCGTAGTACTCATCGAGACTCTCATCTGCCTCTTTGATGCTCTGGTTGGGCTGAGCTCGGAGTTGTCATCGGCGTGCCTCCCTCTGGTGCATATGCTCGAGTGCTTTGCTGTACTCAAACTTCTACTTAGACAGCTTCTCCATCGCCTAGTTATGACGCTCATGCTCGACCTATGCCGCCTTCTTGTCGGTGAAGCTTAGTCCCCAGTTCGCTAAGGCAAACATGCCCGCATGCAAGATTGTGGATGCCATGCTATAGACTACAGCTTAAAGCTACTATATAGCTGTCCACCAGCGACGGATCACCAGAGTGATGGATGAACCAGAGGCTTATGAAGATCCAGTCGAGGATATAGATGATGAGGACTATGATGAGGAGGATTATGATACAGAGTATGATGTCAGTGGTGAGTATGATGATGTAGAGTCTGAATCCCGCAAGCTAGTACACAGAGCGAAAGGAATCTATCGCACCTACATAAAAGGTTCTATCAGTCCGCTGGCAGCAGTTGGGGCTCTGATCACTATGTTCACAACAAAGTCTGGCGAGACGGTCCCGAATATCGTCAACAATGCTCTCCATGGTGTGGAGAAGATTTCTGAAGCCATAGCAGCCATCGCCTCAGGAGTAGGTATGTTCTTCGGAGTCGCAGGCCCTTGGCTACCATATGTTGCCACAGTGCTCACGGTCATCTGGGCTGCTGAACATTTAAGCCGTACTATATAAGGATGCCATCTCTGTACGACCTGGTCAAGTCCCTTAACTTCCGAGGGTTGGTCGATAAACTACCGTTCACTGAGGATCCAGCAGAGATTAGACGCCAGTGTACAGAGGTGTTTGAGGAGATCTTAAGTGATGGTTGAATGAATGGCGGCCAACTGTTCGTCTGTTTAGAGTTCACCCAGGCCATGCATGACAGGACGGGAGTGGACATCAGTGATGAAATCCTGGAGTTTATCAACCGTCTTTCTTGAGGAACCCTACTATCAGCCTGGTGGATATTACCGTGAGCCCCCTCAGCTGGTCGAGCCTGCACGTCGCAAGGGCCACAACTTCACATTGGAGACAGGTAGACAGTAGCTCAGCCAATAGGCGATGTGGCAGATGCACAGACCTCGTCCACGGCACATCAGGCATGCCCATTTCGATGAAACTGTCCCGAACAGGGTTCACAAAGCAGATGTTCTATTCCTTCCAATCGACTCGGGTGGTTGTAAGACCTACAAGTATGCCCTCACCATCGTCGATGTCGCCAGCAGGTACAAGGCTGCAGTACCGTTCACAGACAAGTCAGCTGGCCAGGTGGCCCAGGCATTCCAAGGTGTCTACGAGGCTTCGAAAAATCCCCTCCAGTGGCCGGAATTGTTGCAGATGGATGAGGGTAAGGAGTTCAGAGGTGAGACTGCAGCCCTCATGCGGAAACACGGTGTGGCAGTTAGGCGAGGCGAGGTAGGGCATCACCGTGCCCAGGCTATCATTGAGCGGTGGAATCAGACACTGGCAGAGAGACTGTTCCCACACCAATATGCCCAGGATATGGCCGTGCCGAGTGAAGGTTCTAGAGTATGGGTGAGAGGGCTTCCTGCTGTGGTGGAGAGATCCAATGCCAACGTTACTAGGCTTATCAGGAAAAAGTCGGTAGAGGCTATCAGACACTCTGCTGTTGCCAGTCACAGCTCCAGAGGAGCGAACAAGGCTGAGGAGTGCCTACCACCTGAGGCTCTGGTTCAGTACCTGTATGAGCCTGGTGAGCTGGAAGGTTGTCGACGGTGTGCAACACATTCTAACTGGTCTATAGATGTTCACAGGATTGACAGGTATGTGGAGGCGAAGGGGTGGCACTACCTGGCATGGCAGCACGGAGTGCCCAGGCGACCATTTGTCACAGAAGAGCTTCAGCTAGTCCCTGCAGAGAGACAGCTACCGCCACCTAGGGTGCTAACATGATACTCGATGGGCTAGGTATGGACACCATCTGGCAGCACATGGCACTTATCATAGTAAGCGGAGAGTCCGAGCTTTTCCTGCTCATACATCACCATACCCTGGTTGCGCATGCGTAGGCCTCGGTTTTAGCTCTGTCCACCCCGCCATGTAGGGTACTGTAGAACCTCTGCCAAGAGACCTCATTCTGCCACTTTGACATTCCCTTAGCCGAGCACTTACTTGCAGCTGTGCTCTCCACATAGCAGCATTTGGGGCAGAGAGCGATACCACGAGAGCCTTTGAACTCGAGCTTGAACAGTCGCAGTGTCCGTCCAGACCATTTGTCCCAAGCTAGCCAGTCCCGCTTATGAGGCTGGTACTCTGCTCCCCGACGAATGACGTCGTAGAGGTTGGAACCTGCTATAGCGATATACACGAAGTCAGTGTCCATCTGCAGGTACTCAAATCTGTCACGAGCTACGTAGCGATCGAAGAAGTCGTAGTAGAACTCCAGCATTCGCTACTTCGCTAGCTCATAAATGGCTATCCCCACCTGGAAGGGCCTTCGAATAGTGATTCTCGGCTTGTGACTCTGGAGCTCGTATGACTCACCAATCTCCTCGAGATATTTGAACCATTGACTATGCAGGGCCTTGTCTACCACGCATTCATCCTTCATGAAGCTGGTGTTGCTATGACATTCATGGGCCTCGATGAGCTTCTCGTAGGCACTGTTGCCGAGGAGTTTGAAGAGATCTGCTAAGAGTGCTTTGCTCTTATCTACATCTCCCGAGCAGCGGGCCTCCGTAACATTCTCCATGAACCACTCGAATGGGTGCTTGGCCTCATAGTCTATGGTGTGGTATACAGCAGAAATCGCCAGGCCATGGGTTATATACACTTGAGTGTCGGTGCGTACAGCAGCCGCTTCCTGCCAGAGAGGGCACCGACCAGCTTCTGGGTGGTAGGACGCTTCCTCCCTATTCACCCTAGATCTGCCAGCATCTCAGAAGAGATTGCCTCTACCGGGATCTCGTGGTAATAGGAGCGAGGAGGCATTTCCTCGAACTTTGTACACATAGCCTTGGGGGCCTCTATATCCACCTCAGCAAACCCAAATCAGCTGTCTGCTAGGAGAGCCTCCTTAAAGCTAGCTACACCACTGGCACCGGACCAATGGCGCACTGTCTCCTTACCACATGGCATCTCCTTGGCCATCGTTGACGGGTACAGAGCATTTGCGTCGTAGCCGAGTAGACGTTGGCAGCCATGCGTACTCTGGCGGATTCGAGTCACACCGCCCTCGTGGTATCTAGTAGACACGATGCTGGGACCTCCAACAACAGCCCCCTTCAGCATCTCATAGGCTTCCACATCTGTTCTAGGGCTTCAATGAATGGACTGACGTCCAGGTTGTTGTGGTATGTCCACATTCCATGCCCGCTGAATGTCTGGTTCACTGTTCCCACTCTGATCGCGTCAAGAGGTAGCCACCCTTGAGGTTAGATGTCCATGCTGAGTAGTCAGCAACCCCTGGATAATTTAGCTTCTCATGTGTGTCAAACCATTCATATGGGAGCCAGCTCTTCTGCTGTGTACACCCGTAAGCTTTGACCCATACCTCGTACGAGACTCCTAAGCTGAGGTAGTTCAGCCCATCGAGAAACGGTAGCTCAGGTGTTATGAGGAACATGGTCTGACTAGCCTTCTTGGCGACTTTCACTGTACCTATACTGTCAGTCAGCTCATCGACAAAGTACTTCTTGATGAGGTTCAGGTCATACCACCCAGAGTTGAACCCCAGTACAGGCACTTGGTGACACCACTCGTTGATCAGTCGCTGATGTCGCTTTGGGAACTTGTCCAAGTCTGTTGGTATGTACTGTTTCCTAACCCTTGTCCGGATTAGATATGCTCACCGTTGGATCACCAGCATGAACTCTCTGATCAGTTCTTTGGGGTCAGGATTGCAGAGGTGAGTAGGCTCACTCGTGGCGCCATCTAAGGAGTAGCCAACTAACACAGATATGGGTATGTGAGTACTCTCGATCGTGAGGGTCTCCGTAGGATGAGTCTTGATACCATCTAGGAGTGCTTCCAAGTCGTAAACTATGAAGTGTCGGTATGGGACAGTCCGAACTCGTTTAGGGATGCTTGGACAGCGTTTTATACAGCACTCCCACTGTACCACAAGTGTGCATCCAGATGCTCTCAGCTTCTCCTCTCTCAGGACTGTCTTGCGGTATCTTTGTTCGGCATCCTCGCCTCGCTGGTGTTGTGGACACACATGACAGTAACGGCCATGGAACTGGTAAATGGTGTTGGTTGTCAGATCATAACCATCTACGGGAGCACCCTCGATCCAACGCTCACCACCGTGCCCACACTGCACATGGTGTATGTGTACGCCTCTGTTTCTGGACTCATACTCGATCCAACGAGTAGCCGCTGAACTGGATGGTTGGGGCGGATAGAAGGCTTTCTCATGCGCAGACTTTGGCACCTCAACCTTCTCGCCAGGACACACGATTGTTGTTTTGCTGCCTTTACAGTGATCAGCGTGGCATTGAAGACGGCCTGTGTAAACCTCTGTTCACAGTGACTTCAGAGTAGTGTATGTGCCAGCTTGGAGATGTTCTTGATGGATAACGCGTGGTGGTCCCATACCCCAATGGTCATGGTGTCACGGTAGTGAGCTGCTTGCCTGATCAAGTGCCAGGTGCCCTCTTCAGTTGGTTCATACACGCGAATCCCGATCTTGGCGAAGTACTCTACCTTGTCCAGCCGCTCCAGCAAGGTCTTGCAGGCATCAGGTACTGTCGCTGTCTTGCCGTAGAACTGTGTAGCAAGCTCTCGTGCAGGAGCTGTACTTCTATCAGCTCTCACTTCTCGGTGGACTGCTAGACATCTCCAGAGACACATGTTGTCCCTGTAGTTGTCAAGGGCAGTCATACTCTTCTTCTGTCGTAGCCAGTCTGGGAGGGGGCCTGTCCCAAGCAGAGGTTGGCGATCGATGACAGCCCTGACCTCACCGTTGATTGATCGAACGAAAGCCCACTTGGTGTTGGGTCGATCAATATTGTCTGTGTCGAGGCGGGCTTGCTCTCTTGCTGCCACCCAGACCTGAGCTGCTCCTATCGTGTTCAGCCACGGGTTCCCTGGAGCATTCTTGTGGAAGAGCATCACCCTACCGTCTTCGATGTGACGGATGCGATAGGTATGGGAGGTAGAAGGCGTTCTGGACAGTCTGCTGGATCTTTTCCATGATCTCGCCTGTGAGGTCTCCTTCTAAACCTCTGAAGAATGTCAAGCGTACTGACCGGCATCCTCTATCCTCTGTCTCCCTTTCGCCGAGACGCCAGTCAAGAATGTGTTCGCCTTCTCACCTCATGCTCGGGGCTAAGGGTTTAGACCTCGGCCCCCTCATCACTCGCTTAGTGATCCTGCGTAGGGGAGGTAAGTGCTCCAGTGGATGGTCCGCCATCCGCCTTGCTCAGTCTTGGCTCGCAAGCTAGCAGTCACCTTCTCGTCCAACTGGCGAAGCTCACGGACCCGCTGCTCTTTCTTGTGGGGATTCCAAGGATCATCCTTGGTAAGTGCTGGAAACCTTCCCGTCTTCATTGCTCGGGAGAGTCGCTTCTGCCACTCCTCCGCATGGGCCTGTCTGATCATCTGGAGCAGGTCAGCTTTCTTGGCCTTAGAGACTACTCTAAGGCCGAATTGCTTTGCAACATCGCGAAGCTGTGCAACAGTAATCATGGTATATATCACTGTGGAAGCCTGTCTCAAAATGGGCATTCAGACCCTATTATGTGTGGTTGATCACAAGGCGATCAGTACCTCGAACCTGTGGTTGGTCTGTTGTTTCGATGTGATACCGATGGAGACTATGTGTTTGTGTGAGATGTGGTCGAGCTGATGTGATACGTGGGAGTAGTGCGCGCATTGAGAGGTTGGGCGAGGGATCACTGCATTTCGTGTTCCCACCCTTGTTCCAACTCGATAGCAGCATCCACATCACGTTTCTAAATAATTCATATACTTGAAGAGTGTGTCCATCGCTATCACAGTCATCGGATAACATCCGCGACACATAAGGCATGTTAGTAGAAATGACGAGCGGAATGTTGGGATCCCTGAGCTTCTCCATTTTTCAAGATTTCGATCTGCATAGTTGCCCATATCACGCAATGGCCCTGGTACGTTTCTCGTCGCGCCGCACAGCCTACATCATGCATGCATGACCACAGCTCTTCAGGCCAGCCCATTGTGTGTAATATTGTTTGTAGATGAACGTTTACACGTAGTTGAGTACACGTACTGTATGGTTGTGTGTTCACACGTAATTTATGATCGCCGGTATACCATTATGGATGCTGTGTCTAATTAGGTGTTAATGCATAGCAGCTACTATTCTTGACTTTGGCCCAGTCGACGGTCTGTGGTCTGCAATCATGGGTTTTATGTGGCCAGTCAATGACTGTGCGAGTTGGTCTTGACGTGATGTCTTATGGGTAAAGAGTAATTATAGACATGTTTACCTTTGCTAATAACACATAACCAGATTTGAACCTGTGATTTTACCATTTGCTAATAACACATAACAAGATTTGAACCTGCGATTTTAAAAGAGTATAATACAGCGCATTAACTATCTCGACGATGTAGGAGGTAATAAATATAGCTGATAAGTTATGTGTTTTGCTCCTATCAGGCTCGAATCACTCTAGATCTTTACGTCACTTCGAGATAACGCGCAACAGCGATTTCACAACTCACGCTCAAAGATAAAGTTACTAAGAGTTGAGATCTTAACGGTGTCATGGTAGGTCCATCAATAGAGCCACAGCGTCCTCGAATTCCATAGCGGTCCCAGGCTGCAGACTGGGGTTCAAATCCGCTCAAAAGACTAGGCAAGACCAGAGCCTGGGTAGGCCCACCGCGACACCCCCCAGTGTGGGGTCAAAGCACCACCAGCCGGCTGGAATAGCAACAGGGTAAGATAGGTAGGATAGGTAGGATAGGTACAAAAGATATAGGTAGGATAGGAACAAAAGATAGGTAGGATAGGTTACAAAAAAAAATAATAATAAAGTTTTAAAAAACCCACAGATAGTAAAACCTCCTCAGGACCGGTCAGAATAGAGAGAGGCCGGTAACTGGCTGGTATCCTGATGAGGTTCTCCAAGACATGTGCGGTCCGCACAAGAGTTTTATATTCGCCACGGCCTTCCATGTCCAGGAGAACACCATCTAGAGGCATACACCAACCACGATCACATGTCTCAAATTCCTATGCCCCAGGGATTGAGAGGGCGGTGGGGGCCACGGATCGCTGAACGGCTGCCAGTTGAGGGAGGTGGTATCATTTTAATTCCGACCCTACTACTTGCTTGTTTATTTGTATGATGACTTCTGTGGATGCTGGATGAGATGCAGATATAGCTAATATGTTTCATCGCAAATTGTGTGCTCTACTTCTATCACTTCTGTTTTCAGCTGGCATGCTAAGTAAGTATAACAAGTCACATCTGATGGATATCCTTGGAGAGGAGGTCTCTCAAACAGATTTACCAGCAAATGCTGTAGTATAGGGTATTCAATTATTGATCTAATGGCAATGACACAAGCTGTCGGTCTGCGAGTGAAATTACATCCGGAGATATTGCTGATATCTTCGTAAACTGTTTCATGTTACAAAGGCAGAATTGATTTCCAATCGAATTTATATAGCATGTGGCCACTTTTAGGAAACACTATCCGAGAAGGGATACAAGCAAACACATGCAATGGCATAAAAGAAAATTCGAGGTTGATATCCAACAATGAAGTAAAACGTCCAAATAACTGGGGAGGGTTCAATTCCCTGTCTGAAAATAAATCAAATTTTGAATTGATAGCAGTAGTTAAGGGTGCGGCTGAGCGTTATTGTTCTTCCCAGCAGGGGGTCTTCGAGAACAATGGGTTTTTCAGGAGAACAAATGAAAAGCTTGCGGAATGGAATGTTGAGAACAATGGCGTACAGCGGCACACGTTTTCTAGATAACAATGACTAACAGCGGCACACGTTTTTCTCGATAACAATGACGCACATCCGCACACGTATTTGAGAATCTGCAACACTGGAATGTTCTATTATTTTGAATGAGTTAACCCTTAAAAGTATAAAAGTTGTGTTTTTTACGTTTGAACATAGTGGCAGCGCTCCCCCTCCGCGGTTATCTACCGTTGTAAAAATAATAGAGTTTGATGAGTGATAATAGTAAAATAATAGAGTTTAAGAGGTGGTCCGATAATGGAGGTCGTGGGAGGAGGAGGATGTAAGAGGAATTATGGTATTGATATTTGAAAATAATTGCTGTTACTGTCTTAGTAAGCAACAGCTACCAGATAGATTAGCAACAAAATATTAAAAATAATCTCGTATTAATGGTATGTTCGGTTGGAATGGTAACCAAGACTTGGTGGTGGTAGATTGTATCATGGGTTAAAAAGAAGTTAACCCTTTCACCGATGAATATATAGTTAATTTTCTATCGATACCATACAGGTAAACTGTTGAATATTTTGAAAATAATTTGACTGCCTGTGTCAGTTGAGGCGGAATGCTATAGTATTCCTCCTCAGTTGATATTGCTGGATGATTATGAGGGCGATGCTAGCGTACTTGTTTACAATGTATGCATGATGTACGAATATTTTGATAATTTGTTGCTGAATATTTTGATAATTTGAGTGGTAGCTGAATATTATGATAATCGGTTGCTGAATATTTTGATTGGTTGCTAAATAAATTGATTGGTTGCTGAATATTTTGAAAACGATTTGACTGTGTAAATTTTAATTTCTTATTAGGCGATGTTAGGTAAGAGAGAGGTGGTCTTATAACGGAGGTCGAAGGAGGATGGAGGAATGCTATCTAGGCCAGCAAAATGTGTTCCCCAGTCATTTAATTTTCAAAAATCAGACACGTACACAGTAATTTTTCCTATGCTATTATATAGATAGTGTTATCTATCGTATTTATGTCTCTAAAATTGCAGTCATTTAATTATTAAATTTTCAAAAATATGGACAAAATGCATTCCTTGTCAATGGCAATGCATTAATCGACCGCGAACAATAGCGTACAGATGCCCATTTAGAACAGTATCGTTGGTATTGATAATAGTAAAATAATAGAGTTTAAGAGGTGGTATGATAATGGAGGTCATATGAGGAGGAGGGTGTAAGAGGAATTACGGTATTGATGTTTGAAAATAATTGCTGTTACTGTCTTAGTAAGCAACAGCTACCAGATAGATTAGCAACAAAATATTAAAAATAATCTCGTATTAATGGTATGTTCGGTTGGAATGGTAACCAAGACTTGGTGGTGGTAGATTATATCATGGGTTAAAAAGAAGTTAACCCTTTCGCCGATGAATATATAGTTCATTTTCTGTCGATACCATACATGTAAACTATTGAATATTTTGAAAACAATTTGACTGCCTGTGTCAGTTGAGGCGGAATGCTATAGTATTCCTCCTCAGTTGATATTGCTGGATGATTATGAGGGCGATGCTAGCGTACTTGTTTACAAGGTATGCATGATGTACGAATATTTTGATAATTTGTTGCTGAATATTTTGATAATTTGAGTGGTAGCTGAATATTTTGATAATTGGTTGCTGAATATTTTGAAAACGATTTGACTGTGTAAATTTTAATTTCTTTTTAGGCGATGTTAGGTAAGAGAGAGGTGGTCTTATAACGGAGGTCGAAGGAGGAGGGAGGAATGCTATCTAGGCCAGCAAAATGTGTTCCCCAGTCATTTAATTTTCAAAAATCAGACACGTACACAGTAATTTTTCCTATGCTATTATATAGATAGTGTTATCTATCGTATTTATGCCTCTAAAATGGTAGTCATTTAATTATTAAATTTTCAAAAATATGGACAATGGTATGATAATGGAGGTCGTAGGAGTATGAGGTTGAGGATGTATGAGGAATTACGGTATTGATGTATATTTTGAAAATAATTTGACTGTTTCGTCGCTAACGTTATTAGTATACTGTAGAATATTTAGAGGCTGTCCGTAAGCTGTTAGTAAGCAACAGCTACCAGACAGATTAGTAACAAAATATTAAAAATAAAATGAGAAAATGGATTGAATTTGTACTGTTTATAGGAATATATGTACTGCGGCCGCAAATCCGCAACACGAGCCCGCAAATCCGCAACACTCGCCCGCATGCGGCCGCACATGTACGCATGCATTTTGGCGTGTTTGCGTGTTCAGGCATGTGCATATAGTTGTTGCCATCCGCAACACGCGCCCGCAAATCTGCAACATATTTTAGCCGAATGTACATTAACATTTACATTTATACTACATCGCTCTACTACAAAAAAAATGTAAGGAATATCGCGTGAGATGACTAGCATCCTATCAAAAACTGTCTCACACATACATGCAGGCGAAAATCTTGGATATGTTCATGGGATAGACGCCATGGATCAGTTTGTTAAATGGTATATGCGCATAAAAATGTGTGCGCGTTAAAAAAGTATCCAGGGAAATATGTTTTCTCTGACCACCTCGTTATTGTGCATAAAGTATCTATGATTAGCTTTTAATCCTTCAATTTGTATGCAAACGCGTTAACCTTCATCTAAAACCCTCATACATGAAACTAAGCGGCTTCCTACCAGTCATTTAATTTTTTTAACAGAGAGCAAAGTACATCTCTATGCGGGTAATATATAGCTAAGCCAAGCGATGTTATATACATAATATTATATAGATAATAATCATGCATCGCGTATTTAAGGAGTGCTCTTTAAAGTGGCAGACATTTAATTATTAAATTTTAAAAATTGTTAAAAAAAACTAGTGGGAACAATGCCCACCGTCGTCATCGTTGACGAATAATGACGAGCACCCTTGTATCGTTTAACGTATTAGGTGGTCGAAGCTGTCCCTCGTGGTTGTAGTAAAAAAGTATTTTGGAACTAAGCGGAATCGTGGTTTCCTATGTCAAATTGTCGCATTGAACAGCACTTTTTTAAGAGCTTGTGTGCACGAAGGCGCTAGTGCGAATTGTAGCTTCCTATGTCAAATTAGTATCAAAACTATTCGCTTAAACTACCAATGCGCCATGATATAGGTTTGAAGAATCAGAAAATAACATCCCTGGAATGAGTGTAGAGGTGGTCGCATAATTGAGGTCGAACGAGTTAGGAGGAGGAGGGATGATGTATGCTAGCACGGTGATGCCTGGCACGAGGGATGAGGTATACTAGCATACATGTTTACAAGGCCGACAATGCGCGTTGTACGAATATTTTGAAAATAATTTGACTGAGGTGTTAGCAACAACTTTCTCTCAAATCATTTCCATGCCATCTAGTGAATATTTTGAAAATAATTTGACTCTCTGCATCAACTTTTGCTCAAATCGTTTCCATAATATTTTGCTACGAAGTAGATCCCTGGAATGTCTGAAACACCTCGCCAGTCAGCCAGTTAAAGGTAATAAAACTAGGAAAAATTACCATGTCCGGGTACACACAGTATGAATGCATTATGAGTACCTAGTCAATGAGACACCCCCCCCCACCCCCCCCCCCCCACCCCCCGCTCCCCGACGACAAAAATAATATAGTTGGCTAACCATTGTCTGGTCATTGCGGCCGCAACCACCTACTACCAATACCGACCATCATCACCATCACCACCACCATCACCACCATCACCATCCCTCTATAACCATCAGCACCACTACCCACTAAGCACCAACACCCACCACCAAGCATTAACCCCACCACCATCATCCACCACAACACCTATTTTCATCATCCGCCAACCCCACCACCGCCACCACCACCAACAGCATCAGCACTCCGATTTGTATATCGAGGGATGTGGGGAGACCCGGCTGGGAAGCTACAATCATCAAACACATGCATAAAGAACCAATGTTTTATTTGTATCCATATTTTCACATTGAAGTAAATATTACATTTGATAAAACGTATAGTTGCAGTAGCATAAACAAATAGTCAATGTTCTGGAGATCCATTTATCGCTGACTGATTCCTTATGGATCAGATCTATCACCGACAGAATCATCATCATTATCCTCAGCATCTAGATGGTTCCTTATGTACTTCTTGGTCAGAAACTCTCGTTTTCGAAAGGCTGAGAAGACTGCTTCATCGTATGCATACCCCTCATCAATAAAATCTTTAATTTCCTGATGAATTATTTTAATGAGCGTAGAGTTCTGTAATCTTCTTGACTGGAGCATTATGTCTATACACTTTGTAACTAAAGCATCAGCATATATGGAAATAGGCACATTGCCTACACCATGCGGGTCTGTGTCCACTTCGCCATCCTCATCTGCTAAACCTGATTGTTCAGCGTCTAAGACCTGCTTAATATTTTGGAATATGGTAAATAGTTCCTCATTGCCTATGTCTTCTTTTTCATCTTCACCTTCATCTTCACTCTCAGTCTCCGCTGAGTCATTACCAGCTTCACTCTCCGACTCCGCTGATGCATCATCTTCACTCTTCATCTCTGTCATTTCTTCATCTTCACTGTCTAGATTTTCGCTATCTTCATCGTTATGGAATCGGATCTCATGCCGCTTCAGGTCATTTGAGCTATTAAAAGTTGAACCACATTCAAAACATTTATGTCTCGGCATATTGATTATAGGATAAATCTAGCAAGTATTCAAGTTACAAGGTTCTTCAAAGAAATCTGACTGCCTTACTACTCTGCAGTTACACGTCCAACCACTTTGTGATGTTTAAACTGGAATGAGAAAAGGGATTGAATTTGTACCATTTATAGGATTATATGTACTGCGGCCGCAAATCTGCAATATGCGCCCGCAAATCTGCAACATGCGCCCGCAATCCGCATCATGCGCCCGCAATCCGCAACATACGCCCGCAATCCGCAACATACACCCGCAAATCCGTAAATGCGGCCCGCATGCGGCCACACATGTATGCATGCATTTTGGTGTGTATGCATGTTCAGGCATGTACATACACTTGGTGCCATCCTCAACACACACCCGCAAATCCGCAAATGTGGCCCGCATGCGGCCGCACATGTATGCGTGCATTTTGGCGTGTATGCATGTTCAGGCATGTGCATACACTTGGTGCCATCCGCAACACACACCCACAAATCCGCATCATGCGCCCGTAAATCTGCAACATATGCCCGCAAATCCGCATCATACGCCCGCAATCCGCAACATATGCCCGCAATCCGCATCATGCACCTGCAATCCGCAACATACGCCTGCAAATCCGGCCTGCATGCGGCCGCACATGTATGCATGCATTTTGGCGTGTATGCATGTTCAGGCATGTACATACACTTGGTGCCATCCGCAACACACACCCACAAATCCGCATCATGCGCCCGCAAATCCGCATCACACGCCCGCAATCCGCAACATATGCCCGCAATCCGCATCATGCGCCCGCAATCCACAACATACACCCGCAAATCCGCAAATGCGGCCCGCATGCGGCCGCACATGTATGCATGCATTTTGGCGTGTATGCGTGTTCAGGCATGTACATACACTTGGTGCCATCCGCAACATATGCCCGCAAATCCGCATCATGCACCCGCAATCCGCAACATACGCCCGCAAATTCACAACATGCGGACCGCATGCATTCGCACATGTACGTATACATTTTAGCCAGCAGAGCCAGTCATTCCGATGAAAAAATTTCAAAAAGTCTTCTGACGCACGCATGCACAAGGGTACAACATATAACTAGCAGTATCTCATATTAGTACGTGTTCATATGAGTGTGACCTATATTAAACCCTCATGACATACCCTCTCCAGCCTACATACCATTTTTCAGACACCGCGCTCTCACACATTATGACCACAATGGCTAGACAAATGGATAGCTGTCAGAGTCAGTCATTCCGATGATAAATTTTCAAAGATGGTCTTCTCTAAGGATGCAAGTATGAATATGAAGAAATTCACTATGGGTTGGCGGGTGCGTGGGTGGTGGTGGTGGTGGGGTTAACGCATGGTGTTGGGTGTAGGTCATAGTGGTGGTGGTGGTGGGTGTTGGTGATGATGATGGTGGTTTGTGGGGGGTGTTTGCTGGTGCAATGACTAGACAAATGGATAGCCTGCAGTGCCAGTCATTCCGATGATAAATTTTCAAAAATAGTGTTCTCTAAGGATGCAAGTATGAATATGAAGAAATTCGCTATGGGTTGGCGGGTGCGTGGGTGGTGGTGGTGGTGGGGTTAATGCATGGTGTTGGGTGTAGGTCGTAGTATTGGTGGTGGTGGGTGTTGGTGGTGATGATGGTGGTTGGTGGAGGGCGTTTGCCGGCGCAATGACTAGACACATGGATAGCCTGCAGTGCCAGTCAATCCGATAATAAATTTTCAAAAATAGTCTTCTCTTGTACTATGATGAAGAAAATGGACATTTTCTTGAAGAAATTCGAGGGCTAAAAGGGTTAAGAAAGTCTCTAGCGTCCATTTAATGGCGCAACACGAGGTGGTCGCTTAGGGCAGGACTGAATTTTATAGTAAAAAACATGGTTATAACGTATCACTGCTCTGTAGCCAAAAGGATATATTTATATTTGAAGTAAACGGTCATCTATGATTATGCTACTACGCTCAAAATGTTGCTCTTAATTGTCGTATCTTTAAGCGTTGGTAAACAGCAATAGCCGGTGAGCGGGCGTTATTATCGATTTTCACAAACTCTCGGCGAGGACATTGTAATATCCCGTGCTTAGAACGAGACGGGTGGTATATTCTTATAGTATTCCTTAACACATGACATGTTTGTATCTCGATTCAAGATTGATCTTTGTGCTTTAACATTCTTTCGTTATTAACACGTGCCATGTTTGTAACTCGATTAAGGACCGATCCCACGGCTATTCAAGACGTATGGATAAATCATACGCACCAAATAATCTTTTTAGCATAAGTACGCTCGACATACAATTCTATAAACGGTACCCTCAGAGACATAATGACCACATTTTAACCATCGTATCTATGACGGTTAAAACTCAATAAAAATATTCGACAAAAAATAGTTTTTCTAATAACGTTAGCAACGTCAAATTGATTTCAAAATATTCAACAGTTTTCCTGTATGGTATCGATGAAAATGAGATATATATTCATCGGTGAAAGGGTTAACTTTTTTAACCCATGATAGAATCCAATGAATCCATCACCACCAAGTCTTGGTTACCATTCCAACCGTACATACCATTAATACATTATTTTTAATATTTTGATGCTAATCTGTCTGGTAGCTGTTGCTTACTAACAGCTTACGGACAGTCTCTAAATATTATACAGTATACTAATAACGTTAGCGACGAAACAGTCAAATTATTTTCAAACATCAATACCGTAATTCCTCTTACATCCTCCTCCTCATACGACCTCCATTATCATACCACCTCTTAAACTCTATTATTTTACTATTATCAATACCAACGATACTGTTCTAAATGGGCATCTGTACGCTATTGTTCGCGGTCGATTAATGCATTGTCATTGACAAGGAATGCATTTTGTCCATATTTTTGAAAATTTAATAATTAAATGACTGCAATTTTAGAGACATAAATACGATAGATAACACTATCTATATAATAGCATAGGAAAAATTACTGTGTACGTGTCTGATTTTTGAAAATTAAATGACTGGGGAACACATTTTGCTGGCCTAGATAGCATTCCTCCATCCTCCTTCGACCTCCGTTATAAGACCACCTCTCTCTTACCTAACATCGCCTAATAAGAAATTAAAATTTACACAGTCAAATCGTTTTCAAAATATTCAGCAACCAATCAATTTATTCAGCAACCAATCAAAATATTCAGCAACCGATTATCATAATATTCAGCAACCAATTATCAAAATATTCAGCTACCACTCAAATTATCAAACTATTCAGCAACAAATTATCAAAATATTCGTACATCATGCATACATTGTAAACAAGTACGCTAGCATCGCCCTCATAATCATCCAGCAATATCAACAGAGGAGGAATACTATAGCATTCCGCCTCAACTGACACAGGCAGTCAAATTATTTTCAAAATATTCAACAGTTTACCTGTATGGTATCGATAGAAAATTAACTATATATTCATCGGTGAAAGGGTTAACTTCCTTTTAACCCATGATACAATCCACCACCACCAAGTCTTGGTTACCATTCCAACCGAACATACCATTAATACGAGATTATTTTTAATATTTTGTTGCTAATCTATCTGGTAGCTGTTGCTTACTAAGACAGTAACAGCAATTATTTTCAAACATCAATACCGTAATTCCTCTTACATCCTCCTCCTCCCACGACCTCCATTATCGGACCACCTCTTAAACTCTATTATTTTACTATTATCACTCATCAAACTCTATTATTTTTACAACGGTAGATAACCGCGGAGGGGGAGCGCTGCCACTACGTTCAAACGTAAAATACACAACTTTTATACTTTTAAGGGTTAACTCATTCAAAATAATAGAACATTCCAGTGTTGCAGATTCTCAAATACGTGTGCGGATGTGCGTCATTGTTATCGAGAAAAACGTGTGCCGCTGTTCGTCATTGTTATCTAGAAAACGTGTGCCGCTGTACGCCATTGTTCTCAACATTCCATTCCGCAAGAGATCAGCACGTGTAAATCTGAACATGATATATACAATTTTTTTTATACATATGTACAAATCATGACAAAGCTGATACAAGAATCATAATGCACGCAGCTGATACAAAAATAAGTGGGTTTGAAAGGATCATTATGATGTGCGGAGTCACAGATGCATTGTTGCTGTAAGATGGTTTAACCAAGAAAATATGCAGGAATGCTGGCACGTCTAACTCACCACTGATAATTTAGTCCAGTCAATATAGGGATATACCTAGAACAAATTGCAACAGAAGCTTTTTTGGTTTTATTTAATGCTACTGGTCCTCACCTACCAGAAAATAAAAAATTCCTAAAAATTCTATCCCGGTAAAGGACTATTTCACAGAATTTAATAGGACCACTTAAAACCAATTATTAAGCTGAATATCTTACGTATCTTTGACTGGAGACCCATAAAATGTCTTAACTACATAAATAAAAGTGATAGAAAAGAACTGTTATTTCGTGATATGATCGCTATATGACATCCCGCTAACAGTAGATCCGTTACTACGTCTCTTGATGACGTCATCATGACGTCAATTATCAATCTTCCAATATTCAAGTAAATTTAATCCAAGTTTTATGATTTGTTGAATCAGTATGATCAATTTAGTAATGGTTTATTATATACAAACAGTTACATCCGTAATTTTCTCAATGGACGGCAAGGTCCAACATACTCATATTATCTTTACACAAGACCAACCTCTATGTCGTCAAATTCTGCAAGATCTACAGCTTGACAACTTGGAATGTTGCTGCAGTTGGTACCCTTGCATTCACCACATGCATATGTACAATGTAGGCTATGCTTTCTGCAGCTGCATCGCAATGTCGCACATTCTCCTCGGCACTGGCATCGAATAACTTTCAGAATGCAATCAGGAGCTGGTAGCTTATCCATTGTTCTGGGAATAAATTTCCCCTGGTGAATCTGCCATCCGAAACATGTGCGTTACAGCATTTTCAGCATACACCAACTCCAGTACGTCTGTTAACCCCGATGACTGCATGAGGTGACCAATGCAACCAAGGTAGCTCATTGTTGTGTGGAAGCCACCTAGAATCAAGATTATTTGCACTAAATCACTTCTCTCGCCTTCATGAGCCATGATTGTCTTGGCCTTCCACCAAAGTGGCTGATCGAAGGTGACAATGGGTGTTGAACCATGACGTTGGTTTTCCGAAGCAATGAAGTGCAAGGTTGAATAAATACAACTCATGTCAGTTGGATCCATATCTAGCATTTGGAGAAAGTGGATTGATGCTTTTCCCGGATGAACTCCTTTGCAAATGGCTTGCATGGTTCCAGACCAACCGGGGCGATTAGGACGCAACGGCCAGGACACTTTCCACATTACGTCCAGGTGTTTCCAAATGTCAGCCACACTAACAACAGGTAGTTTATCATAAACCAAAGGTACCCTATTGCCCTTTACTGCTTTGTAGTAGTGAATAGCAATTTTTGCATTATGGACATTATTACTGGCTAACTCTAGCCGTGGAATGACATGTTGCTGTGCTAACTCAGGGGTAACGACTACGACCATGCCCATGCCATGGAAGGTACCATGTCCATCCAACGTACGCAAGTTGTGGTCAACATTATCTGCAATATATTGTCCAAAATGTCCAGACATTGGGATATCAGTCCCTGGAAAGCACGCTGCACTTTTTGAGAAATTGACCACCTCTGAATATGAAACACAAAAGCCATGACTTGCCAAGCATTCAATCAAAAACCTTGACCCAAACTAGTGATGCATTTGTACTCCAAGTCCTAATGGTATTGGTGCAATGACAACCCTCGGTCTGGTCATCTGAATCATGCACTGACCAATAGAAGCAACTTTCACATCCTTTGACTCCCCACTTAAAAGGTTTTCTAGGAGGACGCGAAGTGTCGTTGGCAGATATGCCAAATTATGTTCCAAGGATCTGATATCAGTTGCCCCTGGGTAGACATCTTTTGATGTCTGCATACATTTGATGTCATTTTTTATGAGCGCAGCTGCCGTTCTAATGATCTGATGCTTTCTTATCTCCTCGTCGTCCACCTTTGGTGCATTATGAAATGTCTGCAATATCTTTGCAGCAGTTGTTCGAAAGGTTACAACATCTGGACGACCGTTAATATTAGTTTTTACTATGCTTTCCCCTACATGATTCTCAAGCTTTTGTCGCATAAATTTTACACTGTAAGGTTCAGTGCAGAATTCTGACATTTTGTTAACCAGGTCAACTACAGTTGTCTGTTCATCATCGATTTCCCTCAGATAATTGACTACCTTCAGGAAAGCGTCCTCCCTCGATGTATCTACTGATCTGCCCAAACGTGGAATTTTGGGTTCATCTACTGGGGTTCTTCTATATCGCATGGGAATCTGTTTGCCAGTTCTAAAATTAACGCTGCACACTTGGTGGTATACAGCTTCCACCGCAAGAAGATCCCTAGCACCTCTTCTGTCCAACTATCGTCTTCAGGCCATTCATCACATGCAGCAATAATTGATTTCTGGCAATCCCATGTGCGTACCTTGAAAACATCATCATTCTCATCACACCTACTATTTGTCTCAACTGCCGTCCCACATAGAAAGCAGTGGTCCTTGAATCGGAATTCAGGTACCTGTGAGCGGAGAATGGGTGATGGGGTATTTCGCCGGTTGCTTTCTAATTTTCTTTTTCTGGCTGCTTCGATCTTAGTTCTATCAATGTGATCTCTCCTACAGGAAACATGTAATCTTTGCCCTTTTACAATAGTCATAGGTGCAATCTCACGGGTCAAACTGGCTTCATTTATTCCATCAATACCTTTTGATGATATCACAAATGTGGGTTTGCCATTGTCAAGACTCTCCCCACAAATTGCACAGCATGCTACATTTGCTGTTTCGTCCATGACGTTGAAATGGTGAAGTAAAACAATGTAATTAATGATTAATTATCATGGGACACAATGACATACATATTTCAACAGTAATTCATATATGGTAATTGGTAAGGTGTTGCGGATTAATGTATGTGTAGGGTTTTCATAGGGTGAAGTGAAACAATGTAATTAATGATTAATTATCATGGGACACAATGGCATACATATTTCAACAGTAATTCATATATGGTAATGGGTAAAGTGTTGTGAATTAATGTATGTGTAGGGTTTTCATATATACATGCGCTCTGGACACCAGGTCCTTGAAAGCGCTCTATAGCGGTTCTGTGTGCATAAAGTAAACAAACACTGTTTGTTTCAGCCGATTTGATGAAGAATGACTTGATAAAGCCAAAGCTTGACAAAGAAAAGCTTGACGAAGTGAAAACTTTACAAAATGTGTGGAGAAAACAGAAATGAATACGGAAAACAAGTTTATAAAAAGTTCCGCCCGGAACGTACATTCACGGAAAATAATAGTCAGAAAGTGTTAAATGTCCCTCTGCTCGTTATAAAGGACCTGCTGATAATAAAGAGCACATATGAGACATTCTGCGCATAAATTCCGCCGTTAGCTACAATTTAGCCATAGACTTCCTACAAATGGATGCTTCTAGCGTAATGTATAAATACTGCAATGCCTCCTGTCTACATGTGACGTCACCATTAAGGGCTGGTGACGTAAATACACTAGCAATGAGACAGCACAACACGTTTACTAGTAGATTCAATCACTTTTTACTTTTTAGAAATACATTATATGCGTCTAAAATTAATAGGAAATGTAATCCTTAGCTTGCAACAAAAATGTGGCAGCCATTTTTAATCACATTAATTAGGACCTTTCCCGGTGTGGGATTTTTAAGAATTTTTTATTTTGTGGTACTTGAAGACCAGTAGTATCAAATAAAACCAAAAAAGCTTCTGTTGCAATTTGTTCTAGGTTAACCTTATTTAAGCGTAGATTGACTGGACTAATTAGACATCAATACATACAGGCTAGTTAGCATTTCATATTATAATTGGGAGCCACACACCTATCTAATTTGACGGCATTTCAAAGATGCCTACAGGGAATATGTACAGCGAACATTCAAAACTTATCCATGGGCTTGGTCAACATAAATTACCAGGCCTCAAGAATTAGCATTTACTAAAGCATGTGTGTGTAAACTGCATGGTCTAGCTACATCCTCAACATCTATTCAAGACGTTATCTACTTATTGCTCGTCAGATCCAAGATCGACATTGGTTATCTAATATATACTAAAGATGACATAATGTTTCATGTTAAACGACTAGAACAAAAGTAGCTCTCGATATTTGAAAATCGCAGCCCGTAGACATACCTAGTAAAACTCCATAGGAATCCTGGAAATTATATTTGCCAGTCTATGCAAAGATATTTATTGTGAACCTTATTTTGAGATTCTGCCTCCTGACCAACAGTTGCAATATCGTTGAATGCACCTTTCCAATTTTAGCTATGCCCCACCCTCCTCTGGCTAATCTTCGCCCACACCTCGCCGGTGTTGGGATCGATCGATCTCTGAACTCCCTGACTATTGATTTCCAGAAAACTATACAGCTTAAGCTGTTGAATATTTTGAAACCAATTTGACTGGGTGCTGTTGTTGCCTTGGCAGCCAAGTCAAATTAGTTTCAAAATATTCAACAGCATGTTTATTAAATAGTAGAGACATACAATTTGTACAACGTGTCGAACTATTAAGAGGTAAAGACGGCCCGTATATAATCATTATGACGTAATAATCATGACGTCATCCTACACGCCGCTTAGCTTATTGTGACGTCATAAAGGAAAGGTCCATTCGTCGCTATTGCGTGAAGTCAATCTGTACCCTAACCATTTGGTACCGGTCAACACGTTTCTTTTTACCGGTTACTCTGCACCACGGAGATTGGCTATTCGTATCACAGAATTGGTTATTCCGTACACAGCAAGTCTCCAACTTATATACAGATAACAGTCACAGAGACAGACGACAATCTACCAGAAATCAATGCATCTAATGCACCTCCATTACATGAGACCGTGATCACGAGAGATATTGTTGAAATTAAACTGAGGAAACCGCATATTTAAATCACCAGGACCTGATATGCTCCACCCACCGGTCTTTAAAGAACTGAGCAAAACTCTCAGCAACCCACCTTGTAAATTTTCCTAGCTACAGTGTGAACTGAAAATGCCTACAGACTGGAGGTTGGCTAACATCACAGCGATCTACAACAAGGGTGATCGTAGTGATCCAAGAAACCACAGACTGAAAATTTTAACGTGTTTTGCCTGCAAGATCCCGGAACATATCGGGAGGGATAATATCATGTAAAACATGAAAGAACATAAATTGTTCAGCAAACATAAATACGAGTTCATCAACGGACGATCTACTGTGGTACTATTACTTCGTGTTTTAAACAAATGGACTGAGATTCTAGATAAGGGCAAGGGCATAGACGGGAACTTCATGAATGCCTTCGATATACTATCACATCAAATGAAAATCCACAAACTGCCAATATACAGCGCAGTATTATCGTGTTAAATTGGATAACGGACTTCCTGACACAAAGAAAGCATCGTGTGATCGTTAACGGGCCAGTATCTCAGTGGTGTGACGTGACAAGGGGTATACATGAAGGCTCAGTCATTGGACCACTGCTATTTATTATTTATATTAGTGATTTATACGACGTGGCTGTTGTTGATACCTTCTTCGACCTCTTTGCCAACGATACAAAGGCATTTAAAGCAATAGCCAACGTGGATGACTGCACACACTTACAGAAGGATGTATATATTATCTAAACATGGACAGATAAATGGCTACTGCGTTTCCACCAAAACAAATGCAAATCCATAAGAGTCGGGAAATTAGCAGTACAAACTCAGACCAACAACCAAGGCCAATTCCATGATGGAACTCATTAGAAGAACGATGGAATACATGGATGCAGACTCGTTTAATGTCCTATACACCACCCTTGTCAGACCCGCGTCTTGAATATGCCAATCAGATCTGGATCCCACATCTAAAACGCCCGCTAAGCACTATAGAAAACTGCAGGCGTCGGTACAGTAAGTATTGTCAGGACTGTACGACATAACTTATGAAGAATGACTCGTAAGACTAAATCTGCTCTGTTTACCTTGCAGAAAACTCACGGGTGACCTAATCGAACAACAAAAGATTCTGACCAACAAGTATGATCAGGAAGCTGTAACTTTAAGTAACTTTAAATCTCTACATGCAAGAAGATCAGACATCGCGTCTAACAACAAGAGGCCATTCACAGTAGTATTTCAAGCCTCGTACAAGGCTTACCATCCTTCTTTACATACACAGTAGTTGGCATGTGGAACGACTTATCTGAACCGGCTTTCAAGGCTGAGTCTACCTAAGCAATTGAAACCAGACGGGATAAATATCGGCAGGACCTACCGATAAAATGTACCTATAGTGAATCAGCAATGCCCACCCACCCCCACCCCAACCCCCGCTCCACCCCACCCACCCCAAATCCACCCACCTCCATCCCTAACACATGTAGCAAGTTTAAGAACTCAGGGCGGACAAAAGAGGGCCCGTAATCCTAGCATGTAAGTAAACCTATAAGTAAACCAGTATTAGATATTCCGTAGCACAGTGGCTGTCAATGCAGTACCCAGTGTTATTAACTACAGCACTATAGTACGCATTAACCAATATCCTATGATACGGAATAACCAATTAATCATGTATTAGATGCTGTATCCATCTAAGGCCACGAAAATTAATAGTTTCCTGTAAATGGTGTAACGCCTGCGGGTACGGTTATATGAGTTTTGCAAAGAACCCATATAATGAATTGCAAAATGTAATAGAGGTGGTGGAGGTATAAATCTTCAAGAAAAAGGCACTACGTAATTTTTAATGGTCTATAGACTAAGCAGTGAGAGTCATTGACGGTATAGTACAAAAATTCCCAAAATTTGCATGCTTTTTTCGGCTCTACAAGCGTGGCAATTTCGGGAATTTTTTTGCATTTTCAGTACGTGTTGAATTTATAAGATGTAATGCCGAGCAATGTATTGTCTTAAGAATTAAGTCGTCTTTAGCGGATTTATATTTATTAAACGGCCACTATCTAAGTGAGGAAAATGCCAGAAAGATCTTGGAATCAGAGTTTCCAACTCACTCAATCCCTCGGCTAACATAATAAAGCTAGCCAAACAAACTAAGTCAAATAGAACACCGACATGATAAAGCAGTGCTTCAAAAACAGATCACCAACTATTATTAAATCACTTTTCAACTCTGTCACCGGACCAACACTAGAATACGAAGTAAAAACTCGGAACCCATACCTTATTAATGACATATAATCGATAGAGAAGTGCCACCGTACCACGAATCTCCTGCGCCTGTGTTCTAGGACAGGAGGAGGCATACTGATCTCATAGAGACATACAAATACCTGCATGGATACACCAACACAGATCGCTCTACACTAATCAAGTACCCTTCCGGGGCATTCATTCATTCATTCATTCATTCATTCGCTCAGGAAGGCAGGCAGGCAGGCAGGCAAACAGTCAGGTAGGCAGGCAGGCACAATCACGGTAATCGCTTCCACTTATGGGGCGATGGTAATTATCTTGAAATTAAGATACTGGGAATTCGTGGTTCAGTCTTGGAAAATAAATTCAAACGTGGGCGAAGCTCAGCTATAAATGGGCGGGCCATAGCTAGAAATGAATATCTCTATTGCAACATCGGATCATACAATTGATTTTAAGATTTCCATATCTTCTGTTCGATAATGTTAAAGGACCATTCCGGATTGATAACGTGTTTATCTGAAAGAGTGATAAATTTATAATTGAAATTGCACTAGAATAATAGTCGGATGAAATTACTTAACCAAATATCGCGAGATCAAAATCGGTAAAATATGAAAATGATGCTATCGCTGCAAACAATGAACCGCTTCTGATGTTTCTGATGCCTGCATATAGCCACATATTCTGAGCTTAGGATCTACGTCTTAGAATCGATCTATCGGGTGAAAGAAACGGGTGGGTGAAGGAAAGCTTCCATAGCAAGATTTCGTCAGAAATCTTATGTGCGATGTATAGACTTTGATGCATCTGTAAATCAAATGTACTAGCCAAACTCCGTACACTTGTTGCGGGTGTTTGGAATCGATTAGAAACTTTGAAAACTGAATCTCCATAATATACTTTTCAAGATAACTATACTGTTAATCTGTTGCCTATTTTGAAACTAATTGGACTGTGAGTTGCTGGTGTCTACGACAGCAACAGCGTCCAGTGAAATTATTTTCAAAATATTCAATAGAATATTTGTTAATGTGCAAACATACCAAAGACAGATATTCATACACTTTGATGACGGTCATTTAGATTGTGACTCAACTAAGAAGTGGCATGTTTGATTATGATGTCGGATAATTGAGTGACAGACCGGATCGCTCCATTGATGGCATGTATTCGCGTATCACGTGCTGGTTTTCGAGCTGTTTGCTATTAAAGGTGCATATTCACAGCAAAATTACTGAAAATAAAATTGTTTAAATTATATAATTTTAGAGGCTTAAACTGTGAGCCTATATGTATTGAAACGAAAAAAATCTTAACATATGATGATTTCATTCCATATAAATGCCTCTATTTTAATTTCGCAACTTAAAAAATTATATCAATTCATATGGAATGAAATCATCATATGTTAAGATTTTTTTCGTTTCATTACATGATTGGATACATTGGTTTACGAGTGTTTGTTTTTGTTATTTTTGCTAGATTATTGTTTATCATTGTCTGATTATTCCATAGATACCCCATCAACTATGTCACGTGTAGGCTGATGTCATATTCAATTGTGCCACGAATGACATAATTAAGTCCGTCATAAACGCATAATAGTCCGTCAAGTTGTACGAATTGTATGTCTTTACAAAACGTGGTTGGACATTAGCCAGAGATGGGTGCGGCATAGCTAAAAATGGATTTATCCGTTGAAGAATGACTGGTCGAGTGACAGTTCAACGAATGTTTGTTCATTATTTGATGGATGTTCGGTGCTTGGGAATTTCGCAGTTAGAGAAGATAAATAGAATTGGCAGCGCAATCCAGCACGGGTAGTGTGACCGGTAGGAATGCCAAATCAAATACAAATGCGAATGCTCTTAAATCTAGATGAGATGTAAATATTGGCAGGCTTCGAGATGCACTTCGGACTGCCATCAGGTCTGTTGCATCAGGTTCTGCTTGAGGCCATCCAGAAAAAGAAGGATATTGGCCATCAAGTCTACTCAGTTCAGTCCATGAGTGGGCACGGAAACTCCAATATTTTTCCCAGATGACGTACATTTCAAGGAAATTGTTTTTCAGGTAGCGCGTTCAATCATAAGGCAGGAAATTGCTCTTCCAGTGGTTTTCAGAGACGAAGATGGTCACAAGTTGGTCATCAATTGTCATCATTTGTCCATAGGTAGTAATAATGTATTATCAAATCAGTCCGTATCACCCATCCATGTTTTTATCCACTTTGGTGAATCTAAAGCAATTTCAAAAAGGGGAAATAACCCTTCATATCAGAACACCACGGTTGATGTAAGTGATCACAACCTACTGTTACGACTAGCTTGTAAAAAGTATGAAATTACTGCCTTAATTTGTGACGTTGAGCCTTCAGGCTTGATTGACACTTGGTCTTGGGTCAGTTTGGTTTCAGAAGTTTTCTACAGCAAGGAACTAAGACCGCACCTCCCGATTAGGTCATTCAATAGTACTCTGTCTATCGAGGGTGTTGGTGGGCATGCTATTCCGTATATGGTTGATTTAGAAGCATGCATCTCACTTTCAAAATTGGTAGATTCTGTCTTACTGGAGGGTATTCTGTTATTAGTCTGTCCAGACACACGATATTCCTCAACGACTCCTCTGTTGCTAGAGAGAAATGTTTTTCAGAAGCTAGCCGATGGTGATGATCTTTAGAATCATGCATCGGTGCTTTCCAGGTTGGAGAATGCAGCGGAATCTGTAGAGCAAATTAGTTAGAATTATTAGAGATAATATAATAAGGGACCTTTCCATTTTTAGCTATGCCCCGCCCAATTCTAACTAAGCTCCGCTCACACTTCGATCGTGTTGGGATCGATCGATCTCTGAACTCCATGACTATCAATTTCCAGAAAACTATACAGGTAAGCTATTGAATATTTTGAAACTAATTTGAGTGGGTGCTGTTCCTGCCTATGGCAGCAACCGCGCCCAGTCCAATTAGCTTCAAAATATTTAGCAGCATATTTATTAAATAGTAGAGACATACAATTCTTACAACGTGTCGGACTATTAAGAGTTAAAGACGAACCTAATAGAATCATTTATGACGCAATGATAATGACATCCTCCTAGACGCCGCTTAGCTGATTATGACGTCATATGACGTCAAGTTATTGATGGATACTCTGGAAAGGTATATTAGAGAACGTAGTGCTGGTTCTGTCCATGTGGTCTGTAAACGGGCTATTAATTGCCATCAACTAAGGATGGACAACTGCATGAATGAATGACTATGATGTTATTGATCTAGTTTTTCTGGATGTGACGTTTCCAGCAATTGTTGATTGAGAGGGCATCACGAGGTCACTCTCTGGTTGGGTGACAGTGGACGCAGCAGCATTGGTGGCTTCAGGAGGTACCACCACGCTGTCATGTTAACGTGTCTGTGTTTACTCTCTCTCTCTCTCTCTCTCTCTCTCTCTCTCTCTCTCTCTCTCTCTCTCTCTCTCTCTCTCTCTCTCTCTCTCTCTCTCTCTCTCTCTCTCTCTCTCTCTCTCTCTCTAGGCATCATGTTAAAAATGTACACAATATAGACGTTGGTAAATTGTCACCGCCAAAATGGATTAGGCCAATTGGTTGTGATTCAACTATCCAGACCATAAGAAAGTGTGGCAGTATTGATGGAGATGTTAAGGCGATAACTGTCAACGCCCGTGATGACAACCTCGCACAATGTACCTTTGCAGAAGAATTAGGTTCTGAATCGTGTTCTAACTTTTATGTGGCAGAGGTGCCGCAGAACAAAGACGTATTTCTCTCAATGACCTAGATTCACATGAAAGGACTGCACGATCACATATTTAGGAGCCTCTGGATGCTGGCATAACGGACCTTTCCAATTTATCCATCCATCATATGACGCGATATGACGTGTAGGATGGCGTCATATTTATTACATCACGGCTGACTCGATTTAGTCCGTCTTGAATGCTTAATAGTCCGACACGATGCGCTATTTAATACATATGCTGTTTTAAAACCCAGGCATAGGCAGCAACAGAACCCAGTCAAATTAGTTTCAAAATATTCAACTTACCGGTATAGCTTTCTGGAAATTAGTCATGGTCGACCCTAACACGAGTGATCTGTGGGTGGAGCTTGGCTACAGATGGGCGGGGCATAGCTAAAACTGGAAAGGCCCATTCAGCGGTTACGCAGTCCTTATACCAGTGCAATTTGTCTGGTAATAAAGCCATCTGGACAGCTGAGGCTGACAGAGGACTATCGTCGTTTGAGGAAAAGAATTGTTCATGAAGCCTACGCGCTTCTAAGGATAGAGAATGCCTATTCTCGACTTTCAGGAGCCAAATGGTATTCGACAATGTATCTTAGATCTGGCTATTGCCAAATTCCAATTTCCAGCTGGGGAAGAGGATGAATACATCCGAAGAGATATCCAAATCCTCGAGACAGTGGCTGAAATTTCCTCAAATTGTACAGAGAAGAATCACCAATTTTCACGGCTACGTTGCATCAAAGTAAGAGTTTGGTTCTGGACCATGCTATTTTATACAAAACATCTGTTCTTGAAGTCTTCCTCGTTGGGTTCTGCCTGAATCTCTAAGAAGTAAAATTTTACAGGGATGTCGTTAGGACATGGGTCATTTTGGGTTTTGATAGGGTGATTTCGTTGGTTTTATTTTTTTTCCCAGATTTTATTGGCCCCTCATGGAGAGTGAAGTTTTGGATTTTCAGTGTAAGAATTGCATTCTTCGTAGAACGTCTAACTGTAGATTAGCTGGGTTTCAGCATCTAAGTTCCAGATGGTCAATGGGCTTGGTGTGTATTGATTTCCTGTCATTGGAGCCAGTTACTTCTGAGAAGGCTGGTATCCGTGTTATAACTGACCACTTTACTCCGTTCGGAAGGGCAGTGGCTACAGGAAATCTATCAGTAAAACAAGTCGCAAACGTTTCTGTGGAACCATTTTTTCTTGGATTTTGAGGAGGCCTTTGGTCAGATCGGGGTATGTGTTTTGACACTCGTAAATTGGTTGCTGAGTTGAGGAAGTTGAAAACTGTCAAAGGTTCATTCACCACTCCCTATCAGCTCATGGGGTAAGGGCATTGTGAATGGTTTAATCATTCCTTATTGAACATGATGGGGGCAAGGATGATTCGATATGTTTCTCTCCTTTCGATTTAATGTTTCTTCGGCAACCAAGGTTATCAATGGACCTTTTCCCGTTTTTGCTAAGCTCCGATCACCTCTAGTTAATCTCCACCCACACCTCGCTCGTGTTGGGATCGATCGATCTTTGAACTCCCTGACTATCAATTTCTAGAAAACTATACAGGTAAACTATAGAATATTTTGGAATTAATTTGACTGGGCGCTGTTGCTGCATCGGCGTCCAGTCAAATTAGTTTCAAAATATACAACAGCAAGTGTATTAAATAGTAGAGACATACAATTCGTACAACGTGTCAGACTATTAAGAGTTAAAAACGGGCCAAACAGAATCATTTATGACGTGATGATTATGGTGTCATCCTACAGGCCTCTTAGCTGATTATGACGTCACATGACGTCAGATGATAGATGGATACTCTGGAAAGGTCTGATTTGACTGGTGCTTTAATTCACCTTTCCAGAGTATCCATCCATCCATCATATGACCTCGTATGACGTCATAATCATGTCAGCGCGTGTATGGTGGCGTCACAATCATTACGTCACAAGGGGTTCCATATAGACCGTCATCAAATCTCAAATAGTCCGACACGTTGTAGGAATTGTATGTCTTTGTGATTCTTTGCTATTTAATAAAAATGTTGGTCAATATTTTGAAACTTATTTGACTGGGCGTTGTTGCTGCCTTAAGCAGCAACAGCACCCAGTCAAATTAGTTTCAAAATATTCAACAGCTTACTTGTGTATTTTTTTAGAAATTGATAGTCAGGGTGTTCAGAGATCGATCGATCCCAACACGAGCGCGGTGTGGGTGGCACCTAGCGAGAGATGGGTGGGGCATGGCTAAAACCGGAAAGGTACATTAATGACAGTGGAGAAGAAAGAACAGTTTACCTGTATGATTACTGAGTTACGGTGTTCTGTGGCTGTAGTAGTAGAAACATACTACAGCTGCAATCAGTCCTTCTTCACTTTTTCCAACTGTGTGTTGTCCTCAGCCGAAATCCTTAGCCTAGCCTTCTTAAGTCAATTCTTGACTTGAGTGTACCGAATCCTGCTTTCTTGAGGTCACCTCCTAGCACGCTTAGCAAATTTATGCAATGACATCCTCTCCTGGCTTTGTATTTGCTGGCTCCGAGTAGAGCGCATTCCAAGGCTCTCTGTGCTGGTGTCTCTTCTGGCATCCTTAGCACATGGCCAAACGTGGACCATCTTTTCTGGGCGACTTTTACAGACAGCGGCGACGTATTACGCATCATCGTTGAAAATTATGCTGTCTGGCCATCGGTGCTCAGTGATGTGCGGATGTGTTTGCGGTGGCAAGCATCGAGTTTGTCTAGAGCTACCCAGCTGTTACAGTTATACAGCATCAAGGATACACAGGTTGCATTGTATAAACGTAGCCTTTTTATCAAGGGCATCTTTGATCTACAAATCCATAGCTTCCAATAGGACTGGAAAGCTATGTTCCTCATGACACAGCGTGTAGCAATGTCAGCAGTACTGCAAAGTAGTGAGACAAGAATTTTACTTTTCGTCCATGGTTCGCCGTCACGAAGCGCGGCAGTTTACTCCTGAGAAGCGTCCATGTTCACGACAATTTACCTACCAGTATGTAAAGGTCTTCAGTGATAAACTAACCAGCGTTTGTCGGACAGCTCTTGGATGTGCCAGTAAGTAACAGAAAGGCAAGAAGAAAGATTATGATAGAAAGGTGCGGCTCTCCTCTCTGAACAATGGTGATAGAGTTTTGGTAAAGAATGTCAATATTCGTGACAAGAACATATTTGGCGAACTTGTAGTGTGATGATGTCTAGCTACGTCGTGAAAAAAAATTTGGAGGTGGAGGTTCGCCAGTATTTACAGTGGTACGTGAAGATGGAAAGGGTCCCTCCAGAACACTCCAGAGAAACTTCCAGGCTTCATGACACAGGATTTCTATCTTTTCTTATGATTGTGACATCACCCTGGATGCGAGATAATTGATTATGACGTCATAAACTAGATCGACAGCTCGGATTCGTGTATTGTATGCCTTTGATGTCTTTACCATTTAATAAACATTATGTTGAATAGTTTGAAACCAATTTGATTGCAAAGTAACAGCACCCAGTCAAATTAGTTTTAAAATGTCCAACAGCTTACCTGTATAGTTATCTTGATATTCGGATTCTTGGAATTTAGTGATCGGTAGATCTCAATACGGACAAAGAATGATGGGTGGAGTTTAGCTAGATATGGTCGGGGCATAGCCAAAACCGGATTCCTCTATTTTTACACGCCTACACAATCATAATCGCACAACCATCATTTCCGTATAGTTCCTTTGAAATTTAGAAGCAATGGCCTTTTAATTCACCTTAATAAATATGATGTACTCCATTACACCATAGTTGTTGCCCAGTGAGTATCTCCGTATTGTTGATCATATTTCATTAATGGACCAAATTTGTCCATCTATCATATGACGTCATATGACGTCATAATCAACTACGTGTTGTGTAGGATGGTGTCATAATTATGAATCATGACGTCATTAATGAATCGAATTAGTCCGTCTTTAACGCTTAATAGGCCGACGCGTTGTACGAATTGTATGTCTTTACCATTCAATAAACATTCTGTTGAATATTTTGAAACTAATTTTACCAGGCGCTGTTGCTGCCAAAGGCAGCACCAGCACCCAGTTAAATTAGTTTCTAAATATTTAACAGCTTGCCTGTATAGTTTTCTGGAAATTGATAGTTGATAGATCCCAACATGAGTGAGGTGTGGGCGGGGCTTGACTAGGGATCGGCGGGGCATAGCTAAAACTGGAAATGACCATTGATAGCAGAATCGCATATATACATTGTCAATGTTTATGGGAACCTTGGGAACCCCGATCGAGGGTTATAAATTCATAGTAGCTTTCAAGTTCAAGTTAACTTTAATCTTACGACGACGGCCAACCCCCATACATAACCATCACTGTAGCTAAAATCAGATGGTTTATGCAGAAAGGATTTCCCTCTATATAAGGCCTATTTATTAATCGGGATTTTTTCATTTACAAACCAGAGTACAAAACCATAAGAAACAACATAACTCGATAAACCTAGCAGATATTTCAGTAGTAGTGTCAGGATTAAAATGATACCATCTCCTTCAACTGGCCGCCGTTCGGGGATCCGTGGCCCCCACCGCCCTCTCAATCCCTGGGGCATAGAGTTGTTGAGACATGTGGCTGGTGTATGCCTCTAAATGGAGGACCCCGGGGCTGTTGAGACAGGTGGTTTGGGTATGCCTCTAGATGGAGGCCACCAGGGATTGAGAGGGCGGTGGGGGCCACGGATCGCAGAACGGTGGCCAGTTGAGGGAGGTGGTATCATCCCGACACTACTACTACCACACATAATAGGGTCTGAACGCCAATTTAGAGACAAGCATCCACAGTGATATACACCACTGATCGCCTTGTGATCAACCACACATAATAGGGTCTGAACACCCATTTAGAGACAAGCATCCACAGTGATATACACCACTAATCGCCTTGTGATCAACCACACATAATAGGGTCTGAGCGCCCATTTAGAGGCAAGCATCCACAGAGATACACACCACTTATCGCCTTGTGATCAATCACATATATTAGGGTCTGAACGCCCATTCAGAGACAGGCATTCACAGTGATATACACCATGATTACTGTTGCACAACTTCGTGCTATTGCAAAGCAATTTGGCCTTATAAGCTGATCTAAGGTCAAGAAAGCCGACCTGCTCCAGATGATCGGACAGGCCCGTACCGAGGAGTGGCAGAAGCGACGCTCCTGAGCAATGAAGACGGGAAGGTTTCCAGTGCTTACTAAAGATGATCCTTGGAATCCCCACAAGAAAGCGCAGCGGATACGTGAGCTTCGTCAGTTGGACGAGGAGGTGACAGCTAGCTTGCGAGCCAAGACTGTAGCGAGGTGTATGGAGGACCACCCACTGGAGCGCTTACCTCCCCTACGCAGGATCACTAAGCGAGTGATGAGGGGGCCGAGGTCTGAACCCTTAGCCCGGAGCATGAGGCGAGAAGGCGAACACATTCTCGACCAGCGTCTCGGCGAAAGGTAGACAGAGGATAGAGGACGCCAGTCAGTACACTGGACATTCTTCAGAGGTCTAGAAGGAGACGTCACAGGCCAGATCATGCAAAAGATCCAACAGACTGTCCAGAATGCTTTCTACCTCTACACCCATACCTATCGCATCCGTCACATCGAAGACGGTAGGGTGATGCTCTTCCACAAGAATGCTCCAGGGAGCCAGTGGCGGACCACGATAGGAGCAGCTCAGGACTGGGTGGCAGCAAGAGAGCAAGCCCGCCTCGACAGAGACAATATCGATCGACCTAACACCAAGTGGGCCTTCGTTCGATCAATCAACATTGAGGTCAGGGCTGTCATCGACAGCCATCCTCTGCTTGGGACAGGCCCCCTCCCAGACTGGCTACGACAGAAGAAGAGTATGCCTGCCCTCGACACCTACAGGGACAACATGTGTCTCTGGAGATGTCTAGCAGTCCACCGAGGAGCGAGAGCTGATAGAAGTACAGCTTCTGCACGAGAACTTGCCACACACTTCTACGGCAAGACAGTGACAGTACCTGATGTCTACAAGACCTCGCTGGAGCAGCTGGACAAGGTAGAGTTCTTCACCAAGATTTGGATTCGAATGTATGAACCAACCGAAGAGGGCACCTGGCACTTGATCAGACAAGCAGCACACTACCATGACACCATGACCATCGGAGTGTGTGACCACCACGCGTTCTACATCAAGAACATCTCAATGCTGCCACATACACTAGTCTGCAGTCACTGTCAGCAGAGGCTTACACAGGCATGCCATCTTCAACGCAACGCTGAGCACTGTAAAGGCGGCAAAACAACAATCGTGTGTCCTGGCGAGAAGGTTGAGGTGCCAAAGTCTGCACATGAGGAAGCTTTCTATCCACCCCAACCATCCAGTTCAGCAGCTACTCGTTGAATCGAATATGAGTCGAGAAACAGAGGCGTACACATACACCATGTAGAGTGTGGGCACGGTGGCGAGTGCTGGATCGAGGGTGCTCCCATAGATGGTTATGATCCGACCACCAACACCGTTTACCAGTTCCATGGCTGTCACCGGCATGGGTGTCCACAACACAAGCGAGGTGAGGATGTCGAACAAAGATACAGCAAGACAGTTCTGAGAGAGGAGAAGTTGAGAGCATCTGGATGCATGCTTGTGGTACAGTGGGAGAGCTGTACAAAACGCTGGCCAAGTGTCCCTAAACGAGTTCGGACTGTCCCATACCCACACTTCATAGTTTACGACTTCGAAGCACTCCTAGATGGTATCAAGACTCATCCTACGGAGACTCTTACGATCGAGAGTACTCACATACCTATCTCTGTGTCACTAAGCTGCGCCTTAGATGGCGCCACGAGTGAGCCCACTCACCTCTGCAATCCTGACCCCAAAGAACTGATCAGAGAGTTCATGCTGGTGATCCAACGGCGAGCATATCTAATCTGGACAAGGATTAGGGCACAGTACATACCGACAGACCTGGACAAGCTCCCAAAGCAACAGCAGCGACTGATCAAAGAGTGGTTTAACCAAGTGCCTGTACTGGGGTTCAACTCTGGGCGGTATGACTTGAACCTCATCAAGAAGTACGTTGTCGATGAGCTGCCTGACAGTACAGGTACAGTGAAAGTCGCCAAGAAGGCTAGTCAGACCATGTTCCTCATAACACCTGAGCTACAGTTTCTCGATGTGCGGAACCACCTCGGCCCAGGAGTCTCGTACGAGGTATGGGTCAAAGCTTACGGGTGTACAGAGCAGAAGAGCTGGCTCCCATATGAAAGGTTTAACACACATGAGAAGCTCAACTATCCAGGGCTTCCTGACTACTCAGCATGGACATCTAAGCTCAAAGGTGGTTACCTCTTGACACGATCTGAGTGGGAACAGTGTAACCAGACATTCAGCGAGCATGGAATGCGGACATTCGCCGACTGGCTGCGATACAACAACAACCTGGACGTCAGTCTATTCATTCAAGCCCTAGAGCGGATGCGGGAGTTCTACACAGAATGAGAAATAGACATCCTCAAAGATGCGGTGTCTCTCCCAGGTGTGTCACTGCAGTACCTCCTACATGGAACTGCTCAGCACATGCCGGATGTTAGCCTCTATTCACCGGGCAAGGAAGCCTACGAGATGCTGAAGGGTGTTGTTGTTGGAGGTCCCAGCATCATGTTCACCAGATACCACGAGGCCGGTTTGACTCGAATCCACCAGAGTGAGCGTGTCTGCCAACGTCTACTCAGCTATGACGCAAATGCTCTGTACCTGTCAATGATGGCCAAAGAGATGTCATGTGGTAAGGAGACAGTGCGCCATTGGTCTGGTGATAGTGGTGTAGCAAGCTTTAATGAGGCTCTCGTAGCAGACAGCTGGTTTGGGTTTGCTGAGGTGGATATGGATGTCCCCATGGCTATGTGGGCAAAGTTTGAGGAAATGCCTCCTCTCTTCTATAACCGCAAGATCCCGGAAGAGGCAATCTCTTCTGACATGCTGGCATATCTAGGGCGAACAGGGAGTAAGCGGCACACCACCCAGAAGCTGGTCGGTGGCCTCTCTGGCAAGAAGCAGCTGCTGTATGCCCCGACACTCAAGTGGTATATAACCCATGGCCTGGAGATCACTGCTGTATACCGCACCATAGACTATGAGGCCAAGCACCCATTCGACTGGTTCGTGGATGTTACGGAGGCCCGCCGCTCAAGAGATGTAGATAAGACCAAACTGATGTAGATAAGAGCAAAGTGCTCTTGGCAGATCTCTTCAAACTCCTCAGTAACAGTGCATATGGGAAGCTCATTGAGGCGCTAGAATGTCATAGCAACACCAGCTTCATGAAGGATGAACGCCTGGTAGACAAGGCCCTGCGTAGAGCATGGTTCGAAGATCTCGAGGAGATCAGTGAGTCATACGAGCTCCAGAGTCGCAAGCCGAGAATCACAATTCGAAGGCCCTTCCAGGTGGGAATAGCCATTTATGAGCTCGCTAAGCTGCGAATGCTGGAGTTCTACTATGACTTCCTCGATCGCTACGTAGCTCGTGACAGCTTTGAGTACCTGCAGATGGACACTGACTCCACGTATATTTGCTATAGCAGGCTCCAACCTCGACGACATCATTCGCCCTGAGAGGCGAGCAGAGTACCAGGCTAATAAGCGGGACTGGCTAGCTTGGGACAAATGGTCTGGATGGACTCCGGGACCGTTCAAGCTCGAGTTCGAAGGCTCTCGTGGTATCACTCTCTGCTCCAAATGCTACTACATGGAGAGCGCAGCTGCAAGTAAGTGCTCGGCTAAGGGAATGTCAAAGCAGCAGAATGAGGTCTGTTGGCAGAGGTTCTACAGTGCCCTATATGGCGGGGTGGACAGAGCTAAAAAAAAACAGGGTATGGTGACATATGATCAGGAAAGTCTCGGACTCTCCGCTTACTATGATAAGCGCCATGTGCTGCCAGATGGTGTCCATACCGAGCCCATCGAGTTTCATGTTAGCACCCTAGGTTGTGGTAGCTGTGTATCTGCATGGACTAGCTGAAGCTCTTCTATGACAAATGGTCGCCTAGGCACTCCGTGCTGGCGTGCCAGGTAGTACAGTGTAGGCCGCCCCTCCACCTCTACCTACCTGTCACGCCTGTGAACATCTATCGACCAGTTAGGATCTGTTGCACGCCGTCGACCACCTTCCAGCTCACCAGGCTCATACAGGTACAGAACAAGAACATCATGTGGTAGGCCCTCCTCTCACTTGTTCACTCCTCTAGAGCTGTGACCAGCAGAGTGTCTGATAGCCTCTAGCGGCTTCTTCCCGATTAGCCTAGTAACCTCGGCATTGGATCTCTCCACCACCCATACTCTAGAACGTTCACTCGGTGCGGCCATTTCCTGAGCGTATTGGTGTGGGAACAGTCTCTCTGCCAGTCTTCAATTCCATTGCTCAACGATAGCCTGGCACGGTGATGCACTACCTCGCCTCGCCTAACTGCCACACCGTGTTTCTGCATGAGGGCTGCAGTCTCCCCTCTGAACTCCTTGCTCCCATCCACCTGCAACAATTCCGGTCACTGGAGGGGATTTTCCGAAGCCTCGTAGACACCATGCAATGCCTGGGCCACCTGTCCAGCTGACTTGTCTGTGAGCGGTACTGCCACCTTGTACCTGCTGGTGACATCGACGATGGTGAGGGCATACTTGTAGGTCTTACGACCAACCGAGTCATATGGAAGGAATAGAACATCTGCCTGGTGAACTCTGTTCAGGACAGTTTCCTCGAAATGGGCATGCCTGATGTGCCATGGACGAGGTCTGTATATCTGCTATATCGCCTGGTGGCTGAGCCACTGGCTAACTGTCTCCAATGTGAAGTTGTGGGGCTTGCGACGTGCAGCCTCCAGTAGTTGAGGGGGCTCATGGTAATATCCACCAGGCTGATAGTAGAGTTCCTCAAGAAAGATGGTTGATAAACTCCCGGATTTCATCACTGACGTCCACTCCCGTCCTGTCACGCACGGCCTGGGTGAATGCTAAACAGATGAACAGATTGCCGTCATTCATTCGACCATCAGTGAAGACCTCCTCAACCACCTCCGTATGCTGGCATCTAAATTCTGCTGGATCCTCACTGAACAGTAGGTTATCGACCAACCCTCGGAAGTTAAGTGACTTGACCAGGTCATACAGAGACGCCATCCTTATATAGTACAGCTTAAATGTTCGGCGACCCAGATGGCCACGAGCGCCATGGCAATGTGCAGTAGCCAAGGGCCTGCGACTCTGAAGAACGTACCTAGTCCTGAGGCGATGGCTGGTATGGCTTCAGAAATCTTCTCCACACCATGGAGAGAATTGTTGGCGATCTTGCGGACCATCTCGCCAGCCTTCGTTGTGAACAGAGCTATCAGAGCCACAACTGCTACCAGCGGACCGATAGAACATTTTACGTAAGTGCGATAGATTCCTTTCACTCTGTGGACTAGCTTGCGGGATTCAGGTTCTACATCATCATACTCAACACCGACATCATAGTCTGCATCATAATCCTCCTCATCATAGTCCTCCTCATAGTCCTCGTCATCTATATCCTTGACTGGATCAGCCTCTGGTTCATACATCGCTCCGGGGATCCGTTGCTGTGGCAGCTATATAGTAGCTTTAATCTGTAGTCTATAGCATGGCATCCGCAACCTTGAATGGGGGCATGTTTGCCTTAGTGAACTGGGGACTCAGCTTCGCCGACAAGAAGGCGGCAGAGGTCAAGCATGAGGGTCATAACCAGGCGATGGAGAAGCTGTCTAAGGAGAAGTTTGAGTACAGCAAAGCACTTGAGCATATGCGCCAGAGGGAGGCACGCCGACGACAACTCCGAGCTCAGGCCAACCAGAGCATCAAAGAGGCAGATAAGAGGCTCGATGAGTACTACGAGGCTGTAAAGATATCTGAGCCAATGCTCGACTACGAAGCGTCGACAGGTCAGAAGACAGCAGAACTTATAGTAGTGGTGGCAGCTGCAGCGGTGACGACAGGGGTCACGCTCTATGCATGCTCAAGCTGAATACCTGATGTGTTCGACATGCATACCTTAGCATAGCCAACGTAAAGTACCATCACACCTAATGAGCGAGTCCCAGCTATGAGGTTTCCGATGTTGAAGCTGAGCCGGTTGTCCTGATTAGGTGGGATGTCCCTGCCCCCGAGGTGGTGACGGCCCTCGAGTGCCGACTCGAGGTCGTCGCTTGCACTGGTTAGTCACAGAAGTGCATATGACTTAGATTTCTGTCTGTAGAGTTGGCAATCAGCGAGCTCGCGTACCTCACCAAGAACATTGGTCCCAGCAACCACAAGCTTGAAGTCGTCTAGCTTATCCACCTGCTGAATGGCTCCTCCCTTCTGAACCAGGGCCACAACAGCGACACAGTCCGATGCACCACGATGCAATGTCAGCTCTACCTGTTGGTTAGCTGTGGCTTGGACCTGCTGGTGTTCTCACTCCACATGCATGATCCGCTGTTTGGAACCTATGTGCTTCAGCTCCTGGTCATTCTCATCATGCCAGACATGAAGTCTTGGAGCATTCATCGTCACATCTGCGAGCCGCTCAGTATACACCAAAAGGAACCGCCTATCCTGCATGGAAGCCGGATTCATGTGTGTGTTCTCGAGGAGGGCAAAGATGGGAACAGCATAGTACCCCTTTCCTTTCGCATAGAAGATTGGTCCACGAGCCAGCGGACCTAGAACTCAGTACTCATCGTTCACATAGGTGGTGTCCACGGTGATGTTGCTCCGCACCATCTCCTACCTGTTCAGAACCTGTGGGAGCTCTACCGTCTGTTCTATTGTGCTCTGAATCTTGAACTCGAGTGTAATGCTCTTGATCTCATGGATCTGTGCTGAGATTGCAAAGTCAATGTACTTCCTAGCAGCGAACAACGTGTTCTCATCATGTATACTGGGTCGAATGACCGTCAGGCAGTCCTTCCGAGGATCAGTGCGGTGCGATGTCGTGGGTTCAATGGCCCCCATCTGAATGTTGCACATACTGCAGCATGTTTAAGGTCTGGGTATATTGAGGTTTTAAATGGCTGCCATGTTTGGTAAATTTCTCCAGCAGATTGTCTCTAGGCAGCAGGACAAGTCGGCATGACAGTCAAAACCACGGCGTGCCCTGTCCCACTGTGACAGGGTCTGAGGACTGCTTCGTGACATCAACATTATCCACGAGCGAGCCAAGGTTACACCTCCGTCTGATGCAGAGATACTGGCCAGCATAGAGGAAGGAGCGCAAGCTCATAGTACAAAAGAACTCCTGACTCGGATACCCTACCGGAAGTTTGACAGCACCCAGGGCAAGTTACTACCCAACCTACCTGTGGCCCCAACCAACAGTCTTGTTATTCTAGCGCTCCAAAGGGCGAGGGTCGAACCCAAAGATCTACTAATGGTCGGGAAGTGGGATGACATAGTTAGACTCCATAGCCAGGAAGAGCGAGAGATGCTGGATAACCTCCAGTCTGAAGCAAATAACTCCCTCAGGAAGGGGTCAGTTTTATGCACATCTTCAGCGCAGAAGGGCGCAGGAGATTGGCCAGTGATCTGGCAGCATTTCTGATATTCCCAGAAAATAACTACCAGGACTACCTTATCAAATCCACTCGCACGTACGATGCTAGTCGCGGGCCCACATAGGAAAAGAAGGTCTTCCATGAGAAGATGACCCTCAGTGATTAGAGTTTAAGCGAAAGTATAATATTAAGCCACAGGCTTCTGCCAAAACTGGCGAAGTTCCTCAAGTGTCTGATGAAGAAGCTTCTGACGAAGGTCCTCAAGCATCTGACGATTTAGGGGAGACTGTGGACGAAGTCTACTTCTACCAATGAACTGCTGTGTGCACTGCCCAGAGGTTGATGTAGCACATCGGTGTGTATGTATGTTGTGCCCCGCTGGGGTACCTCGAAGAGGACCCATTCTACATGGTACTGTACCACCTGTCTCCCCTCTAGAGAGGGTGAGATTTTGTGCTCACCACCGGAGAGCAGCAGTCGGGCAATCGGCATGGTTATATCTCCTGTTTAAACCACTCCTATAGAGTGCTATGGAACTCATATTTGCTCACTCGACTGGTCTTGCTGACCTGGCAGATGTGTATGCAGTTGATGCTGCCAACGTAGAAGAGAATGATGGCAAGTCATTCACCCTACAGTACGAAGCAAACTCAAAGGCATTCTCCCTCCACCCCATTGGAGGTGATGGGGTGGAGCTTCTCACAGACCTCAAGGATGTGTCGAAGGAGCGCCTGGGCCACAAGATCGTTTTTCGGTACGATTTCCTGAAGAGGAAGTACATCCTCGAGCCTTTGACTGAGCTCTCGGATACAGAGGTGACAGACATCAATGCCCTAAATAACGACCTCAGCTTTCATCTGGTCAAACCCTATTCGAGCGGTGCCCCGCCGATGACCCATGATGGTCTGCTATTGACCCTGGCAAAAAAACATACGTTCGTATTTCAGAAGAATGAAGTGTGGTACCGCGCTGGATCTGGGGGTGACTGGCAAACATGGTTGCCCCTATATATGCCTCCCGCAGTCATTGACATAGAGGTTACTCCCCTCTCCATTGTTGTGAAAAAGGATGGGACAGTTCGAAAGCTCTACATTCGGAGATCATCCTTCCTCACCTACATAGGTGAAGGGTTCTCCCTGACGTGGGTGGGTCACCGGATCGGGGTTACAGGTGGAAAGCTCCTCCTGCGTCGTCAATTCGATGGACCAGAAGAAGTTGTTAGCCTCCAGGAGAGCATCCTACGGGTAGATGGTGTGTCACATCTCTCCAAAGCCAAGAGTGCTGTTAAACTGCTTCTGTGAGTTGGCCTCACTAGCCCGCAAACGACTCATATAGTCCTAGAGCCGGCCCTTCTGATGTGGTTCATCACAAGGCGATCAGTGGTGTATACCACTGTGGATGCCTGTCTCTAAATGGGCGTTCAGACCCTATTATGTGTGGTAGTAGTAGTGTCAGGATGATACTACCTCCCTCAACTAGCAGCCATTCGGCGATCCGTGGTGGCCCCCACCGCCCTCGCAATCCCTGGGGGCCTTCATCTAGAGGCATACACCAACCACCTGTCTCAACAACCATGGAGGCCTCCATCTAGAGGAATACACCAACCACATGTCTCAACAACACTATGCCCCAGGGTTTGAGAGTGTGTTGAGGGCCACAGATCGCCGAACGGCGGCCAGTTGAGGGAGGTGGTATCATTTTAATCACGACACTACTACTATTTCTATATATAAACAACAGTGAGATTCCCGAGTCAAAACTAGAATACATAATTTGTGAATCTATATATGAATAGTGCCGTGTCACCGGGTACCTGTTACGCCGTTATCGATCTGGAGTCGGTCTGGGCAGATGGTAAAGCTCAGAGGATGATGATTAATTTAATCAATACCAATGGATAATATTAGTTACACCAGTGTTCTGACGGGGGTACAGGCTGTTACCACACACGCAACGTTGTATCTCCCGAGCGTAGTGAGGGGGGATACAGTTTATATTCCCCGAGCGTAGCGAGTTTTCTACACGCATATGCATAATCCATTTCATATCGCTATGTTGATTGCCGTAATTGACACGTCACTCCTAAAGATGACATATTGTTGGCAGATCAATATTCTCGGGTTGTGATCAATAATGCAACAGTTTGATGATTTGCCGTTTTGATAGCTATGATAAATTTAACGCTCTGTCGGGTATTAAATTCGTTATAGAAGCGGGTTGCACAGCCTTGCTGCAGCAACGGCACCCAGTCAAATTAAATTCAAAATGTTCAACAGCTTTCCGGTATAGTTGTTTTGAAATTGAGACACTTGATTGCCAAAAATGCCGAATTGGGCGCATATCTGTCAATTTAGTGACAGGCATACTATTATAATGAGCTTTATGGCTAGCTGCGCAGTAAAGCTAAAGCACATTTTTCGCGCGGGGATACCGTGTGGTATTGCCCTCGCGTGAGGGAAATACCAGATCATCCATCCCTGATCTTTACCAATCAAATAACAGCATTTGGTCATGTGACATTACTGAGGCGTAATAACACACGTTACCGGCCCGATGCTGGGCCAATACCGGGCCGTATAGACCCGGAATTTTTCCAGTATCACTCCAGTAAACTGTGTTATCAGAGCCATATTCATTTACGTTATCGAACAGCAGTCGCCTTGTATTAGCAGATGTTGGCATTTGCTTTTCCAGCTGCCAAATGTCACTTTCTCTCACGTCCTGGCTGAGTGGCAATTAGTTAGTGTGTGTTATAGAACACAAAATACATTAATTATATTTCAATAAAAAGATGAAACATAAATATTTTATCATATTTTATGAAATACATCAAATCTCTCAAATTTTCACAGCCTCTAACAGCATTATAATGTCGGCTAAAATCATTGTATGACGTGATGGTCTTCTTGCGGTATAGAAATAGAGATGGGCTGTATATCATACGGAAAACCGCTATCGTAACGTTGGCGGTTTAAATATCGAGATCTAATTGAAAACCCGTCCATAACAATATCAGTTGTGTATATAATTAGAATAAGATTTAATTAATTTTGAATAAAATCACTGTCTCTTTGTCGTATTAATGTGAGTGCGTCTTATCGCCGCATGCGTACGTAAGTGTACCAGATAGTTGTATTAATTCTTTCAAAAATAATAATCTTTTTCTTCTGCCTCTAATCCCGTTGACGTACAATATAGAAAGTCTAAAGCCAAAATATATAGTATATTCAAAACTGAACTAAAATTAGAGCCGTATCTCAGAAAGCTAAATAAATTAAATGGAAGAACTTTAGTCAAATTTCGAACTAGTAATCATAAGTTACCTATAGAAAAGGGAAGGTGGGAGGGCTTAGACAGGGAAGAAAGAATATGTAACCTATGCGACACACACGATATTGGCGATGAGTATCATTACCTATTCTTATGCGACTTTTTCTGCGATGACAGAAAATTATTTCTTCCAAAATATTATCATAACCGCCCAAACCACTACAAATTCGAACAACTGCTCTCGAATACAAACTTGTCGGTCCTGACAAAATTGTGCGCCTTTACACGGAAAATCTTTAAACAATTTGCATAACGGAGATTATTATTTTATTATCATATTGTAATTATTTCAAACACAACTACTACTACTACTACTACTACTACTACTACTACTACTACCACTACCACTACTACTACTACTCCCACTACTACCACTACCACTACCACTACTACTACTACCACTACCACTACCACTACCACTACTACTACTACCACTACTACCACTACCACTACCACTACCACTACTACTACTACTACTACTACTACCACTACCACTACCACTACTACTACTACCACTACCACTACTACTACTACTACTACTACTACTACTACTATTACCACTACCACTACTACCACTACCACTACCACTACTACCACTACCACTACCACTACTACTACTACTACTACTACTACTACTACTACTACCACTACCACTACCACTACTACTACCACTACCACTACCACTACCACTACTACTACCACTACTACTACCACTACTACTACTACTACTACTACTACTACCACTACTACTACTACTACTACTACTACCACTACTACTACTACAAATAATCCGTTTTCACAGGAATTCGAGTGATAGGAAAAACTTTGAAGAAGCGTGCTCTACCCTATTCAAAGCCCTCAAACCACGAGGTTACTCCTCACGATTCTTGCGCAAAATCAAATCTGAAACATTAGACGGCTTGGAAACCATTCCAGATAATGCCTCAAATCATCGGCCTACCAAAATTTCTCACAATCGTCCTATTATAGGTGTAGGCGAATCTCGCAAATGCGGAAAGAAAAGGTGCAAGTTAGATGGATTTCTCCCAAACCAGAATACTTTCACGAGCTTTCAGAACAAAAGCAAGTTCCAACTTCAGTCTAATCTAGATTGTGACTCTGAAAATGTTACTTATCTAATTTCATGCAAATTGTGCCAAAAACAGTATGTCGGCGAAACCAAATGTCCATTAAGATGGCGGGAAACTCGACACCTCTCAGATATTAGGCTAGAGGAAGACACACATGTTTCCGAACATTTTAATCTTCCTGACCATTTAGTCCTTCGTGACTTTGAAATTATGCCGATTGAACAGCCACCCCTTTCAGATACGGCAGAAGAAACTGATAAACAAAGAAAACTTCGAGAATCGTTTTGGATTAAAGAACTCGAAACACAGTGGCCAAGGGGAATAAACTCGGACCCAGGCTTATCTGATCAACGTGACAAAATTCCATTCATTCTGACCTATAATCGGAAAAACGTTGAAATTTCCAAAATTTTGAAAGATGAGTATCAAAACCTACAGGAGAAACTGAAACAACCCTTTAACAAGCGTCCAGTAATTGCGTTAAAGAAAAATCCGAATCTACGTGACATCTTGGTAAAAGCAAAACTCAAATAGCTATCCATAATATCCATCTCAATCATTCAACATTAACCCTTGCATGATGGTCAGCCAAAAACGGTCAATTTAGTGATCTTGGGCAATGTCCATTTGCCGGCGGGGATTGGAGTATTTTTGAAAATTTACCACTGTAATGACTGGCTCGGGAACCGAGACAGTCGTTCCAGTGGTATATTCTCGGGAATGACCTTGTCTGTGCCTGCAAATGTACATTAAATAAGTAAGCGCATATTTGGATTTTACTGAACAAATTTAACCAGTAAAGGGTTAATATTAATGCCATATGGCTTTCCTCAAACAAAATGACAAATCTCAGGCAGTAAGATAAACCAAAATATCTTGAATTTTTTCAATTATTGAAGATTCTGAGCCAGTGCGTTGACAATATTGACTACTACTACTACTACTACTACTACTACTACTACTACTACTACTACTACTACTACTACTACTACTACTACTACTACTACCACTACTACTACTACTACTACTACTACTACTACTACTACTACTACTACTACTACCACCACTGGCTAATCAATAACGTTGCTACCAATAATGGTTATATACAATGTTTAGATTAATAATGCCACAATTCATTTCTATAAAATGCTTGTTAAATTTGGTTAACTTTAAAATTGGTTATACAAATATTGTGTAATAATGTTTATATTAACAATGTGTAATGTGTAATGTGTAATGTGTAATGTGTAATGTGTAATGTGTAATGTGTTTGTATTGTCTTTGTCTATAAGGCTGTCACCGATGTTGATAACAAGAATGTCTACAGCAATAATATTCATATTATAGCACTGATGATAACAATAAGCTTGGTATGAATAATAATAATAATAATAATAATAATAATAATAATAATAATAATAATATCTTTTAATGGTAAATCTCACTCAGACCTGTAAAAATTAACTATTATTTTGTAATTCCCATATGTCACATTGCGACCTGGGAGTACTTCAATACACTTGAAACTTGAAACTTGACACTTGATGTTGGTGGAGAAGCGGATGGTCCTGCGTAGGTCATCGACGTATCCTCAGAGCGTAGTACTGCTCGTGACGTGTTTGGCCCAAACCTGTTGGCGTCTTTCTTTAAAAAATAGGACAAGTTTGGAGACCGTTCTCCGGAATTTGCTCGTCGACACTACATTCGCACTGCGCTGTCTCCAGAAGTCCCAGCTTTTTCATACGCTTCTTCAGACCAGTGTCTTGTATGAAATGGAAGATTATTGAATGCTGTCATCTCTTCAATCTGTTGATATAGTCGCGCTGATAGCTGTTTCCATATCTATGCCTTGCCAGTATGTTTTGAAATTGTTTCCAAGGAGAGTCCTCGCATCTGTGTAGGAGGTGGCACTACGAGGAATCCACGTGGGAGCATGTATCAAGCAACTTGAAATAACTGCTAATACGGAGGTTGGTCCATTTCTATAAAAGGAAAATAGATTAGTACAAGAGACATATAATAAACCTCAATCAGATTTGTCCTGCCTTTAACCCTCTTGTGTCAACAGCGCCTCAAAACTCTCAAAATTCTACTTATATCAATTAATCCTTCAATGGTCAAGATTTTTCAAGAAAATAATAATTTCTACAATAAAATTTGCAAAAATAGCTTTCTGTTGTCGTGCAAATAGACAATGCTCAAGACCAGTACAGTTTTTTTCTTAGTTTATGTCTATTTATCGGCTGAGAGAAGACTATTTTTGAAAATGTATCGCTGGAGTGACTGGCTCGGTTACCGAGCTAGTCATTCCAGTGGTAAATTTTCAAAAATCATATTCTCTTGGATGAAGAAATTGACGTTCCTCAAGACCACTACATAGTCCATTTTTAGTTGTCTTGGCTATTAAATAGTTACGTTAGCATAAGAGGCTGAGTGATTAATTAAGTCAGGATCTGGTAGATGATGTCAGAATCACAGCGCCGCGTCTTGCCATATTTTCTATGCCGAGTAATTTGGTCTAATGTAATATTATTATACATGCGTGGAATATTCATGAACCAAATGCTACGTGCTTTAGTGCGTCTATAGGAGCGAGAGACACGCTGGTGAATAAGCGGCCTAGTACATGTGAATTTACTCGGCAAATAGCAGTGGCTAGTCGATAATTTCTAATAATATATCTCGTTCGCGAAGTCCCAGTATCGCAAATTCCAGGCAACCATATAGGGAAGCTGTTGAATATTTTGAAACTAGCCTTGATGGAAAATTATGATTTTTTCACAATCATCCTAGTTAGAGCTTCTCATCGTGTGCTTAATGGACATTTCATGTTTTAGCTATGCCCCGCCCATCTCTAAGCTCCACCCATAACTTGCTTGTGTCGGGATCGATCGATCCCTGAACTCCCTGACTATCAATTTCCAGAAAATTATACAGGTAAGCTGTTGAATATTTTGAAACTAATGTCCCTACAGCGACCAGTCAAATTAATTTCAAACTCTAGGCAGCAACAGCAGCCAGTCCAATTAGTTTCAAAATATTCGACAAAATGTTTATTGAATAGTGAAGACATACAATTCGTACAACGTGTCGAACTATTAAGTGTTTAAGACGAACTAAATCGAGCCATTCATGCTGTAATTGATTATGACGTCATCCTACACGTCACGTGGTTGATTATGACGTCATAAGATGGATGGATAAACTGGAAATGTCCATAACACGACCTTACTGGGCCGGTACTGGAATATCGCTTTTTATGCATATTTCTGTCATTTATGGGACCGCTAAATTACATTTAAACATTTTTTTAAACTGCTATTGTAATCATTCATGTGATTTTTGTTCATTATAGGCACCTTCGTGATATATTACAGATGTAATTCTATAAAAATTGTAATATGTAAATTGCCTAGACAAATATAAATTATGTGTTGGATAGATATTAAACAAATTTTAAATAATTTGACTGGGTGTGGAATGCAATGTTTATCTCAGTTCAGGTTTTGACTAATTAGAACCGGACTGAATTCATTACGACATGTATAATTCTAGTAAAATTGTAGCTAACTACGGGTGTAAACAGTATACAGGTATATCTTCTCGGCTCAGGATCCTAAATAAATCGCTTGTGTCGCCCGCGCGCTCGCTTGCAGTGCGATGTGGATGAACAGTTGCACACGCGTGCGCCGCTAACTGGGTAGCTAACTGGGTACAGCACTATGACTTCCTACGAGTACTACCCTGTTTCTTACACTGTCCGCACTGGACCAATGATGCGGGATTCTCATCATAAATGTCCTTTTGAAGGTATATACCACCAAAATGTAACTTGGGCTTCCCAAAAGTGTCCCATGGGAACCCTGAAAATAGTGTGTGTTTGTTAAATACTAATATGTTTTATATGTTTTGCACAAAATGTATAAAATCTGAATTGGGACCTCAATAATGCATAGCTGTGAGTCCATGGTATCATCTAACTCTCGCATGGGAGTGAAACACAGATTTCAGTTTGGAAACCACAGATTTCAGAGGACCGCCAAAATCTAGATGTTATGGAAAACATTAGACCCTGTATTGGTCCAGTATCGACATAATAAGCTGTGTTAATAAGGTACCATACCTCCATCAACACCGCCGCCCCAACTGTAATAACATATCTATGATTGTAGCTGCCGTAACACGTGTGCTGGGTTGCATAGCAAGCTCGTACAGCCGTGAGCTAATAATGGCCTACATTCCTGAGTTGCCCGTCAAAATCAATACGCCGCACTTTAGCTCGTTTGTGAACGTGGAGTCTGTGGAGAGGAATCACCGCGTCCTTCTATAGTGAAAACACAAATCATTTGATGCTAATGAGAGAGGCCATACATTATCTATTCACCCGCGGCGGCCATGGCATATGGGCTGATTTCCGCTCACTACTTGTCTTCGTAAACACTTTCTACAGGTCAATAACATATGCATGGATATAAACGTCAATAGACATTCGCTTTAAATATTTTTAACCCTTTAATGACTAAATTTCTTCGAAAAATTTAGATATTTACTTATTGAATGTCCATTTCAGGCCAGGTTACCGAGCCAGTCATTTCAGTGGTAACATTTCAAAAATAGTCTTCATTTGGCCTGCAAATGGACATTACTGAAAACCACTACAGAGGCCGGTTTGGCCGGTTTCGTCACGAAAGAGTTAGGCAATAGCAGCATTTGAATATTTGATTGATTTATTCCACAATAAGCCATAGTCTCTTGAGTGTACATTTAACCATATATAACAAAGAATTACAAAGACTCTGAGATTTGATGACTGTCTATATGCAACCCTTTGTGACGTAATGATTGTGACGTCATCATACACGCGCTGAACTGATTATGACGTCATACCAGGTCAGATGATGAATGGATACTTTGGAAAGGTGAATTCGTACGTGTCAGACTATTAATCGTTTAAGACTGACTATATCGAGGCATTCGTGGCGTCATGATTGTGACGTCATCTTACAGATCACGTAGTTGATTATGACGTCATATGATCAAGGGATATACTTGGAAGGGTCCATTTTATCATGTATATATGTATAGATCTTAAAGGTGCATATTCACAGCAGAATGCCCGAAAAGAAAACTGCTAAAACCACATGCTCCTAGAAGCCCAAACTGTGCACCCAGATGCAATGAAACGAAATAAATCCCAGCACACGATGATTTGACTACGCATATTAATTAATATATTTTCTTTAAGCTGCCAAATTGAATTACAGGTTCAAATTCACAACTAACCTTACGAAATTTATTTGTATGGAATGAAATCATCATGCGCCATGACTCACCCCGCTCCACTACATCGAGGTACACAATCCAAGCCCCCCCCCCCCCCCCCCCCAAAAAAAAAAAGCACATAATCTCACAATTCTATTCTCAAGCATTCTGGCGCGAGCATGCACCTTTAATTACTGTAAGTTTTATTGATTGTCTCGCGTTATTTATGATGATTTGCCTAAACAGGCAAAAATACAAATAAATATCATATCATATCATATCTAGGATAAAACAAATGACCTAACGCTCACCCGGGACATAGGACCCTCAGATTCCGCATAGCAAGATATTTACCAAACAACGTTGATTGTGAACCTATTTGAGAGCTTACGACCACATACTTCTTTTAGCAAAGTTTGATAAATGTGCAAATGTGTTTTGACAGTTTCCGATGACTGCTTCCTAAAATGTAAGATGTTCACCAAAATTGCGCAATCAACATATTACCGAGCACCATTATGTATATAATTTATGGAGACTACGGTGTCTTGCTGAGGAAGCACTCACTCTACGAGTTCAGCCCGCTTCAAAAATGCGTTGTAAGTAAAAGCCGCGAGTCCCTTCAGGACCTGATAATTTGTGGATTTTAATAATTCGGTCAATTTATAAACACTTGGATGTTTCAAATAGTAGGGTTTTATACTTTTCTTTCGGTATTCTTGATATAGTGGGCAAACTAAAATAAAATGGTACTCGTCTTCCAGATCGTCGCATGAGGAGCATATTCTCTCAATCAACGGTGATGCTAAAGGCTTATGCCATCGACACGTTTCTACATGTAACTTATGCGAACCCGTTCGAAGCTGGCACAACGCCTGTCTGTGTTTGGCAATTCTAACTTTGTCTAAATAATGTTTATATGATAAATCCGGCGAAATATGTTTATATAACCTACATTTACTTCTATTTTCCAATTGCCCCTTCCATTCTTGGGTGAAATTATCCATAGCCGTTTGCTTGTACAGAATAATAAAATGTCCCCTATCGAGATTCTCGCCTTGCGTTTCCCATACATAATTAAATCCGCGAGTAGGCTACATAACAAATCTCGAAGTTTTCTGACCCAGTTATTACAGTAATTATTATTAAACCAGTCATTATACATTGCTTTATACAGACATTTTACTAATTTGTGATCGTCAGATTCCAGAATCTTGAACTAATATTTTAAAATTCTTACTTCTCTCATCAGGTACAGAGGCACCCTCCCCAATTCCTCATATATAATACAATTTGGGGTACTTTGCTTTACTTTTAAAATCTGTTTACAAAACCTAAGACGACACTTTTCGACTTCGTAGCCTCGGTGGAACCCCCATACCTCACTACCATAAGATAAAATTGGTGTCACCAGTTTGTCAAACAGTTTACAGTAATGATCTGGCTTTAACCTTACAAACTTGCCTTTTGCCCTTGATCCTCTAAACTTCTGAGCCTCCGTAAAGGAACCAGTGATACTAAATAAAATTCCTAAGTATTTAAAATGTTTCATTATTTCTAATTCAGACTCGTTAAGGTACCACTTATCCCTATCTCCGAGTCTACCCACGCGCCTGAAAACCATGACCTCTGTTTTGTCAATATTCACGGTTAAACACCATCGCTTGCATCTACTTTCTGCCATTAATATTATATCGTCGGCATATAGTGTTAGAAATAATTTTAACATATATATATCCACCCTGTTTCCTCCCTTTCTATACAGATCATCTTCAAGATCGTTTACATACATGGCAAAAAGGAACGGCGACAAACTTTCCCCTTGTTTTACTCCGGTTCGACATGTAAAATATTGCAATAAGGTAGAATTTACTCTAACTCGAGTTTTTACGTCATTGTACATTGACATAATAATATTTATCATGTTTCCCGTAACGCCTATTTTTTACAATTTATACCATAAACAGTCATGCACCACGTTGTCAAACGCCTTTGTATAATCGACAAAGACACAGTACAACTTCCTCCCTTTATTTAACAAGTGAGAAATCACACCACTTAGGACATATATATATTATCTACGGTACCCATACCGGTCCTAAAACCTGCCTGTGCTTCTACGTATTTACCGTTTAATTCCGCCCATGTATTTAACCTTTTGTTCAGAATTTGTGTAAATAATTTACCTAGTGTACTAACAGCGTTATCCCTCTGTAATTCTTAACATCCATGGTATTTCCCTTTTTGTGCAGAGGGACTAAAATGCCTTCCGACCATATTTTAGGAAAACATCCGCTACTAAAAATACTATTGAACAGTAAATTTATAAAAAGCAAAAGTTCGTTTACAGCATTTTCGAAAAATTCGTTTATCAACATGTCAGCTCCGGCGCTCTTACAATTGTTTAATTGACTTACTGCCTTTCTAATCTCGGTATCGGTTATCGTCGTGTTTAACTCGTCAACGGTACTAATCTTGTTCGTCCGTAGTTCTTACTGGACGTAGTTAATTATATCAGGCTCAGCTTGGTAGAAATCGCCAGTAGGATTATTTACCTTATTTATATACGACGGCACCATCGTAAACTAGCAAGGCAAGAATTCTAGATAATTTAGTTCGGGTTGTGGCATTGTTCTAATACTAAGGTGTTCGAATTTTAGTTAATATAGTTCCGACATCTTGCTAGAACAAGGTGCTAAGATTATGGATATATTAATTCCGCCATCAAACTAGAATCTACTACAAGAATCATAGGTAATTTAGTTCCGCCACCATCCTCGGCCGTGTTCTCACTAGAGAGTTAATCGGGAATAACGCCATACTTCAGTATGGCGTTATTCCGAATTAAGTCTATAGTGAGAACACGGCCGTAGATTAATACGCTAGAATTTCGTCCTGCCACATGGCTAGAAAAGAACATTAAAATTATGGATAATTTGGTTCAACCATCTTGGAAGAAAAGGGCGCTAAGACATATTTTTATTTATTTCTGCCATCCTACGAGAAAACGGGATCTGTATAATTTAGTTCCACCATCTTGCTAGGGAAGGGCACTGGTGTTCTGGTTAATTTAGTTTCCCGATCTTGCTAAAAAAAACAACCCTGATTTCAGCTCCCCACGCGTCCCGAGGTGAATAGAATGTCATGCAAAAGGGCAATGGTGTAAAAATAAACACTGATCTTAAAACAAACGACTAGTGCAAAAATGCTGCAAAAAAATCTGTGTTTTCCTTGCACTCCTTGAAGTGAGCATTCATACGTCAGTATGGCGTTATTCCTGATTAATTCTCTAGTGAGAACACGGCCTTAGTCAAAGAGAAAAACACATAGCGTAGGTACAGAGATGATGGAAAAACTAGTGGCAGAATAAAAATCAAAACGTAACCTAAACGACTTAAAATATTTTACCTCCCATCCCTTATGCATCGCTCAGGAGAATCTAACCGAAACTTACAAATTCCTAACATACAAAGAAAACGTCGTTCTAAGCAGTTAATCGCATTAGCGTATTCATTCGCGCATGGCGTCATATCTGTAACGATCGATGCAGCACCCAAATTAGACCAAACTTGAATGAACTGCTAGTTCTTCTCTGTTTGCCGACAGGAGAGTAGCGACACAAGCGCCGGGACCTCGGCCAGAATTTGGGATATTTATTTGTGGAATGTTTGTTCTTCTCCGACGTGGAATAATCGATTGATTTTCTCCTCGGTGACGGAGATTCGAACTCAAAACTGCCGAAGGTGCTAAGCAGTCTTGCCCACAAAAGCTTCCACCTCCCTATGGATTGTAAGACGTTTCGCGGCGTTGGTGTGGTGGAAGCGTGTGGGGGCTATTATGCTTGGCGCTTTCGCCAGTTGTGTTAGATGACCTTAAAACCTTTTATTTTGTACCGACTCCTTAGCGTCTCCTCATCATCATTAGATCTACCGCCCGCAGCATTCGTATCTCGCGAGATCTCCTTCGATACGAGATCGAGAAAAGTATATCGCGAAGAAGCCACGCCCCTATTTTTAGATTGCGTCCGCAGGTGTGTGTTTTAATATCGCCTTTTAGCAATAATCAGCTCAGCCCACGCTGTACGCGTGTTGGCATCGATTTGACGCTTTGCATCCTGAATTTCCATAATCAAAATTTCACGGTAACTATATATTAGTAAACTGTTTTGTAAGATATTTTGAAACTAATTTGACTGTGTAGCTTTATGGGGGCAACAGCTCCCAGTCATCTTAGTTTCAAAATAGTCAAAAGAATGTTTATCTAATTGCAAAATCCATCGAAGAGATACGATTCGCACACTTGGCGGACTTTTCGAGCTTCATGACGGATTTATAACATGTCATTATGATTGTGACGTCAGCAGCATACATATGACGGAATTGATTATGACGTCAGAAAGTTTAGTGACAGATAGGATACTTCTATTAGACACCGAATTAAATGCCACATTTGATCACTAAGAATGCAGCAGGAATTCACCTGTCCCATCTATGCATCAGACATTTTAAGGGGGTCAGAGCGTGGCATGGATGGGAGTGGGGGTGATTGGGGTATATTAGAATTTGCGTGCGTGTATGTGCATGTGCGCGCGTATGCATGTCCATATATAATATGTCTGCGCGTTGGATTCAAGTAGGTAGGTCCCCTCTGTCTCGTCTCATAGTACGCACGCGTTGTCGTTCCATCGACGGTCTCAGTATTGCGGGTAAAGGGAGATGAATAAGTAGGCATGTACATATCCAATGTATTTAATAGTGACAGAGTTAGCGCCCTTGTGCCGGCTTTATAGTACGTAGCCTAACAATTAAATAAAAGGCATGGTAGTGGACTTCATAATCCTCGTCGTCATCGTAGGCATCATGCGTGGTCATTATCATAATGATCACACCACCATTGCCTTATTATCTCATCATCATCACCGTCGTCGTCATCGTCTGTTTAATTACCGAAATTATATTTTATATCATTTTATTAAACTCTCAGTTTTCGTCGTCCAAATGATTACAATCTTGCTGTCTGTGAAGCCAGAGTTTACGAAAATGGAAGTGTTTGAGCGCTTGGCATTTTATTAGTCCCAAGTTCCCTGACTCTATTCAAAATAGATGTTTACCCATAACGTATGGGTCTAACATACAGGGCCTAACTGGTGTCATATCCGAATCTAAATATGGTAGATTCAAAGTGCTCCACCGCTCGTGTGCGTTGTATAATTTGTCTTCCATTTCAATGGATGAATCCAGTTTTAGCTATGCCCCGTCCCTCTCTAGCTAAGCTCCACTCACGCCCTGCCCGTGTTTGGATCAATCGATCCCTGCACTCTCTGAATCTCAATTTCGAGAAACCCATACAGGCAAGCTGTTGAATATTTTGAAACTAATTTAACCGGACGCTGTTGCTCTCTATGGCAGCAACAACGCCCAGAAAATTTAGTTAGCGGACTGTTAAAGGTAGGTGCATATTCACACCGAAATGCCTGGAAAAAAAATAATTTGAAGTATTCTTCAAGTTAATATAAAAATTATTTTGTTTCTGTAACTATTTCCCTCGATGTTCCCAAAATGCAGGTGCGCTGCCCCTCAGAATGCTGGGTTTTCCCAATAACACCCCTGTTAACGCAGCTTACTGAGCCGATGCTGGGCCGATACCGGGCCGATACCGAAAGTATCTGCACGGTATCGGTCTAGCATCGGCCCAGTAAGCTGCGTTATCTGGGATATCAAGACAATACATATTTCCAATTGGCAGCCAATTAATACAAAGGTGTGTTTCAACAAGAAAGTAAAAGAGCAAAATGAATCAACAAAAAAATAAAATTTTTGTTTTTATTTTACACGTAAGTCTTAATAGCTGTGTTTGTATTATTTTCTGGTAAATTTAAAATGACACCAACATTTAGCATGATAATGGACTTTTCATTTTCAGCTATGCCCCGCCCATCTCTAGCTAAGCTCCACCCACACATCGCCCGTGTTGTGATCGATCGATCTCTGAACTCGCTGACCATCCACTTCCAGAAAACTATACGGATAAGCTATTGACTATTTTTTAACTAATTTGACTGGGCGCTGTTGCTGCCTAGCAACGACGTCCAGTCAAATTAGTTTCAAAATATTCAACAGCGTGTTTATTAAATAGTACTAGAGACATACAATTCGTACAACGTGTCAGACTATTGAGAGTCAAGGACGGGCCAATAAGAATCATTTATGACGTAATGATTATGACGTCATCCTACAAGCAGATTAGCTGCTTCTTCTTCTTCTTCTTCTTCTTCTTCTTCTTCTTCTTCTTCTTCTTCTTCTTCTTCTTTTCGATCGCTGGTATCACACTTGGAGAGACGTTCTCAAGATGAAATCTAGCAGCTTAGCTGATTATGACGTCATAGGACATCGGATGACAGACGGATACTCTGGAAAGGTGAATCATGCTGAGGGTACATTGCCCATCGCGCAAGTACCAATTACTGAATGCCTTAGCAACATATAATGAAAATGCCAAATAAGTGGCACAGGGCAATATTGCATTATGAGACCAATTGCAAAGGTTAATACTGAACTCCATGCAGCCACGGAACTACCCCTTCATCAAACATAGAAACTGACATTATTTTTAAGTACCATCCAATAGCTATGTAGATTTCCAATTCAAGATAACTACGTATACAGCCATAGGCAGCAAGAGCTCCCAGTTACATTAGCTTCAAAATATTCAACAGAATCGTTCTTGCATTGTAAAGAAATCTTTTTTATTTGGTCTTTCGGGTTAAAAAGGTTGAAATATCGTTCAAATCAATAAATTCTACATGTTTGGTCTGTGACTCATCTCAATTGGCTGGCGCGGCGCTAAATGAGAAACAATTATATTGATATTACAGACCCTGACTGACTATTGGAATACAATTTAATTGACCCGCTGTAGACCGCCCGCTGATAACACGGGTTACGGGGACGTTAATTGTCCAGTATTGGCCCAGTGACCTGCCTTATCATGAATGGGTGTTTATTATAGTGTATGTCGGCTTGTTGAGACAGCCTATTGTTAGCTGGCATAGTGACGATTGATTGATTTGGTTGGCGTATAGTTCGGGTCCCTGTTAAACAGGTCCCATTCACGCCAGGTTAAAAACGTTAGTTAATGTCTTCATTGGGCTGAATTTTTGTTGTTGAAATCTTGATTCTAAGCGGTTTTCTTTTTCGTGACACCAACGGCTCTAAATCCAAGAGTCAAAAAAGGGGAGGGATCGGGGATGACTGCTCCATATAAAATGAAGAAAGGAAGCTTGGTGTAGTCTCAGTCCTCTCGGATGGGACTTTAAATTGAGGTCCCGTCATACAGTGCCCATCACTGTGTGAACGTGAGCTAGGGTTAGGTAGGCAAGAAATTTCGGCATAATCAAAGTAAACCGGATGCTGAATGGATTCGTCCTCGGATGGAACCACGCAACATACGGATTACAAAATCAAAACAAAATTGCTAGTATTAGAATCTTTCGGAATTTTCGATGGGACTATGGAGGGATGCAACCCGGATGACTGATCGAGTTCGTCCTCGGACGGACACAGTCACCATACGGGCTACCTAATCAATCAAAATCAAACAAGTGCGCGCTGGTGCCTGCTTGGATGATGGCCAGAAGAGCAAATGGGTCCCAGGACCCGAAAGACCCCACACCCCCAACCTCCCCACTCCCCCCAAAGGGGCCGGGAGGTCTCTGACCTAAAGCCCCCCCCCCTTGGGTACATCAGGTCATAAGACCGTACGCACCTACCCCCCCCCGACCCAGCACCTACCCCATCCCTTCCCCACCCCCGTTAGGTCCAGGTTAGGCCATCCCCATCACCCACGCCCAAGCATGAGGAGCAACAGAAAAGCCATGGACAAGAACAGCAACATGAGACAAAATCGAGAGACAACAATCAACACACACACACACACACACACACACACACACACACACACACACACACACACACACACACACACACACACACACACACACACACACACACACACACAGAGACACAAGCTAATGCACAAACCGACGTCACAAGAATTCACAAGAATTCAACAGAAACCATAAAGGCCAGGCGTGAGTCTAGACCCTAGCATTGGGAACTAGCATATAAACGCCTTAAATATTACAACACACACACACGCACGCACGCACGCACGCACGCACGCACGCACGCACGCACTCACGCACTCACGCACGCACGCACGCACGCACGCACGCACGCACGCACGCACACACACTTGGTGTAGTCAGAGACCTGTTATGTCTCTGGTGTAGTGAGATCACTATTATTCGCGACGCACATGATTCGGACCTAATCTAACTTAAATTAGTGATCGTCGATTCACCACATTTTTCAGACGCTAGGCCTACTTGTGTCAACCTAACCATACATGCCTTTAAACCTATGGGCCATCACAAAAGACTGGGCAACTCAGTACATCCACGGCACAGTGCCCTTGACTCTAAAGCTTCCTCTGTCATAGATCTAACCATCTATTCTGTTGGCATTTCCGTTGACGACTATTATAATTTTGACATTGTAAATTTATCAGCTGATACTATTTGTTAGTAGATAGAAGAATAGTATAGATTAGATGGTAGTTTGGTTATTAGAGTTAGTTTAGTATGGGGTGGGTGGGTGGGAGTTTGAGCGGGGTGGAATAGGGATGTCCACGACGTACACGGACGATCCATCTGGTTCTTTGTAGGCCTATTAGTTAACATTCTGCGTGGTATTGTAATTTTCTACGTTTCCCATTTATCCGGGTGTCACTTTATTGGTAACCGCAAAATTGCGGAGGCGGATAGCTGTCACAGCGGTCAGAGCGTGAGTCTATATAGGCTATTAAACCGTTAACCCTCGAATTTGTTCAAGAAAATTTTAATTTTCTCATGGAAAATGGCTATTTACAGACCAAGAGAGGACTATTTTCGAAAATTTACCACTCGATAACCGAGCCATTCCAGTGATAAATTTTCAAAAATAGTTTTCTCTTGGTCTGCAAATGGACATTTCTCAAGACCACTGCAGAAGCCGTTTTTGGCTGATATGAGTGTTAAAGGGTTAAATGACCGCTCGCAGAATCTGTTTGTTTTAGGATAAGTAATTGATTTTAAAATTAGCAATAAAATCAAAAATATAATTTCACCACAATGGATGAATGCAATCTATTTGTCAAGTATATGACGTCATACTCAATGAACCTTTCCATTTTTAGATATGTCCAGCCCATCTCTAGCTAAGCTCCACCCACACCTCGCTCGTTTGGGATCGATCGATCTCTGAACTCCATGACTATCAATTTCCAGGAAACTATACGGGGAAACCTATTGAATATTTTGAAACGAATTTGACTGAGTGATCGATCGATCCCTGAACTTCTTGACTATCAATTTCCAGAAAACTATACAGGGAAATCTGTTGAATATTTTGAAACTAATTTGACTGGGCGCTGGCAGCAACAGAGTCCAGTCAAATTAATTTCAAAATATTAAACAGCATGTTTATTAAATAGTAGAGACATACAAGATTGGCGCCAACTCAAAAAGGAAAGTGGCATATCTTTGTATCTCATGGTCTGATTTTTGCGATTTTGGTGTCTATTGTTGGGTTTTCCGGGGGCGCTGATTCTATTGTTGAGTTGTTGTAAACGATTGGAGGGCAAGGTCACACCCTAGAGGTCAGCATCAATGTCAAATGATCTTAAAATTCCAAAATTTAAGCTTCACAGCCGCTGACATCGTGATTTAGTTGGTTCTACTGGCAAATAAATGATTTTGCAATGTGCTGAATTAATTAGTGAAAGTTTTGAAAAGCTCCATCATCAAGGTCAGACCCTCAGAGTCACGGTCAAGATCATTCTGACCCTTGAATTACAGACGTATCCCTAATTGCATAGATTTTACGATCATGGTGTCATGATGGGTTACGATGGGAGCCAAGTCTGTTGGTATGTTTTACAAAAAAATACCAGACTCCAATTGTCAAATGTTTATTGAATATGAGTTTGGATACAACATTAAACATAGGTTATTGCCGAAATCTACTAAATACTGACTAAACAGAAGAGAAGAAAAGAGTGGACGTCGCATGCCAGCTTCTGTTTCAGAACCCCCGCACAGACATATAAGTGAAGCTCAAGGCAAATGGCAATAGAGATTTTCAGTGACATATCAGAATATTGAGCAGAAAATCAAGGACGTCAATGATTGTGGCGGCTTTATCGGACTCACTCAAGATGAAGCTGTTCTCGACCGATTGATGCATACCACAGCCCTTCTTGCCATCTCCTCCACTGCCATGTATTACCAGCTTTCCGGTGATGTCTATGTGAGATCGAAATTGTGAATCTTCAGGATGGCATGAAGCGGAATTGCCTAGGAAATCATTTCGTGAAAAACATCTTGTCATCGGTGTTAACCACTGGTACGATGAAACCCGGCATCCTTCAGTACCATGAGAAGGGGAAAACAACCTAGGATGCCTTCGTCACTGACTTATGACCAGCTCCACTCGCTCTATCTGGAATCCCATGTAAAAACTGAAGCTAAAGAACTTCGCGAACCGGAAACAGAAGACAAAGGTCCGGTTTGGTGACAGGTCTTCAACCTTCGTGAGGACCGCCAGTTCTTTGGGCAATGTTTGATCATCCAAGAATCATGCCTGGAACTCGTCCCTTAAGCTGGAAGACATTATCGGCAACTATGGGTTATCTATCGTCCCTCATTCCATATTTGCCGCAGACAGATCTCCTTCCTACTGATAAAACAAGCTCCATCCACACTGTAGAAGCCGCAATGCCACCACTGCACCTGCTCAAACTCCCTCTGTTGTCAGAGCTCCGCCATCGTATGCACGTTGCGGTCCAGATGCTTCCCCTGCTCGAACTCCACCACATGCACTGATAATGGATGCAGTGGCCATTGTCCAAGATATGAAGAAGACACCAAGCATGACTGCATTCCTTAATCTCAGGACAGCAATCAATGCAAGAGCTGAGCGGATGTTGAATGGGTACGTGGAGGCAAGACTCATCTTTGATCGATATGCGGAAAGGTGTCTGAAAGAGAAGATGAGCCAGAGGGTGGCGACGTTTGCTGCTACTGCGAGTGCTGATGCGCATGATAGGATGTCAATGAACACCTTCTCATTTAAACAGCCGCTATCATACACGTCCACGAAGCAGTCTTTCCTGTCATATCATCCACGGACTCATGGGATGGGTTGAGGGTGGAGATGTGAAGCTTAATGATGCAAGACATAGTTGCCAAGGCCATCAACCCACTGAGGCCGATTGAGACACACTCACACGAGGAGGCTGATACCCTCATCTCCCTACAGGAAGGAACAAAGTACCTGGAGATATATGTGTGCAAGCGGATGCAAGCAATTGGGAGCAAGAAGTGTAGAGTTCTGTTGGGCTTCATTTCATGGGGGCAGACCGGGGAAGTAAGTTTGTCAGAGTCTACATAAAGACGCGAGTGACTGCCTTCCTCTCCCTCAATGAAAATAACCCCATCATTCAGCTATCTTGTAGACGGGCCCATATCCATGCCAACCACAGATGAGAGCGAAGCCATGCCAGTCATGTCAGTCAATCTCCAATACATGGAGACAATACCTGGAGACAATACCTGGAGACAACCTGGAGACAATGCCTGGAGACAATTCCTGGAGACAATTCCTGGAGACAATGCCTGGAGACAATACCTAGAGACAATACCTGGAGACAATGCCTGGAGACAATACCTGGAGACAATGCCTGGAGAAAATGCCTGGAGACAATGCCTGGAGACAATACCTGGAGACAATACCCGGAGACAATACCCGGTGACAATACCTGGAAACAATACCTGGAGACAATACCTGGAGACAATACCTGGAGACATTCGTGTGCAAAGCGTATGCTCCGTAAAGTTCAACCAGAATCCTACCTGACCTTCGCTGGGAACGTTCCAGATCTCAAATCTAGAAAGTGAGATTCCCCCCCCCCCACACACACACGCACGCACGCACGCACCGCTATTATACAGCGGGCCAGCTATCTGATCATGTGAGATACGGGTTACATTTCTCCCCAGCCCTCGCTTCTGAGTCTGAAGGGAAATCCCTGGTCGAAGAAAGCGATGCCTGCCAGATGCGTTGTACCACCAGCACCCCGTGCTGTGATTGAATTGGTCAAAGGTGGGAGTAATGGCGAATGTAAAAAGAATTGTTCCCGTATGAAGAATAGTCTAGCTTGCACGTTTGTTTGCAAATGTTATACAGGAGGATACAGGAACTACAGGTACTATGATATGGATGATGATGAGGAGGAGGACGGAGATGGGGGGAAGAGGATATTGACCACTAAGTCTACTAAGCGTACGATTCAGTCAGTATCTTTGAGTGTTGAAATTGTCAGTATTTAGTAGACTTATGTGGCAACATATGTTTCATGTTGTATCCAAACCCGTATTCAATAAACAGTTGACAATAGCATCTTATTTCTTTTTGTAAACCGTACCAACAGGCTTGGCTCCCATGGTAACCCATGATGACAACACGATCGTAAAATCTATGTAATTGGGCATAGGTCGGTATTTCAGGGGCCAGAATGATCTTGACCTTGACTCTGAGAGTGTGACCTTGATGATGAAACTTTTCCAACCCATCACTAATTAATTCAGCACATTCCAAGATATATTTGACAGTAAAACCAACCAAATCTCGATATTAGAGACTGTGAAGCGTAAATTTAGGAATTTTAAGATCATTAGACCTTGATCTAGAGCATGACTTTGCCCTCGAGCCCTTTAGAACAAGAGGTATCAGAAGATACCAAATATCTGGCCGTCTTATGTTGCCACAGGACCCGACTGTTGCAGGACCCGGTCTGCCCAGTATTAAATATTCTGCGAAAATATAATGTCCAAGCCACGTACATACATAGAGCATCTTGAGCTATCAGAAGTTAGCAAATAATTTACCTATATATTTATTGTACATCACAGGATATGATGGACCATCGGGCACAATCTCATCTTGAAATTTGACAATCCACATCAAAATACCATGGTACTACACAACGGGCAAGCATAGCTTCGTAGAAGCATAGCTTGGAGACTGAACCATAAAGCCTTGCTGATCGGTACTAACCTGCAGTACAATGAATACTGGCACAGTAAGACTGACCGAAAGGCAAATGGTCCAAACATATGCAAAGTTCATAGCCTGAAAAAAGAAGAAACAACTTCAGAAGCAAGTGCATTAATATGATGCAGACTAGGCTTAAGCAGCCTATAGAGCACATCAAAACATTTTGTTTAAACTGGATAAGTCACTGCTTATTAAATTGTCATTTGAAAAATACATGAGCCACGGCATAACAAGCATAACATGGATGAAAATTTGCCATAAATAATCAAAGTCTAAACCCAGTAAAAAATATGTCAAAATTTCTAATATCAATTCGTATAGAACACGCCTCTAAAGTCTTATTCGAATCGGATAACCCACTTGTTGCCTAAATTGTCATTTGAAAAACCCATTAACCACAGCATAATACATCTAACCTAGGTGCAAATCAGCCCTAAAATGATCAAAGTTCAGACGCTGTAAAAGCATGGAAAGATTTTGAAAATCAATTTCTTTTTTATGTGGACTAGTCCTAAGCATCGCATAGAACAAATCTGTGAAGCTTTGTTCAAATCGCACCACCCCTTGTTAATGTAAATGTCGCTTGAAAAAGCTTAACCACAGCATAATGAGTATAACATGGATATAAATCAGGCCTAAAATAGTCAAAGTTCAAACACCCAAACAATATGCAAGAAATTTGAAAATCAATTTCTTTTTCATGTGGACTAGTAGTCCTAATTATCATATAGAACAAATCTATAACGTTTTATTCAAAATCGGATAATTGCGAGTTTTGGAATATTATCGCGTGCGTTTTAAATTGTGCACAAAAAATCACCATAGGGGGAGTTTAATCGCCGCGACACGTAGCTCAAAAGCCGCTACGCGAAATCGCCTGCTAGTGGAAATTAGCCAATTGAAAACCTGACGCGAATTAGCTGCGAATTCGCAGCGATTTCGCGTTCTAGTGGAAATTGAGCCTAATAGTCCGTCAAGCGAATTGATTGTCTTTACCATTTAATCAACATTCTGTTGAATATTTTGAAAGTAATGTGACTTGGCGCTGTTGCTGCCATAGTCAGAAACAACAGCCAGTCAAATTAGTCTCAAAATATTCAACAGCTTATCTGTATAGTTTTCTGGAAATAGATCTTCAGGGAGTTCAGTGTTCGATCGATCCCAACGCGGCTGAAACATGGGTGGGGCTTAGATATAGATGGGCGGGGCATAGCTAAAACTACATACATTATTACCTTATGCCATTTTTGTTGCATTATTATGAGCAATATAAGTCTTATCTCTTAACAACCCCCACACACCAGGAACGGCACATTCTATAGATGATGAAAGGAATCGTCTATTCTGTTGAATTTTATGAGAATAATTTGGCAACAAGAGCAGCCAGTAAAATTAGTGTCCAAATATCCACCATCTTACCTGTATATTTACCTTCAAGTTCGGATTGTGTGAATCTAGGTATCAATGTATATTGTCTAAATCGATTCCAACACGGGAAAAGCATTAGCGGGGCTTAGCTAGAAATGGGCGGGACATAACTAGGAATGAATCCCTTTACTGGGATTGCGTCAATGATTGGCATCGAAACCTCAACTCCTCTCACACCAGAACCAATTACCTTTCCACTAACCATGGCGGCGCTTTTAAGTTTTCAACCTCACCTGCTACTACCATAGAGGTAGTCGTACCATACCGCTGCGGATACTATAGGACAGTCTGAGCATGCCACGCCCATAACCGAACCAGAACCACCGGCTTCAATGGACGAACTTCCTGTTGTGGTCATTATCGAGTCAACCGATTTGACTCTCGTAGGAAGCTATACTCCAATCTCTGGAAGCAACGCCGTAGACTGAACCAGAGCATTTGATGCAAATTAAGTGACTAATGTCCCATTACAATCTTTGACACCTTGCAATCTTCTCTTATAAGGCAGCAAACACATGTTGTTGTTGCTGTTGTTGTTGTTGTTGTTGTTGTTGTTGGCGGCGGCGGCGGCGGCGGTGGCGGTGGTGGTGGTGGTGGTGGTGGTGGTGGTGGTGGTGGTGGTGGTGGTGGTGGTGGTGGATTTGTTTTAATGGCCGCTCACACCTAAACACATACCCCAGTTTCTGTGCTACATAGCGGACGTGTGGGGTTGATGGGGACAAAATAGGATACGGGTCATAAAGGGGCAGTCCTCTCTCACACGTGGGTATGCATATATAATGCATAACCCCATCTACCAAAGTAGGCCCATTTTAGGAGTGCATTATCTTTCGGTATTTTAGAAACAATATAGGTTTCATCCTCGGCTACGTAAATGTTTTCAGTATCACTTAAACCCCCTCTTGTGTTAACTTAACCCTTTAATGGTCAAACTGACCAAAAAAAAACTATGCAGTGGTCTTCAGACATGGCTATTTGAAAGTCCTAGAGAAGAGTATTTTTTATTATTTACCACTAGAATGACTGGCTCGGTAACCGACACAGTCGTTCTAGTGGTAATGAGGAGTCTGGTGAAGAGGACCTCTAGGACCTGTACCAGAAGCAACGCTAAGCAACGCTAAGTAAGTAATTTTCAAAAATACTCTTCTCTCGGCCTGCAGATAGACACCGGCTAAGTAAAAACTTAATTTTCTTTAACATTAACCCTTAAAAGGTCAGGCCGGTGAAAAGAATTCAGTGGTAAATTTACAAAAATAGTCTTCTAAAACTAAAATATCTTGAAAAATATTGACCATCAAAATGCTTAATTGATATATCAAGTAGTATTTTGAGCGCTTTCAGGCGTTGTTGACACAAGAGGGGTTAATCTATCAATTGTGTGAATATTATAGCCTACGTGTAGGCTTAGCTATGTTAAACAATAAACCTCGACAGACTTGTCTAAAATGTAAATAGGGGCCTACTAAGTTAAGATGGGTGTTCAATATATTGTTTATTACGGTATAATATGTCACAAAATAAACTATTCATGTGCTGATGCACATTATAAAATGGCTATATGAAATGGGAAAATAAAGTAAAGCCTCCTACCACTGCCACTGCCACTGCCACTGCCACTGCCACTGCCACTGCCACTGCGGCTGCCACTACCACTGCCACTTCCACCACACCATTGCTAATGGGCCTTTCCAGTTTTTGCTAAGCCTCGCCCACCTCTAGCTAAGCTCCATCCACACCTCGCTCATGTTGGGATCGATCCCTAAACTCTCTGACTATCAATTTCCAGAAAACTATACAGATAAGCTGTTACATATTTTGAAAGTAATTTGACTGGGTGCTATTGCTGCCTATCAGTCAAATTAGTTTCAAAATATTCAACAGAATATTTATTAAATAGTAACGATATACAATTCGTGCATCAACGCATAGTCCGTCATTAATTATGAGTTCGTGACGTACGTATCTACGTCATTCATGGCGTCATAATGACGTCATTGATTATGATGTCATTCTACACGTCACTTAGGTAATTATGAGGTCATATGATGGATGGATAAAATTGAAAGGTGTATAGCAGGAAATGTTCTACCAAAAGCTTAAAAAACCCAGTTTCATTGCTATCTCCCCGGTAAAGAATCCTGGAAAGAATATGGTTACCCTTTAAACACTTATATCAGCCAAAAACGGCTTCTGGTGTGATCTTGAGAAATGCCCATTTGCGGATCAAGAAAAGACTATTTTTGAAAATTTACCACCGGAATGACTGGCTCGATAACCGTTCCATTGGTAAAGATGTTAAAATAGTCGTCTCTTGATCTGCAAATGGATATGTTCCATGAAAAAATTGAAATTTTCATGAACAAATTCGAGGAATAAAGGGTTACGGGTTAAGATAAGGGTAAGAGATAAAACAAAAATGCGTGGCATGTCTACTAATAGATCAGATGAGAAGTCTAAGGAGGCAGACGCTTCACCTGCAGACGCTGAATGCATTTACTGGGCAGAACACGAGGGATTCATTTATAGCTCAGCCCGCCCACTTATGGACTAGGCCCCGCCGATGCTCAGAGCGTTTTTGAACACTGAATTCACAGAATCCCAATTTCAAGGAAACTATACTGGTAAGTGGTATGGCCTATGGCAGCAACAGCGCCAAGTTAAATTAGTTACAAAATATTCAACAGAATGCTTACTAAATAGTATAGGCATACAATTCATACATTTAACTGACTTTTAATGGACCTTTCCACTTTATCCATCCATCCATCATCTGACGTCATATGACGTCATAATCAACTAAGTGACGTGTAGGATGATATCATAATTAACTAGATTGATCGGTCGATGACGCGTCATCGCAAATCTCCACGTTCACCGCTTTGAACTTTGGACACAACCCATAACCCACCCCGGGGGCGGAGCCAAATGTAAACGTCCTTTTGCACTCGGCAATCATATGGGTAACTCACACACCAAATTTAGTTGAATTTCATGCAATAGTGTCAGAGAAGTTGCGTTACAATCAATTTCATGACATGTTGACCCCATCCCAATCCCCTGGGGGGGGGGGGCGGGGCCAAATGTAAATGTGCTCATCCACTAGACATTCATATCGGTAACTCACATACCACATTTGGTTGAATTCCGTCCAATGGTTCCCGGAGATGTGTTAAATCAATTTCTGAAGGTTAAAATTAGACATTTTGACACCTCTCCATCCCCCTGGGGGCTGAGCCAAATCTAAATGGCCTCTTGCACACCTCAATCATATGGGTAACTCAGATATCAAATTTGGTTGAGTTCCGTCTAACGATTTCAGAGGAGTTGCATTACAATCAATTTCATGACCCTTTGACCCCCATCCCCCCGGAGGCGGGGCCAAATGTGCCCATCTGCTCCACATTGATATGGGTAACTGACATACTATATTTGGTTAAATTCCGTCCAACAGTGTCAGATGAGTTATATTTCAATCAATTTTTTTAACTTTTGACCCCCCACCCACCCACCCCTGGGGGGAGGGGGGGGGGGCGGGGCCAATGTAAATGTGCTCATGTACTCCACATTGATATGGGTAACCCACCCGCAGACCAAATTTGGTTGGATTCTGTTCAATGGTCTCGGAGAAGATGCATTACAATCAATTTCCGCAGGTTAAAATTTGACCGTTTGACCCCTCCCCACCCCCTGGGGGTGGAGCCAAATCTAAATGCTCTCTTGCACTCCACAATCATATGGGTAACTCAGATATCAAATTTGGTTCAGTTCCGTCTAACGATTTCAGAGGAGTTGCGTTACAACTGATTTGATCTTTTGACCCCGTCATGCCCCCTCGGCGACGGAGCCTAATCTAAATATCGTCTTGCAAATTGCATTTCTATGGGTAACCTACTTACCAAATTTGGTTGAATTCCACCCATTAGTTTGGGAGGAGTTAGCGTGATGGACAGACGGACAATCAATTTGACCTTTTGACCCCTGTCACGCCCCCCCCCCCCCACCCCGAGGGCGGAGACTAATCTATATCATGTCTTGCAAAGCGCATTCCTATTAGTAACCCACATACCGAATTTGGTTGAATTCCACGCAACGATTTGGGGCGAGATGCATTATAATCAATTTGACCTGTTGACCCCTGTCACGCCCGCTTGGGGCGGAGCCTAATCTAAATGTCGTATTGCAAAGCGCATCCCTATGGCCACATACCAAATTTGGTTCAATTCCAACCAACGGTTTGGGAGGAGTTAGCGTGATAGACAGACGGACGGACGGATGGACGGACAGACGGACAGAAGGACTGACGGACGGAGGCGATTACAATATCCCCGACGTTTTTTCAAAACGTGGGGATAATTATGGCATGAATGACTCGATCTAGTCCATCTTTAACACTTAATCGTCCGACATGTTGTACGAATTGTATGTCTTTACCATATAATAAAGATGCTGTTGAGTAATTTGGAGCTAATTTGACCGGGCGCTGTTGCTGCTATAGGCAGCACCTGTATAGTTTTCTGGAAATTGATAGTCAGGAAGTTCAGGGATCGATCGAACACATCACGAGCGAGGTGTGGGTGGAGCAGGACGGAGGTGAGTGTGACGTCAGACTACACGTGACGTAATTGATTATGACGTCATATAGCCTACTAATTGAGGATAGATCGAAGGTTCCACTGGCAGTGCAGCGTATAACAACAGACTGGATCAATAGCAGGGAGAGTATACGTATTATACACTGCGTTGCTTGTTTAAAGTGGGCGCATATTTCATGTTCTCAAGCTGATTATACTGATGATATATTATATATGTGACCTTTGCGGTTGAATGATAATGAAAATGCTGTAATTGTTAGGCCTACTCTTTTATGAAATGAATAGAATGGACCAAATCGCGTCATTCATGACGTAATTGATTATGACGTCAGCTTACACCTGGCGAACTATTGATTATGACGTAATATGAGTGATCGATGAACTGTATTCCTCCATTACTTATTATATATAGCTTAATGGACCTTTCCAGTTTTAGCTATTCCCCGCCCATCGCTAGCTAATTTCCACCCACACGAGGTGTTAAAGGGAGTGATCGATCCCCGAATGCCCTGACTACCAATTTCCTGAAATCTATACAGTTAATTGTTGTTGAATATTTTGTAACTATAATTTGACTGGGTGTGCTGTTGCTGCAACAGCGCCTGGTCAAATTAGTTTCAAAATATTCAACAGGATATTTATTGAATAGTAGACATAGATAATTCGTACAACAACGCATAGTCCGTCTTCAATTATGCGTTCGTGACGTATGACCTACTTATCTAGGTCATTCATGGCGTCATAATGATGTCATTGATTGTGATGTCATTCTATGCGTCACGTAGTTGATTATGACGTCATTTGACGGATGGATACAATGCAAACGTCCATTATTTAACTATATGTTTAAACGAGTGATTGTATGGTGGGCAATATACCATGTTTAAATATTGCCCTAAAGATGTTGGTTATTTTGCTCCCGATATATGTTGAAATGGAGCAAACTGAATTTTTTATTTTAAATTTTGAATACAAATTTCATCTCTACTTATTCATTTACATTTTTACTGAGTAACTAACAGATCAAGTATTATAGGTGCGTGCGTGCGCGCGCGCGCACCCGTAGGCTATTAAAGGAGATCACAAACGCCCAAACGAGAATTAGATCTCAATAAAAACTCATATTTTATGAATTAAAAGGAATTTGACTAATTTTTACAAACAAAATTTCGGTTAAAGTCATGAAATGTGACGCCCCATAAAATTCACGTCGACGTCATTGTGCGAATCGTCAACCATGTGCATCAGAGTATATATAGCACACGTTTTTTCGTAATAGATGAAACCACAGGCCTTTGAATTTTCGTCCATCCATCCCTCTACCACATATCCCCCTACCATATATATATATGAAACCTTCGTCTTATATATAGTAGGGGGAATATGTGGTAGAGGGATGGATGGACGAAAATTCAAAGGTATGTGATGATACTAACAGACAAAACCACATGGCGTCTAATAAAATTACGAAGATGAATATCCCCAGTTAACGCAGCTTACTGGGCCAGAGCTGGGCCGATACCGTGCCGATACTTTCAGTATGTCGGCCGGTATCGGCCCAGTAAGCTGCGGTAATCATGGTCAGTTCAGATTGTAGTTTATCTAACGCTTATTATAGTATTTCACTTGCATCTTATTAATATGATGGTGTATGAGTGAGCTAGCTGTTTTGAGTTATTAATGATCAACGGCAAAATATTCACGCGATGGCGTCATAAGGCCACAATTAATTATTCACGCGATGAGGTCACTCCATCATTATTATGGGAAATGGAAGAAAATTACTTTCCATGGCGAAATTTACTATTTAGGTATTCGAGAATATGCAAATAATTAAGATACTTTAATTTATTCATCATCATCATGATCATCATCATCATCGTCGTCATTTGGCGTGCTTTAACCCTCGATTTCTGTTTGCGTTCTCCTTTAACAACTCAGTTTATATTGAATCACATATCATTACTTCCAGACAATATTTTGACATTTCAGAAACTCTAATTGCTTTACGATCGTGTAGCGGATTGTTAGGCTACGTCAATATTAATTTAACCACGTGTGGCATGGAATAAGTACAACTCTATTCCGATCTAAACAGCTGTTACGCGTTATTGATAACAATTTGCATGAGACAAGTTTTAATCAACCACCTGTCTGTTTCCATGCGAACACAGACATAACTAGTATATAGTTTTCGGGATTTACTCATTTGCGCATTTTCGCCATACGTGCATTGCCACTGTCGCATCTAATATTTAGATATATATTGTAACTCGGGGACATATTCGAGCTACTTTGGACGTCCACGCGAAGGATCCCGCGTGCGACAATTTGACTGACAGTTCACTTCGCCACCTGTAGATTGTAAACACGACGATAATCATGGCAACATGAATACAGCTCTAAACGAGGAAATTAATTCGTATATTTCATATGGGGAGGATAACAACTCTGATGACGAATCCAATTTACCAGAAAGATGTGACATTAGCGGAGAAACCGTGCTAAATGTCGCATTTAACGCTGTTGCTGCGAGAATAGACTCTACTGATACCGACAGTGAGTCAGCCACTGTCCCATCCGAAGACAAGTTTTGGCAGTGTCAAGAAAATTCGGGAATTTCAGATTCGAAGGACAACTACGTAGGCAATCATGATGGCCAATTCGCTATCGATAATAGAATACAACGGCCACCATTGGAAAAGTCACTCTCTGAAGAATCGTCTTTGATTGATGGCTTACTTTGTGAGATCTATGACCGCTGGCATGGCGGAAGTTTTCGGGCTGACAGCTTTGACAGCGACACGTTTACTGAGTGCTCCAGTACTTCAGAAGCCCTGCACATTCCTGGTTACACAGGACGCGGGTTCCCATCAGACGCACCTTGGCAGAAAGTTCGCTCCAGACAAGTGCACAGAGAATTCTTACGGTCCAAAGGTATGATATGTTTGAAACAATTAACCCTTGAAATCCCAGTGTCTCAATGGACCTTTCCAGTTTATCCATCCAGCATATGGCGTCATAATTAACTATGGGATGTGTAGGATGACGTCATAATCAATAAGAGAAGTACATCATGAACGCATAATTGGTGAAGGACTGTCATGAATTGTGCGAATTGTACTACTACATATGATTGTCTACTATTTAATAAACATGCTGTTGAATATTTTGAAACTAATTTGACTGGACACTGTTGCTGTCATATGCGGCAACAGGGTCAAATTAGTTTTAAAATATTCAACTTACCTGTATAGTTTTCAGGAAATTGATAATCAGGGAGTTCAGGGATCGATCGATCCCAACACAAGCGAAGTGTGGGTTGAGCTTAGCTAGATATGAGCGGGACATAGCTAAAACTGGAAAGGTCCATTTTTAGACAGGTAAGCTGTTGAATACCTTGAAGCTAACCATGCTAACTGGTCCCAGCCAGATTGCTTTCAAAATATTCAACATAGTATTACATGTACATTAAAAAGAATGTATTGTCTGGTTTTTCAGGCGTATAGGGTTAATCCATCCATTATTCTGCAAATTTCATATTAACGCAGCTCAATATAGTACAGCTTAGAATGTATAACTTAAAATAATAACATTTACAAAAACATGTCACTACAATCTTGAACGCTATGTAAGAAATGTTTTGTTGAATATTTTGAAAATAATTGGATTGGAAGACTGCCCAGCTTTCAAATCCAATTATCTTCAAAAAGTCAACAGTTTGTATTATTTTTGGGCTGTATTGTAAGTTTCTGCGCGTTTCACTAGTTGTTTTCAATGTATTCAACAGAAGCTAAGATGTAGCATATATATATATATATATATATATATATATATATATATATATATGATAAAATTTGTGATAAATTGATTCTGGTAGCAAAGGGTAATTTATGTAATGTTATTTATCATATGATTATACCTACATGTTTTTAAAAAAACCCGGAAGGGATATATTTCATTTGCCGCTGTCCATCTGTCCATTATGTATATGATTCTGGACTGCAAGACAACATTTCCATTAGGCTCTGCCCCCAGGGTGATGGTGAGAGCACGGTGAGTGGGGGGAGTGTGTGTGTGTTGGGAGTGTGTGGGGTGGGGTGTGTGTGTATGTGGGGGTATGTGGGGGTGTGTGGATTCTCCCAGGGACACTGTCAATGAATTCATGATCTTCTACAGGTCCAGTCACCGCAGAATTGACATCATACTAACACGTTTACGAGGCTTTTATCCAGGAATTTGGGCGAGGTAGGGGTGAAGTCAACTTATTTGAATTCAGGTGCGCTGACCACATAATTTCCAGTCTATGCCTAATCCAGAGGACCCTTAGGGTGGTTTGTGTGACATGGGTGGACTAACACTGGGGTTGGGACTGGGGATTGTTGCAGATTACCTCAATGACAGAGAGGGCAACTTCCCCCCCCCCCCCCCTCTTGATAAAACTGTACTTGCTCAATGAACTTGGTTATTGGTTATTGCCCATTGAAATCATCAAATGTTGACTTTGATATAGCAATAGCAAACTAGAGATTGCAAACCCTCACCATCCTGTTTTTGTCCCAGCGTAAACAGTTAGTAACGATTTTATTGGGGTTTTTTTCTTTCAGATCATGTCTCATGTTATGGAATCCTAGTGTTTTGCAACACCCTTTTGTGTGTTTACATTTTAGCGAAATCAAACCAGAAGTTTCTGAGATAGTCACAGATCCTTAATTTGATCCTATCCAGATCTGGGTTCTTTTATCAGGATCACGGCAAAGGCGGGAAATCCTCTTGCACAGCAAGTTCCTTCATTGTGTTAAAATTTGAGCTAAATCGGATCAGTCGTTTTTGATATACATTTCTGAACACACAGACAGACAGACATGTATGTACGGACCTAATCAGTTTAACTCTGGATATGCTGAATATTTTGAAAACAAATTAGTTTAACTCTGAATATATTCTGAATATTTTGAAAAAAATTTGACTGCAAAGTTGTTGGTGGCTAAGCCACCATCAACTTTCAGTCAACTTGTTTTCAAAATATTCAAGAGGTTCAGAGTTATTGCCCATTGAAATTATTTTCTGGTGGCTTGCAGCTCAAACGCTTAAACAATATGATGACATACATATATTATATTAATATATCTGTAGACAACATCTGTGACAGTGCTGGTAGGGTAGGAGGGGGTTATACGACTTATGTCACTAATGTATTGATCACAATTTAAACTCCATACATGCCATATTACTCATCTAAAAGTGGATTTGAAATACTGTTATGTTCAAATGAAACCTTCATTTGTGCTACACTTGTTTCCCCCAGAGTGTGCAGTGTTCGAAATACGTAGGCCCTTTTACATGCACATTGATGCAGGTAAAAAAATGGCTGGGGCAGGTAAATTTATAATCCTGGGAGCACAGTGGGTATGTGCAATTGTTGCACTCCTACAGATTTTAATGAAACTTGGTGTATGGCTCAATTATGCCTTTTGAAGAATTCATGTTTTTCGGTTTATAGGTCCAATATTTTGGGTGAAAATGGGCTTTTTAATGCAAAAACTCAAAGTTTTTGTCAATTTCCTCATAAACACCATATCATGCAGAATCACTTAAAGGACAATTCTGGGATTGGTAAAAGTGTACTTTATTTGAAAGACTATTATGTGACTAACATATTGGATCCTAAATAAAAACAATAGACAAATAATACGAGTAATTATACCATCGTAAACATGGGATTGTTTTCTCTCCCGGGCGGCGCCATTTTCTTACAAGGAGAGCGAGATTTCATGAGATCCTGACGTCATCCCCGCACCAACGCTAGCTTTGCCGAGCACGAGGCTTTACAGTAAATATGTATATGCATGGAGCCCTAACATGGGCTAATTTGTAACCACGTTAGGACATTGTCCAGTTAAGCTAGTAAGTTTTTCAAGTAATTCTAGTATCCGAAGTCAGTGGGGAATCGTTAACCCGTAGACTGCTTAAGCATAGATTCCATTTTCTCTATCCTATCAGAATGAATGTGTTCATTTTGGTAACAATGCTGCTTAAGTCCTTGCTGTGTAGGACAGCAACACGTTTCAGCAACATTTTTTTTCAAAATGTACCCCGGCACTGTCTCTGTAAGTAGGCTATTACGTATTTTACACCATGCAATAAGGGTTAAATGAAGTGGCACACTTGACACGTGCGTATTGTCAAATTACTCAGCCAACTCACGATACCGTTATAGCGTGTGTCACAGGCAGTGTAAACATATATTCCAAGAAAACTTATGATATGATAATATTGCCGGAACCACACAACCGATTGCAATAATTCTGACACCTACCTGTAGCTGCAAATTCGAAGATTTATGCAATGCTAGGGATCTTAAAATCGTCCTGGTGGTTCAAAAGATACATTCTGCTGGAAAAACTAAGCCAGCAAAATTTCAAACAAAAATTTCAGGATGCGCTCTATCCATCATCCCATATCAGAATGAGTATTACAGCTACAACGGCAGAATTTGCTGTGCCGAAGCTTTACAATGTTATCACATAACGGGAAAAATTCCATCAAAATATCTTAATTGTTGAAATTACTACAGCTTGCCGGGCAATATTGATCGGCGATGAAAATTCCCAGATTTTATGTCAAAATGTTAATTCATTTGGTGATATCGTTGGCAATATTCACGTGAGCAAAATTTTAATTGGTCAGACAAAAAACCATTTCTTTCAGCTTTAAGCACAATTTAATGACAATACGCAAAGAGATAGAGTCTGCGAGACAAAAACCATCTTATGCTGAATTTTACCCAGAAAAGGATAACGTATTCTCAGATCGTATCTTAGATGAATACTTTTTTATATATTCTGGTCTTTTGAACCTCTTGTCCGATATTAACATCCATTATATCATATTAATTCCAAGGTTGGCACCTATTTAGAGATCCCAGAGTCATTGGAATCGCTTCAGCGGTTCGTTTGCTATTATCATTTATGTATACCTCCTTAAAATATATACCCGCATCTATTGGCCTTGCTCCTCCAGTCATAGCAATAGCGGTGGTGCGGGGCTGACGTCGCTAGATGCGCTAAAATGGCAGTCAAAGTTAAATTGTCAATTTTACCGACTTTATCTAGCGGTAGTTGGTTATGTGCTATTTCTATCTGGTTATTATTCTGGCGCAATTTCATTAAACATGTAATAATCTTTCATATAAAGCACACTTTTTATCACCCCGGAATTGTCCTTTAAGATAATTTAATGACACTTTGCATGTGGCTTCTTTATGATGGGTAGATGTGCCTTTTGAAGGATTCACCTTTATTGGACCAAGATTTGGGGTGAAAATTGGTTTCTCCTTCGATCAATACTCACCATTCTGTTACTTCTGATATACAGCTGGCCCTGACAGCGGCTCTAGGATTATAGACTTAGAAAGCTTTACCGACTCCTGGGAACCGGGTACTCGGCTCCCAACTGCCGAGTACCCGTTTACCATAGAGCTCATTCTTGTTTGCATAGCGACAAGAGCAATACATGCTTTTTGCATTAAGGATTTTAGTGTTTTAAAATAATCTAAGTCTTTAATCAGTGATAGTTTGTGTGTTCTGAAAGGATTAACTAAGGACTATGGAGAATACCGCCCAAGACAACCAGGTTGTATTGTTCTTTATTATCCATAGTTAAAAGACTTAGGTCTCTAAATTTCGTTGTGTCGCATGTTCCAATTTCTGTCCTCATAGAATCTGGGACGTGTGCTAACAACGATATATGCCAGACGATCGCCTTCTTTAAACCCCAACAGGCGATCGGCAGATATGAAAATAGGTGTTTGCTACAGTATTTCTAACACGAATATCGGCTGACGTCGTTCTCCGTAGAATCCGAGCGGGTGACGTCACACCCGGTCGCTCGGATGTTTATGTGAAGAAAATTTTTTCATTAATTCGCGCATCTTATTCTGGGTGCTGCGTACTAAAAATGGTACCGGAAACTTTAGAATGATCAAGTTTACGTGCGATCACGATCGGTTTGCAATGATCGGTGGTTTCAAAATTCTTGAGTAGATGTGTGGTCTGCGGTTTTACCGTGTGAGACAGCAGTTTTGTTATACATTTTGTTGTTTTCTTCACATATCGTGCTGCGTTCGTTAGGAGTATAATTTATATTGATTAGTAAATATACCCTGAATGCTATGCGATATGATTCCTGGAGCCGTTACACATCCTGGAGGATCTATTATGGGTGTGTTGTGCCCGCCGCGTACTTGTCGTCATAATCAATGCGATCGTTGTTGTAACGTGGCGGGGTGGGGTGCGGGGAGGTTACGGTTAATTTATGAGTCAAATTATTTGAAAATTAATTGTCTGCCTTCCATCCGGGTCTCGTTCCGCTTGTTTATTGTAGGTTTGTGCTTATTTTATAGGCCAAGCCAGCCCCGCCATCATGTGACGACTGCCATAAGTTTGTCCGTGTAATGTTCAAGGACCATGTCTGTTTTATGTGTGCCCTGTGTAATATAGATCATAGGTGTAATGTTTGTGCAGTGTGGTCCGTCGAAACGATGGTTAAGTTCCTTGCCCAGAAGGACTTGGCTGGGTCTGACGCGGGGTCAGGCGGTCCGAGAGTAAATCGTGGAGCGCCCGGTTCGGCCGGTGCGGGTGCTCCACGTCCCCAGCTGGAGGTGGCGAAGATGGCACCGCCGGCGTGGTTTGGTCCGGCTCTGCAGGGTTTTTCTGCATAGCGTTCTGACCACGCTGGTGTCGTCCCTGCTACCAAAGGTTGGGGGGCAGTTTCTCCCTATGCCTGGTACGGATCCTGTCCTCGGACAGGATTCTGGACTGGTTACCGAGGGGGCCGTCTCGTACGGCCCCCTGGCAGTCCCGTCTGGCTTCGGCCAGACGGGTTTCTGTTTCTCTGCGGCCACCTCCGGGTGGTCCAGTAGCGGTGGCCAGTCCGTCAGGTGTGGGAGCCGTCCGCCAGGACGGTTCCACGGTTGACTCGTCTAGTCACGACTCTTCGGAGTCTGAAGACGAGGAGGCCGAGGAGGAGAGGTTGCTGCGGCCCGTGAAGCCGCAGGTGGAGAATATGGGGGTTGATTCCGTCCTAGACGGAACCGGCCTCCATTTGTCTGGTTTGGCGCAAGCCAGGTCAGCGGCTCCGCCTGTGGCTGAGGCAAATCCGTTACCGTGCACCGGTTCCGTGCGGCTTGGTTTGGCACCAGCCGTCACGGGAACGGGTGTGCCGGTCCGGGCGTGGTACTCACCTATCTCGCCTGGTCCGGCAGTCGAACGTGGGGTGCCGTGGGCGCCCGTGTCCGGCTATGGTTCTGCGACTGCTACGGGTCCGTACGGTTTCCGTGCGGACCTACCCCATGGACCGGAGTGTTTCATGGGGTGGCGGCGGAACCGTGTGGTACCGGAGTGCCTGGCGTGTCAGCCGTGGCTCCTTGCTGGGAGGCCGTGGCTGGCAGACCCGTGAGCACGTCAACAGGTGACGTGTTTGCGGGGGTGTCTTCATCGGAGGTAGATTGGTCAGATGCTCTGGCGTGGCTAGCCAGGGTTGACCCGTCTGTGGTTTCGGCCACGGCCGATGAAGATGCGCCCCGTCCGTCGGTTGCGTCGATCAGGACGGGGATTTTGCCCGCGGCCCGGATCCAGTCAGTGGGACTGGATCCACGGTTCATAGAATGGTTGGATGCTATTTATAGCAAACAACTGATGACCAAGGGTCAGCTCCCTGCGGCCTCCAGGGAGGTGCGGGCAAGATGTCGTATTCCGCGGGGGGAATACGACAGGTATGGTGTAGTCCCGTCGGTCACGGAGGATGACCGATGGGTACTGGGCGTCCAGAGTGCCGTGCCGGGTCACCCCGGTCCGGCACTTGTGGACAAGTCTCAGGTACACCAGGAAGAAGTCCTGTCCCTATGCGATGAGGGTGTGAGGGCAGCGATGAGCGCTGTCAACCACTCTTATCGTCTCCTTCAGTCGGTGTGGGCTGAAGCGGGGCAGGCCACCCTGTGCCACCTGTGGCGCTTTCATGTGTCAATGACGGCCTGGTGCTGTCGATGGACGCATTGGCAAGGGTGCAAGCGCGTGTGACGAAATCCAGGAGGCAAATGGTCATTGACCATATGCGTCCGGCTACGGCAGTCAGGGAGCGTCTCCTTGGGACACCCCTGACAGGGCCTAGCATCTTCGGTGGCCAAGCGTGGGCCATCTTAGAGGATACCGTCAGTATCGCGCAGAATCGGTTAGCGGTAAACCTACAGCTAGAGCTAGTGCGGCAAGCGCATGCACTAGGGCCTGTGGGGAAACCGCTAACGGGACAACCTTCAAAGGAGCAGAAGAAGCATAAGGGCAAGGCGAAAGCTAGGCCTGTTGCGACTTCTGCTTCAGCTGGGGTTTCAGAGCCGCCGCCGGCGAAGAAGCCCAGGAAGGTTGTAGAGGCGCCTACCCTCCCCAATGTTGCTCCTGACCGCCCTAGAGGCGGGAAGGGCAAGGGGAAGGGTAAGGGTAAGGCCTCAAAGGGCGGACAGAAGGGGCCGAAGCGTACCTGAGGGTACGAAAGCTCCCTTCATATCCGCCTGGACCGCGCCTGTGCGACAGGAACAGCGGTGCCAGTTATACCCGTCGTGCCTAGAACGAAATGGTACTCTCTCTCTCGTTAAGAAAGAGTGGGGGGGGGTGGACTGCGAGCCGGACAACCCCGTTAGACGTCGAGGCGTCTATGGTGGGTGGAAGGCTCATGCGTTTCGTCGAGGCCTGGCAAGGTGTGACGTCAGACAGTCTGGTCCTGGGATGGTTATCCCAGGGTTACATGCCGGAGTGGTGGGACTTTCCACCACAAAATCTGTCTTTGGCACCTGTCTGGACACCCGTACCAAGGGAGCCAGACAAGTTAGAAGCCGTTCAAAAGGAAGTGTCGGGTTTGCTTCTGAAGGGAGCAATAAAACCAGCAAATCGAAACACTCCAGGCTTCTATTCAAACATATTCCTTGTCCCCAAGAGCACAGGGGGATGGAGACCCATACTCAATCTCAGGCCATTAAATTGGTTTATCCATACGCCTCGGTTCCAGATGGAAACGCCGAGGTCGGTAATGCGGGATTGAGGAAAGGAATGTGGTGTGTATCGATCGATCTGAAAATGCATATTTCCGCATTCCTATGAATCGGAGTTGGCACAGGTTTCTGAGATTTGCGTTTCAGAATCAAGTATGGGAGTTTACAGTCTCCCGTTTGGCCTGTCGACAGCTCCGAGGGTTTTCACAAGAGTGGTCCTTGCGGTGACAGCGTTTCTCAGAAAAGAGAACGTGGCGCTACACACCTACATAGACGACTGGCTGCTTAAGGCAGACTCGGCAGCCAGGTTGAACGTGGATACTGCTCTGACTCTGAAGTTACTTTCAGATCTACGCTGCATAGTCAACGAGGAGAAATCCGAGTTGACGCCCACTCAACGTTTCGTTTATTTGGGGATGCGATTCGACCTTGAGGAGGGCAGGGTTTACCCGTCAGAGCCCAGAGTGGTGTCTCTGTTAGCCATCCTCAAGAGTTTTCGAGTGGGAAACCACATTCAAGGCAAGGCGTTTCCTTCAGATGCTGGGCATGATGGTCTCCATGGAGCAGGTTATCCCGTACGATGCTCTAATGCGAAGGCCTATCCAGTTGTATCTGATGTCTCTGTGGAAACAGAGAACAGAACCTCTGTCAAAACTGTTGCCAGTTTTGGAGCCGATAATATCGCATCTTCTATGGTGGAAACAGCGTCAGAATCTCCTATTAGGGGTTTTGCTGCACCTACCCCGCCCCCAGCTGTCCGTCTACACGGATGCATCGCTGGAAGGGTGGGGTGCCTGCCTGGGAGAACCAGGTCTCGGGCACATGGACTCTCCCGGAGAGTCAGCTGCATATCAATCTGTTGGAAATGATGGCAGTGGAACTGGCGTTGGAAGAGTTCCTTCCGATGATCAGGGGCAGGGTGATATTGATACGGCCGGTCGATTCGACAGTAGTATCATATATAAATCGCCAAGGCGGGACCAGGTCGCCCACTCTGTGTATCAGGGTGTGGCACTTGATTCAATGGTGCAGGAATTACTCGGTTGTTTTGAAAGCAGCTCGTATTCCTGGCCGATTGAACATTCTGGCGGATGCTTTGTCTCGCAGACAGAGAATCCTGCCAACAGAATGGTCCCTCAACCCTCCAGTTCTGCGACGGATCTTCGAGCATTGGGGCAAACACAACGTGGACTTGTTCGCCACAAAGGAAAATGCTCAAATCATGACATATGTCTCGCCGATTACAGATCCAAATGCCGTCGATACAGACGCTCTGGCGATAAGCTGGAGAGGGATGCACGCTTACGCGTACCCACCCACCATTCTTCTACCGAAGGTTTTGGTGAAGGTCAGAGAGGAACCGTGTCTGGTCCTGCTAATAGCGCCGTATTGGCCGAGCAGGGCGTGGTTCACGGATCTTCTAGATCTGGCGGTGGAAAATCCTGTACAGTTGCCCGAGATTCCGAACATAATCTCCCAGGCCAAGGGACGCTTCCTACACGAGCGTCCCGAAATGTTCAATGACTGCGTGGATGTTATCAAACAACGTTCCACGTCGGAAGGCTTTTCTCGACGGGCTGCTGATTTCATCGCGGCTGCGAGAAGGAGGTCAACCTTCAAGTCATATAACAACAAGGTTAACAGATTTGCAGACTGGTGTGAAGAAAAGGGTATTGATACCTTTCAATCCACTATCAGCAAATAGCAGACTTTCTCTGTGAGCTGTTCTTTTGAGGACTAGCTCCCGTCACAGTTGCTGGATACAAGTCAGCTTTGGCATCAGTTATCCCTTGTCTAGCCAACAGGGATAGTCCAGAGGTGGCCCAGTTAAATGTGATGTTGAAGGGAATGAGCAATCTCCGACCGAGACAACCGGTAGTCATTCCAGCCTGGAGTCTATCTTTAGTGCTTAATGTACTGGCCAAGCACCCTTTCGAACCGTTGCGTTCGGCTAGTCTAAAGCATTTGACTCTAAAGGCGGTCTTTCTATTGGCAGCTTCCTCAGCTAGAAGGCTCAGTGAGATCCATGCGCTTTCGGCAGAGAGGAACCGATTTATTGTTTCTGGAGAAGGTCTGCGTCTTCTGCCAAGAGCAGAGGTTATGTCAAAGAACCAATCTTTGAGATATCCCGGCAAACCGATCATTATACCGAAGTTAACTAGGTTTGATCGTGATGCCAGTGTTTGGTGCCCGGTCCGTGCTTTGACTAAGTACAAGAAACGGACTGACTCGTTACGGTCGAACGATAGACATCTGTGGATCTGCCATAAAAAGTCTTATGGCGCCGCATCCATGGATACTATCTCTCGTTGGGTGGTCGAATGCATTCAGACTACTCACGAGATGGCGACTGGGCACCAGGTGCAAGGCGTAAGGGCAGACAATGTCAGAGGAATAGCCGCCTCGACCGCCCTTTACAATGGTGTTCCGTTATAGGACATCATGGTCGTTGCACAATGGCACTGTGAGTCCTCATTCACGGATTACTATATGAGGGATGTGTCAGACTCAGCCAATCCACTCGCTTTAGCTGTTTTGAAACGATAGTTAGTGACCACACTGCTTTTCACCCTTTTCTCACTTCGGTAATAAAAGAACCTAAAGCAGGCATGGTCAGGCGAGAGGATGTCAACCAGATTGTGTCACTGATGGCCGAACCGGTGAATGGTTGGAGGCGGTACGTCTGAAGTCCAATTATCATAAGGTAATTCAATAGTGAGAGTTTTTTGTATTATGGATATGTATCATGTTCATTCATCTTATATATTCATGCTCATTCCCAGGCTAATACATGGAGTATGCAGGGAGCAGTTAACCCTCTTGGCATATTTGTGTTTTCAGGCGAGATACATGTTCGTTAGTTCTCTCCCTTTTCTTAGGAGGAAAAAGGGGGGGGACTGTGACGCGAATGTGATTCGGTTCCGTGAACTTGACGGTCCTTTTAGGTCTCCGTTAGTCAAGTTTGAAGTCTAAAATCTTTCTCCAAGGGGCAAAATTAGCATTTATGGCTTGCCCCTTCCCACCAGGTTACTGATCAAATCTGGTGTATATCAGAAGTAACAGAATGGTGAGTATTGATCGAAGGAGAATGCAGGAAATGTCAATTTCCCTTTCTCCGAGATCTAACAATACTCACCATTCTGTTACGGACCCAGCCTCCCAGCCCCACGGAGGCAAGCCATAGTTTTCTCTTGTTTGATGGCTATGCAAACAATATGAGCTCTATGGTAAACGGGTACTCGGCAGTTGGGAGCCGAGTACCCGGTTCCCAAGAGTCGGTAAAGCTTTCTAAGTCTATAATCCTAGAGCCGCTGTCAGGGCCAGCTGTATATCAGAAGTAACAGAATGGTGAGTATTGTTAGATCTCGGAGAAAGGGAAATTGACATTTCCTGCATTCTTAATGCAAACACGACTTTTGTCAATTTCCTAGTTTTAAAAAAGAATTTCTTTGTTTTTTATTTTCTTATTTTTAATAATATGAAGGCTTCGAATAAAATTGCTGCCTACTACATAGAAAACATAGGGAAAGGTATTTCTCCTTCGATCAATACTCACCATTCTATTACTTCTGATATACAGCTGGCCCTGACAGCTGGCTCTAGGACTATAGACTTAGAAAGCTTTACCTACTCCTTGGAACCGGGTACTCGGCTCCCAACTGCCGAGTACCCGTCTACCATGAAGCTCATTCTTGTTTGCATAGCGACAAGAGAATACATGCTTTTTGCAGTTGGAAAGTCTTAAGATTGTTTAAGCCTAAGTCTTTTTACTGTGATTAGTTGTGATAGCTTGTGCGTTCTCAAAAGGATATTTTGGATTAATATGGACGCTTCCGATGATAACCAGGTTGTATATTTCCATGTTATTCCATAGTTAAAAGACTTAGGTCTCTAAAATTTCGTCTGTGTCGCATGTTCCAATTTCTAACCCCAAAGAATCTGGGACGTGTGTTAACAACGAAATATGCCAGATGATCGCCTTCCTTTAAATCCCCAACAGGCGATCTGCAGATATGAAATTAGGTGTTGGCTTATCGGTGTTTTAACACGATTATCGGCTGACGTCGTTCTCCGTAAGATCCGAGCGGGTGTCGTCACGCCCGTGTTTCTCGGATGTTTATGTGAAGAAAATGTTTCATTAATTCGCGCATCTGATTCTGGGTGCTGCGTACTTTAATTGGTACCAGAAAAACTTTGGAATTTTCAAGTTTTGCGTGTTATCACGATCTGTTTGCAATGATCAGTGGTTTCAAAATTCTTGATTTAGATGTGTGGTCTGCGGTTTTACCGTGTGCTACAGCAGTTTGTTTACATTTTGTTGTTTCTTCACATATCGTTTTGGCCTTCGTTAGGAGTATAATTTATATTTATTAGTAAATATACCCCGAATGCTATGCGGTATGATTCCTGGTTCCGTTATACATCCTTGAGGATCAGTGTATGGGTGTATTATTGCCCGCTTCGCTCTTGTCGTCATAATCAATGCGATCTTTGCTGTAACGTTGCGGGGTGGGGTGCGGGAGGGTGACAGTTAATTTATGGTCAAAATATTTGAAAATTAATTGTCTGCCTTCCATTTTTGTTTCGTTCAGCTGGCTTATTGTAGGTTTGGTTTTTTTATAGGCCAAGCCAGCCCCGCCATCATGTGTCGAGTGCCACATATCGTACGGGTTCTATGCAAGGACCATGTCTGTTTCCACTATTAAGTGTAGTCTTGACAGTAGGTGTAACGTTTGCGCTGTGTGGTCGGTCGACATGATGTTTAAGTTCCTTGCCAGAACGACTTAGCAGGGTCTGACGCGGGGTCAGACGGTCCGAAAGTAAATCGTGGAGCGTCCGTTTCGCCCCGTGGGGGCGTTCCACGTCTGCAACCGGAGGTGGCGGAGATGGCACCGCCGGCGTGGTTTGGTCCGGCTAGGCAAGGTGTCTTGCATAGCGTTCTGCCCACGCTGGTGTCATCCCTGCTGCCAAAAGTTGTAGGGCAGTCTCTCCCCATGTTTGATTCGGACCCTGTCCTTGGACAGGGTTCTGGACTGGCCACTGAGGGAGCCGTTTCGTACGGCCCCCTGGCAGTCCCGTCGGGCTCCGGCCTGATGGGTTCTGTCTCTCTGCCGCTCCACCCGTGGTTGAGGCCACTCCGGTACCGGGCACCGGTTCAGTGATGGTTGGTTTGCCGCCAACCAACACAGTGACGGGTGTGGCCGGCCAGGCATGGTACTCACCTATCTCGCCTGGTCCGGCGGTCAGACATGGGATGTCATTGGCGCCCGTGTTTGGCCACGGTTCCTCAACCGCTACGGGTCCGCACGGTTTTCCGTGCAGGCCTACTCCATGGACTGGTGTGTTCTATGGGGTGGCGGCGGAACCGTACGGTACCAGAGTTCCTGGCATATCAGCAATGGCTCCTGGCTGGGAGGCCGTTGCTGGTAGGGCCGTGAACCTGTCAACGGGTGACATGTTCACGGGAGTGTCCTCGGTGATGGATTGGTCTGAGGCTCTGGCTTGGCTAGCCAGGGTGGACCCGTCTGTGGTTTCGACCACGGCCGAGGAGGATGTACCCCATCCATCGGTGCATCGATTAGGATGGGGATCTTGCCCGCAGCCCTGATCCAGTCTGTTGGACTGGATCCATGGTTTATGGTGTTGCTTGATGCTATTTATAGCAAACAACGCATGAACAAGGGCCAGCTTCTTGCGGCCTCCATGGAGGTGCGGGCGATGGGTCGTATTCCACGGGGGGAATACGATAGGATGGTGTTGTCCCGTCCGTCACCGAGGATGACCGCTGGGTACTGGGTGTCCAGAGTGCTGGAGCGGGTGGCCCCACCCCGGCACTGGTGGACAAAGCTCAGGTACACCATAATGAAGTCCTGTCACTGTGTGATGGGGGTGTGAGGACAGCACTGAGTGCTGTCAACCACTCTTATTGTCTTCTTCAGTCGGTGTGGGCTGAAGTGGGGGCAGGCCACCCTGTGCCACCTGTGGCGCTTTCGTGCGTTAATGACAGACTGGTGCTGTCTATGGACGCATTGGCAAGGGTGCAGGCGCGTGTGACTATGTCCAGGAGGCAGATGGTCCTTGACCATATGCGTCCTGCTACTGCCGTCAGGGAGCGTCTTTTTGGGACGCCCCTGACAGGCCTTAGCATCTTTGGTGGCCAGGCGCTGGCCATCTTGGAGGACACGGCCAGCATTGTGCAGAATCGGTTGGCGGTTTATCTGACTATAGTCAGGCCGCTGACCGGGCAACCTTCAGGAAACAGAGAAAAAGCAAGGTGAAAGCCTAAAGCATAGTGCTGCTTCTGTTTTCTGCAGGGTTTTCTCAGCCGCCTCGGCGAAGAAAGCCAGGAAGGTTGTGGGGGCCTCTACCCTCCCCAATATTGCTCCTGATCGCCCGAGAGGCGGGAAGGGGAAGGGGAGAGGTACGTCCTCAAAGGGCGGACAGAAGGGAGCGGATCGTACCCGAGGGTATGAGGGCTCCCTTCGCATCTGCCTGGACCGCACCTGTGCGACAGGAACAGCGGTGCCAGTTAGACCGGCCAAGCCAAGACCAATATGGTTCTCTCTCTCTCTCTCTCTCTCGTCAAGAGAGAGGGGGTGGGGTTGGGGAGCGGATACGCGAGCCAGACACCCCCCCCCCCCCCCCCCCCCCATTAGGCATTGAGGCGTCTATAGTGGGTGGAAGGCTCATGCGTTTTCGTTGAGGTTTGGAGAGGTGTGACGTCAGACAGTCTGGTCCTGGGATGGTTAGCCCAGGGGTACATACCAGAGTGGTGGGACTTTCCACCACAGAATCTGTCTTTGGCACCTGTCTGGTCACCCGTTCAACGGGACCAGACAAGTTAGAAGCTATTAAAAACGAAGTGTCAGGTTTGCTTCTGAAGGGAGCAATAAACCAGCAAACCGGAACACTCCAGACTTCTATTCAAACAGGTTCCTTGTCCCCAAGAGCACAGGGGGATGGAGACCCGTACTCAGTCTCAGGCCATTGAATTGGTTTATCCATACGCCTCGGTTTCAGATGGAAACTCCGAGGTCAGTAATGGCAGGATTGAGGGAGGGGGTATCGATCGATCTGAGAGATGCATGTTCCCAGATTCCTATGAACGGGAGTTGTCACAGGTTTCTGAGAGTTGCGTTTCAGAATCTAGTATGGGAGTTTAAATCCTTCCATTCGGCCTGTCGACAGCTCCAAGGGGTTTTCACCAGAGTGGTCCTTGCGGTGACAGCGTTTCTCAGAAAAGAGAACGTGGTGCTTCACACCTACATAGACGATTGGCTGATCATCAGCCAGGTTAGAGGTGGCTACTGCTCTGACTCTGAAGTTGCTTTCAGATCTAGGCTAGATAGTCAACAAGGAGAAATCTGAGTTGACACCCACTCATTAGTTCGTTTATTTAGGGATGCGATTCGATCTCGAGGAGTGGTGTCTCTGTTAGCCATCCTCAAGAGTTTCGATTGGGAAACCACATTCAGGCGAGGCGGTTTCTTCAGATGCTGGGCATGATGGTCTCCATGTAGCAGGTATACCCGTACACTGCTCGGATGCGAAGACCTATCCAGTTGTATCTGATGTCTCTGTGGAAACAGAGAATAGAACCCCTGTCAAAACTGGTGCCAGTTTTGGAGCCAATAATGTCGCATCTTGTATGGTGGGAAAAAGCGTCAGAATCTCCTAGTAGGAGTTTTTGCTGCACCTACTCCACCGCCAGCTGTCTGTGTACACGGATGCATCGCTGGAGGGATGGGGGCCCTACCTGGGAGAACACCAGTTCTCCTTCGATCAATACTCACCATTCTGTTACTTCTGATATATACAGCTGGCCTTGACAGTGGCTCTAGGAGTATAGACTTAGAAAGCTTTACCGACTCCTGGGAACCGGGTACTCGGCTCCCAACTGCCGAGTACCTGTTTACCATAGAGCTCATTCTTGTTTGCATAGCAACAAGAGCAATACATGCTTTTTGCATTAAGGATTTTAGTGTTTTAAATAATCTAAGTCTTTAATCAGTGATAGTTTGTGTGTTCTGAAAGGATTAACTAAGGACTATGGAGAATACCGCCCAAGACAACCAGGTTGTATTGTTCTTTATTATCCATAGTTAAAAGACTTAGGTCTCTAAATTTCGTTGTGTCGCATGTTCCAATTTCTGACCCCATAGAATCTGGGACGTGTGCTAACAACGATATATGCCAGACGATCACCTTCTTTAACCCCAACAGGCGATCGGCAGATATGAAAATAGGTGTTTGCTACGGTATTTCTAACACGAATATCGGCTGACGTCGTTCTCCGTAGAATCCGAGCGGGTGACGTCACACCCGGTCGCTCGGATGTTTATGTGAAGAAAAATTTTTTCATTAATTCGCGCATCTTATTCTGGGTGCTGCGTACTAAAAATGGTACCGGAAACTTTAGAATGATCAAGTTTACGTGCAATCACGATCGGTTTGCAATGATCGGTGGTTTCAAAATTCTTGAGTAGATGTGTGGTCTGCGGTTTTACCGTGTGAGACAGCAGTTTGTTATACATTTTGTTGTTTTCTTCACATATCGTGCTGCTTTCGTTAGGAGTATAATTTATATTGATTAGTAAATATACCCTGAATGCTATGCGATATGATTCCTGGAGCCGTTACACATCCTGGAGGATCTATTATGGGTGTCTTGTGCCCGCCGCGTACTTGTCATCATAATCAATGCGATCGTTGTTGTAACGTGGCGGGGTGGGGTGTGGGGAGGTTACGGTTAATTTATGAGTCAAAATATTTGAAAATTAATTGTCTGCCTTCCATCCGGGTCTCGTTCCGCTTGTTTATTGTAGGTTTGTGCTTATTTTATAGGCCAAGCCAGCCCCGCCATCATGTGATGACTGCCATAAGTTTGTCCGTGTAATGTTCAAGGACCATGTCTGTTTTAGGTGTGCCCTGTGTAATATAGATCATAGGTGTAATGTTTGTGCAGTGTGGTCCGTCGAAACGATGGTTAAGTTCCTTGCCCAGAAGGACTTGGCTGGGTCTGACGCGGGGTCAGGCAGTCCGAGAGGAAATCGTGGAGCGCCCGGTTCGGCCGGTGGGGGTGCTCCACGTCCCCAGCTGGAGGTGGCGGAGATGGCACCGCCGGCGTGGTTTGGTCCGGCTATGCAGGGTTTTCTGCATAGCGTTCTGCCCACGCTGGTGTCGTCCGTGCTACCAAAGGTTGGGGGGGCAGTTTCTCCCCATGCCTGGTACGGATCCTGTCCTCGGACAGGATTCTGGACTGGTTACCGAGGGGCCCATCTGATACGGCCCCCTGGCGGTCCCGTCTGGCTTCGGCCAGACGGGTTCTGTCTCTCTGCGGCCACCTCCGGGTGGTCCAGTAGCGGTGGCCGGTCCAGACGGAACCGGCCTCCATTTGTCTGGTTTGGCGCAAGCCAGGTCAGCGGCTCCGCCTGCGGCTGAGGCCAATCCGTTACCTTGCACTGGTTCCGCGCGGCCTGGTTTGTCACCAGCCATCAGGGGAACGGGTGTGCCGGGCCAGGCGTGGTACTCACCTATCTCGCCTGGTCCGGCAGCCGGACGTGGGGTGCCGTTGGCACCCGTGTCCGGCTATGGTTCCGCGACTGTTACGGGTCCGTACGGTTTTCCGTGCGGACCTACCCCATGGACCGGAGTGTTTCATGGGGTGGCGGCGGAACCGTGTGGTAGCGGAGTGCCTGGCGTGTCAGCCGTGGCTCCTTGCCGGGAGGCCGCGGCTGGCAGACCCGTGAGCATGTCAACGGGTGACATGTTTGCGGGGGTATCTTCTTCAGAGGTAGATGGGTCAGATGCTCTGGCGTGGCTAGCCAGAGTGGACCCGTCTGTGGTTTCGGCCACGGCCGATGAAGATGCGCCCCGTCCGTCGGTTGCGTCGATTAGGACGGGGATTTTGCCCGCGGCCCGGATCCAGTCAGTGGGACTGGATCCACGGTTCATTGATTTGTTGGATGCTATTTATAGCAAACAACTAATGACCAAGGGTCAGCTCCCTGCGGCCTCCAGGGAGGTGCGGGCAAGATGTCGTATTCCGCGGGGTGAATACGATAGGTATGGTGTAGTCCCGTTGGTCACGGAGGATGACCGATGGGTACTGGGCGTCCAGAGTGCCGGGTCGGGTGGTCCCGGTCCGGCACTAGTGGATAATCCCAGGTACACCAGGAAGAAGTCCTGGCCCTATGCGATGAGGGTGTGAGGGCAGCGATGAGCGCTGTCAATCACTCTTATCGTCTACTTCAGTCGGTGTGGGCTGAAGCGGGGGCAGGCCACCCTGTGCCACCTGTGGCGCTATCGTGTGTTAATGACGGCTTGGTGCTGTCAATGGACGCATTGGCAAGGGTGCAAGCGCGATTGACGAAGTCCAGGAGGCAAATGGTCATTGACCATATGCATCCGGCTACGGCAGTCAGAGAACGTCTTCTTGGGACGCCCCTGACAGGGCCTAGCATCTTTGGTGGCCAAGCGCGGGCCATCTTAGAGGACACCGCCAGTATTGCGCAGAATCGGTTAGCGGTAAATCTACAGCTAGAGCTAGTGCGGCAAGCGCACGCACTAGGGGCTGTGGGCAAACCGCTAACGGGACAGCCTTCAAAGAAACAGAAGAAGCATAAGAGCAAGGCGAAAGCCAGGCCTGTTGCGACTTCTGTTTCGGCTGGGTTCTCAGAGCCGGCGGCGGCGAAGAAACCCAGGAAGGTTGTAGAGGCGCCTACCCTCCCCAATGTTGCTCCTGACCGCCCTAGAGGTGGGAAGGGCAAGGGGAAGGGTAAGGGTAAGGCCTCAAAGGGCGGACAGAAGGGGCCGAAGCGTACCTGAGGGTACGCAAGCTCCCTTCATATCCGCCTGGACCGCACCTGTGCGACAGGAACAGCGGTGCCAGTTATACCCGTTGTGCCTAGAATGAAATGGTTCTCACTCTCTCTCGTTAAGAAAGAGGGGGGGGAGCGGACTGCGAGCCGGACAACCCCGTTAGATGTCGAGGCGTATATGGTGGGTGGAAGGCTCATGCGTTTCGTCGAGGCCTGGCGAGGTGTGACGTCAGACAGTCTGGTCCTGGGATGGTTATCCCAGGGTTACATGCCGGAGTGGTGGGACTTTCCGCCACAAAATCTGTCTTTGGCACCTGTCTGGACACCCGTACCAAGGGAGCCAGACAAGTTAGAAGCCATTCAAAAGGAAGTGTCGGGTTTGCTTCTGAAGGGAGCAATAAAACCAGCAAACCGGAACACTCCAGGCTTCTATTCAAACATATTCCTTGTCCCCAAGAGCACGGGGGGATGGAGACCCATACTCAATCTCAGGCCATTAAATTGGTTTATCCATACGCCTCGGTTCCAGATGGAAACGCCGAGGTCGGTAATGGCGGGATTGAGGAAAGGAATGTGGTGTGTATCGATCGATCTGAAAGATGCATATTTCCACATTCCGATGAATCGGAGTTGGCACAGGTTTCTGAGATTTGCGTTTCAGAATCAAGTATGGGAGTTTACAGTTCTCCCATTTGGCCTGTCGACAGCTCCGAGGGTTTTCACAAGAGTGGTCCTTGCGGTGACAGCGTTTCTCAGAAAAGAGAACGTGGCGCTACACACCTACATAGACGACTGGCTGCTCAAGGCAGACTCGGCAGCCAGGTTGAACATGGATACTGCTCTGACTCTGAAGTTACTTTCAGATCTAGGCTGGATAGTCAACGAGGAGAAATCCGAGTTGACGCCCACTCAACATTTCGTTTATTTGGGGATGCGATTCGACCTCGAGGAGGGCAGGGTTTACCCATCAGAGCCCAGAGTGGTGTCTCTGTTAGCCATCCTGAGGAGTTTTCGAGTGGGAAACCACATTCAGGCGAGGCGGTTCCTTCAGATGCTGGGCATGATGGTCTCCATGGAGCAGGTTATCCCGTACGCTGCTCTAATGCGAAGACCTATCCAGTTGTATCTGATGTCTCTGTGGAAACAGATAACAGAACCCCTGTCAAAACTGGTGCCAGTTTTGGAGCCGATAATATCGCATCTTCTATGGTGGAAACAGCGTCAGAATCTCCTAATAGGGGTTTCGCTGCACCTACCCCACCCCCAGCTGTCCGTTTACACAGATGCATCGCTGTACGGGTGGGGTGCCTGCCTGGGAGAACACCAGGTCTCGGGTACATGGACTCTCCCGGAGAGTCAGCTGCATATCAATCTGTTGGAAATGATGGCAGTGGAACTGGCGTTGGAAGAGTTCCTTCCGATGATCAGGGGCAAGGTGATATTGATACGGTCGGACAATTCGACAGTAGTATCATATATAAATCGCCAAGGCGGGACCAGGTCGCCCACCCTGTGCATCAGGGTGTGGCACTTGATTCAATGGTGCAGGAATTACTCGGTTGTTTTGAAAGCAGCTCATATTCCTGGCCGATTGAACATTCTGGCGGATGCTTTGTCTCGCAGACAGAGAATCTTGCCAACAGAATGGTCCCTCAACCCTCCAGTTCTACGACGGATCTTCGAGCATTGGGGCAAACCCAACATGGACTTGTTCGCCACAAAGGAAAATGCTCAAATCATGACATACGTCTCGCCGATTCCAGATCCAAATGCCGTCGATACAGACGCTCTGGCGATAAGCTGGCGAGGGATGCACGCGTACGCGTACCCACCCACCATTCTTCTACCGAAGGTATTGGTGAAGGTCAGGGAGGAGCCGTGTCTGGTCCTGCTAATAGCGCCGTATTGGCCGAGCAGGGCGTGGTTCACGGATCTTCTAGATCTGCTGGTGGAAAATCCTGTGTAGTTGCCCGAGATTCCGAACATAATCTCCCAGGCCAAGGGACGCTTCCTACACGAGCGTCCCGAAATGTTCAAATTGACTGCGTGGATGTTGTCAAACAACGTTCCACGTCGGAAGGCTTTTCTCGACAGGCTGCTGATTTCATCGCGGCTGCGAGAAGGAGGTCAAAGTCATATAACAACAAGGTTAACAGATTTGCAGACTGGTGTGAAGAAAAGGGTATTGATACCTTTCAATCCACTATTCAGCAAATAGCAGACTTTCTCTGTGAGCTGTTCTTTGCAGGACTAGCTCCCGTCACAATTGCTGGATACAAGTCAGCTTTGGCATCAGTTATCCCTTGTCTAGCCAACAGGGATAGTCCAGAGGTGGCCCAGTTAAATGTGATGTTGAAGGGAATGAGCAATCTCCGCCCGAGACAACCGGTAGTCATTCCAGCCTGGGGTCTATCTTTAGTGCTTAATGTACTGGCCAAGCACCCTTTCGAACCGTTGCGTTCGGCTAGTCTAAAGCATTTGACTCTAAAGGCGGTCTTTCTATTGGCAGCTTCCTCAGCTAGAAGGCGCAGTGTGATCCATGCACTTTCAGCAGAGAGGGACCGATTTATTGTCTCCAGAGAGGGTCTGCGTCTACTGCCAAGAGCAGAGTTTATGTCAAAGATTAAATCTTTGAGATATCCCGGCAAACCGATCGTTATACCGAAACTAAGTAGGTTTGATCGTGATGCCAGTGTCTGGTGCCCAGTCCGTGCTTTGACTAAGTACAAAACGGACAGACTCGTTACGGTCGAATGATAGACATCTGTGGATCTGCCATAAGGAGCCATATGGCGCCGCATCCGTGGATTCTATCTCTCGTTGGGTAGTCGAATGCATTCAGACTACCCGTGAGATTATGACTGGGCACCAGGTGCAAGGCGCAAGGGCACACGATGTTAGAGGAATAGCCGCCTCTTCCGCCCTTTTACAATGGTGTTCCGTTTAAGGACATCATGGCTGTTGCACAATGGCACTGTGAGTCCTCTTTCACGGATTACTATATGAGGGATGTGTCAGACTTCGCCATTCCACTCGCTTTAGCTGTTTTGAGACGATAGCTATATGACCACACTGCTCTTCTTCCTTTTTTGGCATTTGTAAGAAAGAATTAAGAAGCAGACATGGTCGAGCGAGAGGATATCAACCAGATTGTGTCACTGATGGACGGACAAGTGAATGGTTGGAGGCTCCAGGTCTGAAATCCAAATATCATGAGGTAATTCAGGATTGAGAGTGTTTTGTATTATGTCTATATATCATGATCATTCATCTTATATATTCATGCTCATTCCCAGGTTAATATATGCAAAGAGCAGTTAACCCTCTTGGCATATTTGTGTTTTCAGGCGAGATGCGTGTTCGTGAATTCTCTCCCTTTTCTTAGGAGAAAATGGGGGGGGCGGGCAGTGATGCGAATGTGATGCGAATGTGATTCGGTTCCATTAACTTGATGGCCCTTTTAGGTCTCCATTAGTCAAGTTTAAGTCTAGCTCTTTCTCCAAGGGGCAAAAGTAGCAGTTATGGCTTGCCCCTTCCCACCAGGTTACTGACCAAATCTGGTGTATATCAGAAGTAACAGAATGGTGAGTATTGATCGAAGGAGAATGCAGGAAATGTCAATTTCCCTTTCTCCGAGATCTAACAATACTCACCATTGTATTACGGACACAGCCTCCCAGCCCCACGGAGGCAAGCCATGAGTTTCTCTTGTTTGGTGGCTATGCAAACAATATGAGCTTCATGGTAGCAGGGTATGAAATAATGGTCGGACATCGGTCATGTCCGATCAAATCTGGGTGGGTAAAAAATTTTTACTGAACAGGGATTTTGGGGAAAATTTGCAAATTTTGGAAAAAGAGAACAAGTGAACAATGTTGGTATCGCACTCAAATACGATAGATCGATTGAGCGCGAGTTTGTGCGTCATTTGCACATTTCTAAGTGAAAACGATATTCACCTTGGTTACCAGTATTCGTTATCTGTCAAAACGTGTCATACCGGCAAATTCATCCTAGAGGGTGGTCTTACAATAGCCAATTGTCCCGGGAATAGTGTAAACCTTTTATACTGGCAAATTTTCTGATTTCTAATGAGGGATATAGACCGTGAGTTACTTGAAAATTAAGTCATACAGCGACTAAATGACAGATAAAATTGCATAGAATGATAAATCATGCCACTCAAAATCTTGTCATTTCGCTAGTCTGAAAATGATCGAGTCGATGCAAAATTAGCAATGGCGGATCTACAAAATCTGCCACTGCGCATGAGTTAGTGATGTGTTCTTACACGCCTTCTGTCATGAGAAGAGAATTTGGTCTCGCAATTTCATTGGTTGTTGAACATAATTATATCTAGAAAATCCAATGACATTACGTGAGAGATTTTCACAGAAGTTTGAGACGCGTTCTTTCACGCCTTCGATACTGAAGAAGCTAATTCTTCCTCACGATTTCCTTGGTAGCTGTATATAAAAAACCATTGAAATAGCGGGCGAGTTTTCTCACAATAGAAGTGAAGAAAGCAAGTTCATAAATGATCGTACTGTAGAAGACACTTGAGAACACGCGTGTTACCATTATATTCGTGTTCTACAATTAACCATTTAATGGTCAAATTTGCCTAAAAATTTTAATTAAAAATAGTTAATGGCCATTTGCAGGTCAAGAGATTATTTTTGAAAATTTACCACGGGAATGACTGTCTCAGTTACTGAAAAATTACTGGAAAGGGGGAGGGGCACGGCATGGTGCTGGAAAACATATTTTCCACGACATAGTTACTATAGTAATCTCCTCATTTTCTGGGTCCTACAGTTGACTATGAAATTGTTCTATCTTTATGCATTTTCTCCTGAAAATGTCTTAGTCTATTTGACTTTTTCAGGACAAAATGGGTAAAAATAGAACAATTTCACAGCCAACCGAAAACCTATATTTTTCTCCAGAAATGATGGAGATGGCCTCTGAGAGCATCTAGATTTCAAAATTTTAGGGGTGAGCCCCCGTCAGGTTAGTCAACTTCCGCTTTTTTGTCAGATCAAATTGACTCTCCTTATTTCAGACCCTGTGGTAGACTGGTACTCGGCAGTTGGGAGCCGAGTACCCGGTTCTAAGGAGTCGGTAAAGCTTTCTACGTCTATAGTCCTAGAGCCAGCTGTCAGGGTCAGCTGTATATCAGAAGTAATAGAATGGTGAGTATTGTTAGATCTCGGAGAAAGGGAAATTGAAATTTCCTTCATTTCAGTGATTGCGGGGCCCTCTGAGTCAAAAACGTTTTCTAGTTTTGTTGGTCAGTTTGCCCATCCATCCATCTGTCCATACATCTGTCCTTCTGGCCATCATGTACGTCTGTCCGTGCAAATTTTGTGTTTTCGGTCGATAACTTTACTTTGGCATGGAGTATCATCATGGGAAGAATTATTCTCTTATTAATAAGTTTTAGTTTTTGTTCGTAATCATTATCCCCTTTCGTCTGTTCGTGCATCCATTCATCTATCCAAACCAGTGGAATTATGTTACGAATCCCAATAAGATGGCTGCCATTGCAAAAATCTTCAGTACCGGTATATATGTTATAAAATCTCTGCCCTTGAGCCTCAGGGGTTCGGGCGAATGGCAGATTGACACTCGGATAATGTCAGGGTTATTAACGTATTATATATTTTCATATACTGGTAGCTGACAGTAATTGCAACCTGCATCATGTATATGTATATATATACATGTGTGTGTACATGTATATAATGAGAATGCTTCTATTTATTTTAAAAGATTTATGGACGGTTCAAGCATAATATTTAAAATGTCCCCGGCATATATATATATATATATTTATATATATATACAGAACTTCCCATAAATAAACCATATGTATTAAAGTTCTCATGTCCCATTAAATAGACATTTTTGCACGAAATATAAGATGCCTGATGATTTGTGTACAATTTACCCAGTATTCGGACAACCAGAATGTCATCTAAATTTCAAGATTCGTCAAGAAAATCTAAACTTTTCATTTTGTGAATGTCCATCGATTTGCAGGCCACGATAAAACTATTTTTGAAAATTTACCAGTGCTGCAATACCATGGCCGGCTTGATCATCGAGCCAGTCATTCCAGTGGTAAAGTTTTAAGAATTGTTTTCTCTTGGCCTGCAAATTAACATTTTTCATGACCTGCTAAACCCAGTTCTGTTGATCCGACTTTACCATTAACGGGTAAATTACAATTTTGTCATCTAGGCATAAATGGGACTATTAACCCTTTAACACTCAGATCGGCCAAAAACGGCTTGAGCAGTGTTCTTGAGAAATGTTCATGTGCAGACCAAGGACCAAGAGAAGGCTATTTTTGAAATTTTACCACTGGAATGACTGGCTCGATAACTGAGCCAGTCATTTCAATGGTAAATTTTCAAAAATAGTTTTCTCTTGGTCTACAAATTGACACGTAAGAGCCATTTTTGGCTGATATGAGGGTTAAAGAGGGTTAATAAGTGTGTATTTTGCAATGGTTTTTTACCACTACATCTATGGTAAAATTAATAATAGTACATGATATATATATACAGTGATATGCATCATTAACAGCGTGTGTCATAAATTTAATCTGACAGAAATAGCATTAATCTTTTCATCAATGATTTCCCACCTGTCAAATTCAAGACAATAATACAAGAAAGCTGTTGAATATTTTGAAATTAATATGATTGGAAGCTGTTGCTGACTGTCATATTAACTTCAAAATATTCAGCAAAATATGTTATGAATCGGAAAGAAACTATTTTTTCAGGGATTTGTCAGTGAAAGGGTTAAATGCCCTAGGCTAAGCACTGTAGCTAAATATTGTACTGACATGCTTGAATGAACAGTTTGTCAGTCCTTCAAAATTAATAACATGTACGGTACATTGTCAGCTTCATAGTCTCCTGAAAGTCAGGTGATATGTATGTGTCAGTCAATTGAACCCTTTAACCCTCAAATTAGTTCAAGAATATTTCAATTTTGTCATAGAAAATATCAATTTGCGGACCAAGAGTAGACTATTTTTGAGCATTTATACCACTGGAATCACTGGCTCGGTTATTAAGCCAGTTATTCCAGTGGTAAATTTTCAAAAGTATTCTGTTCATCAAGACCACTGCAGAGGACATTTTTGGCTGACTTGAGTGTAAAAGCGTTAACACTCAAGCCAGCCAAAAACTGTCTTAAGTGGTTTTGAGAAATGCCCATTTCTAGAGCAAGAGAATACTGTTTTTGAAAATTGACCACTGGAGTGACTGACTCCCTTGCCAGTCATTCCAGTAGTAAATTTTCAAAATTATCTCTTCCGTAGGTCTGCGAATTTGATATGAGAAAATTTTTATTTCTTTTGAACAAATTTGAGGGCTTAAAGGGTTAGTAAAAGAGAGCATTTAAATACATTGGAAAAAATTTAAATGTACCCCATTGTGTGTGCCAGTTCCAATCAAATTAAGTCCAAGACAATCAACAGTACATTGTATTTTAGAAAATGTAGTTATTTTTTAGATTTCTTTATACTCTTGTAAATATTTTATTGAATATTTTGAAACTAATTTGGCTGGGAACTATTGCCGGAACAGGTTCCAGGCAAATTAGTCTCAAAATAATCAGCATCTACCCCGTATGACTGTCTTGAAACTAGTATTCCAGTGTTTAGAGAGTTAAATGATTGGTTTATCTCATCTCAAGGGATTAATTTAGGTAACTCCTGTTCTTACAATAAGTAGTACACCAACTATCTCCCTTGATCTTAATAACGAGCTCAATTTGAATTCTGGGAAAAGCAATACCTAATGTTCCTGCCTGGGATCAGAGTTTTAACCCTTTAAACACTCATGATGTCGGCCAAAATGGCTTCTGTAACTGCTTTGAGAAATGCCCATTTGCTGACTAAGAGAAGAGTATTTTTGAAAATTTTCAACTGGAATTACTAGCTCGATAACTGAGCCAGAAAACCACAGATTTCATCTTGAGAACGGCTCTCCAAGTGTGATACCAGCGATCGAAAAGAAGAAGACTGAGCGAGGCATTCCAGTGATAAATTTTCAAAAATAGGTCTTCTCTTGGTCTACAAATGGATATTTCTCAAGATCACCGCAGGAGCTGTTTTTGGCTGAAAATATGTTTTAAAAAGTTAACCATATCAATTTTAATGGTCAAGAAAATTATAATGTCTGTATTCTCCTATATTAGATGAATATATATAGGCGCGTCTTCACGTAATCAGGTCTTCTAAATGTAGGTGCGGTAAGTTACATGTATCCTGTAGGCAGGTGTGTAAGTTAGGTCGTCCCAGGATATCTACTAATTCCGTACCAATGGATCCAGTTTATCAATCAATCTTATGACGTCATAACCAACTACCAGTATGCACATGTAGGATGACGTTATAATCAATTACATCATGAATGATATAGCTAAGTTCATTAAGAACGCTTAATTGATGGTGGACTAAGCATTGTTGTACAACTTGTATGTCTTTACCTATGGCAGCAACAGCACCCAGTCAAATTAGTTTCAAAATATTCAACAGCTTACCTGTGTATAGTTTTCTAGTTTTCTGGAAATTGATAGTCAAGGAGTTCAGGGATAGATCGATCCCAACACGGGCAAAGTGTGGGTGGAGCTTAGCTAAAGTTGGGGGTGGGGGGCATGGCTAAAAATGGATTCCTCCATTGACGTTTTGCCATGACCAGTGTAATATTGTGTACCCCTTGACGCTTAAGTTGGTCAAGAAAATCTACATTTCTAATTAGTAAATGCCTATTCCGAGCTTTGCCGAGCCAGTTGCTTAGTCAGGTGGGGTCAAATGGCCCACCCTCTAGAAAATATGGCCCATTGTGCCAGATGTGGGGTCAATCGTGTCTTCCACTAGTGGAAGTCCAGGAGTCCTATATGCCCAAAGTTATTGTTTGGGCTCCCAAAACGTACCAAGGAAGTTCCTATTTTTTGGCCCTGACAATTACATATATTAGATGTCCATGTTTCTTCTTTGGACTCCAAATAGCATGTTTAGAAATTAGTGAAAGCCCTGAGGTCAATTAGATAAATGGAAGTTAACTATGGCTTAAATCCTGTGAGTCATTGACCCATGTCTGAAGGTAATGATGGGACATTTTTAGCGCTAAATGGTGCAAGGGTCCTGCCTCGGCAGAACCCTGCCTATATACAGATTATGAGAAGACTATCATAGAAATGTTTCACTAGAATGACTGGCTCAATTATCAAGCCAGTCATTCCAGTCATAAATTTACAAAAAAACATCTTCTCTTGGCCTTCAAATGGACATTACTCTACAAGACATTAACTACACAGAGAAGCTGTTGAATATTTTGAGACTACATGTAATTCTCCTGGCAGAGGTATGTTGCAACACCTCTCAAGTCAAATTAATTTCAAAATATTCAACAAAATATAATGTATTCATTACATCATTAAAAATTTTCATTTCTGGTCTGTGAGATATAAGTTAAATTTAGTAACATGAACACTTGCGTTTTCCTTCAAACAACTCCAAATAAATGACAAACTAAAAATTCAAAATTAGGTGTATTATTCTATTTTGTTAAAAAAAAATTACTGTCTTATTAGGTATTCCACAGCTGAAGTCAATGTTGGCTGACCTTCGGCAAAGTAACGCTCAGATGTCGATACGTATAATTCGTCAGCTGAAGCGTCGTGACCGCCGTTTGGCCAAACTGCAGAAGAATTATGACATCGTTACGGCAATCCTGCAGGCATCATCCCTGAAAAGACGTAAGTGTAAATTTTAATTTATATTTTGAAAATGGGACATGTATAGCTAAATATAATTAATAATCTCTTATTGGCATATATGACAAGGAAGGTACATAACTCGTATTATTCAGATCATCAGATGTCAAAAGATGATGTCAGTACTCCTTTAATCCATTGATACTCGTATCAGTCAAATGCGGCTTCTGCAGTGGTCTTGAGAAATGTCCAATTGCAGATCAAGAGAAGACTATTTTCGAAAATGTACCACTGGAATAACTGGCTCAATAACCGAGCTAGTTATTCCGGTGGTAACTTTACAAAAATAGTCTTCTTAATTGGACTGCAATTGGACATTTTCAGTGAGGAAATTTAAATTCTTTCTTGAACAATTTCAAGTTTTAAAGCGTTAAACATGAAATTTGGTCAATAAAATTTTTATTTTCTCATAGAAAGTTTCTATTTGCAGAGCAAGAGAAGACTATTTTTGAAAATTGACCTTTGAATTTTCCAGTGGTAACATTTCCAAAATAGCATTATGTCCATCAGGCATACACAGTACAGCTCATCAACAAGTTACCATAACCTGTTTCAAAATCAAAAACAGAAACATGTTAGTGAGTTAAATTTTAAACATGATGTAAGAAATGTTCTGTTGAGTATTTTAAAGAGAATTGGATTGGAAGACATTGCTGCCTTAGGCAGCAATGTCTTCCAATCCAATTCTCTTTAAAATATTCAACAGAACATTTCTTACATCATGTTCACAAAATAGTCAACAGCACGCTACGTTTTGTTTTTTCTTTGGAAACTTTATGTTTATTTCTGAGCTGTAATCATTATCCAACTGATGGCACATCAACTGAAGTTACAGTAATTCTTGACTGTCAAAACACATCACTTGTCACTGGCATGGCGCCTCTCGAAATCACTAGACACTAAAAACTATCTGCGCATACAGAGAACATGAAAAGGCTACCTGATTATCCGATGCATAAATGTTGCATTAAAATGTCAAAGAAAGGTTGAAGTGTGAATGTTTGAAACATTTCATCAATCAAGGATGAAAGGACAAAACATTGTGGACTCCAGTAAGTTATTCTGTGATTAAATTGTTCACAAAAGCTGGATTGCTGACTATCTCCTGGCCGGTAATTGAATTACTATTTCTCATATCACAGTGAAGAAGGATCAGAGCAATTGTTCTCTGAGAGCAATGACCTTGGAGAAGATAGATAGACGACCTGCATGCACCCTTCAACAACCTGAAGATATTTTCATGGAGGGTTCAGCAGAAGATGTAAACATGAAATGCAGGGCTTCCATTACTTTCAGTCAAATTATTTTCAAAATACTTACAAGGTCCAGAGTTATTGCCCATTGAAATAAGTGTCTGGTGGCTTGCGTGACTGCGTCAGTCAGACAAGTTAACACAAGCTGTATCCTGCATGATTTCACTAATAGAGTGATCTTGTATGATCTGTCACCCATGTACGTGGTGTATCTGACGTCATAATACATTATGTCACTAGTTAGCTGACGTCGCAATCATAATGCTGATGAATACATGTATAGCTCTGGCATGAAAATCAAGGCGGGGTTCGTACACGTTTCACTCTGTGAGATTCCATGACCGTTCTATGACTTTCCATGGCCTAAAGACCTGAAATTCATGACCTAAATTGCGTTCAGCGCCCGGGTCTCCAACCAGAAAATTGTCAAATCTAGATGTGATCAGAGGACATCTGCAATTGCTTTTAGTCATGGAAATGCAGTTTTTATCGCACAGTTTTTCACAGTAGTGCTTTTCTGATTTTTCAGGATTTTTCCATGACTTAAAAGTACTGTTTTTCCAGATCAGGAATCTTAATATACAAATTTCATGGCTTTCCAGATTTTCCGTGATGTGTACGAACCCAGTCTGGGAGGAAAAGCGTTGAATCAAATTACATATTTATAACCGGTAGTTTCAAAAGATTACTTGAATAATTAAGTATGTAAAATTTAGGTTCTGGGAAATCGGGGTTCGAAGTATACAGATCTATTGCAACACACGTAAAGAATCGGTGAAGCTAGCTAGAAATGGCTGGGCTATTTGCAAAAACTGGCATGATCCATCCATCAGTAACTACATGTATGTCACGTCATTTGTATATATATACAAATTAAATTAAAGGATGAACTGGTGTTCATTCTCCAACAAATTTGGTGGGAGATGGTGCTGTCATAGACAGCAACATCTTCCTCCAAAATTGTTGAAAAATGTACACCAGTTTCTGTAATATTGACACAGTAAAAGATCGAATATTGACATCACAGTGATATGAGTTAATGGAAAATCATTATTGAAGTGAGATATATATATAAACATTGTCATATAACGTGTAAGATACATCTGGAAAAATATATTAGCAGTATGTGCTATTTTTTACCTGCGTCGCATCCGTCGCTAGATGCGAAGGTTAATGCGAGCATGCAGTGCTGCTTGTTGTTGTTGTTGTTGTTGTCTGCCTCCTGAATTTCTGCAGACTAAATTTTCCATGGCGTTTAACTCTGGGTATATTCAACAACTTTCAGTCAAATTGTTTTCAAAATATTCAGCAAGTTCAGAGTTATTGCCCATTGAAATTATTGTCTGGTAACTAGCAGTAGCGAGACAATTAAGACACTATTGAATAACTCTTAGTTTAGTAGAAATGTTCTACTGAAGGGATCTTCTCCAAACTTGGGCTGAAGCTTGCGTGTAGGGGTCCCAAATTTTATGTCAATTTTGGGGGTGGTGGCAAAATCTAAAACCCAACAGCAACAGCTTTCAGCAACATTGTTTTCAAAATAGCCATTTTTCAATAACGCTGTTTCTACTGCTGAGGTATCGTCTCCAAACTTGGGTGGAAGCATCCCCAGTAGGTCTTGAAAATGTATGTCAATGCTGGGGGTCAAAAGTTAAAACACAGCAGCAACAGCTTTCGGCTACATTGTTTTAAAAATAACCCGATTGAAAGAATTATATCAACGATGCATGTCTTGGACAAATGTGTCCTTGTTTCCGTTAGAAGTTGATTATCAGGCTGTTAGCATATGCTGTCAGATACTGAACAAAAGTTCAAAAACATTGTTATTTAAGCAAAGCCATTTCAAGCATATCAGTGCACATTCTACATAGCATAATAATAATAATGGTTTATACATAAATTATTTATGATGTATACAAAAGGACTACAGTACAGCTCAGAAATAACCTAATCATGTTTCCAAAACAAAATAAAATGTACTTTTGAATATAACTTAATTTGATTGGAAGTCATTGCTGCCTGGCTTCACTGCCTAAGGCAGCAATGACTTCCAATCAAATTAAGACCAAAAACCATTTACATTGTATTAACTCTTTAACACTCATATCAGCCAAAAACGGCTTCTCCTTCGATCAATACTCACCATTCTGTTACTTCTGATATACAGCTGGCCCTGACAGCTGGCTCTAGGACTATAGACTTAGAAAGCTTTACCGACTCCTTGGAACCGGGTACTCGGCTCCCAACTGCCGAGTACCCATCTACAATAGACCTCATTCTTGTTTGCATAGCAACAAGAGCTATACATGTTTTTTGCAGTGGAAAGATTGAGAAATAATAATCTACGTCTTTGTGTAACTGTGATTGTGATAGCTAGTGACTCTTTTGCAAGGATAATTGGATAATATGGATACCGCCGATGATAACCAGGTCGTATATTTCCTTATTATTCCATAGTAAAAAGACTTAGGTCTCTAAATTTCGTTTGTGTCGCATGTTCCAATTTCTGACCCCAAAGAATCTGGGACGTGTGTTAACAACGAGATATGCCGGATGGTCACCTTCTTTAACCCCAACAGGCGATCGGCAGATATGAAAATAGGTGTTTGCTACAGTATTTTAACACGAATATCGGCTGACGTCGTTCTCCGTAAGATCCGAGCGGGTGACGTCACGCCCGTGTTTCTCGGATGTTTATGTGAAGAAAATTTTTTCATTAATTCACACATCTTGTTCTGGTGCTGCGTACTAAAAATGGTACCAGAAAACTTTGGAATGTTCAAGTTTTGCGTGTTATCACGATCTGTTTGCAATGATCGGTGGTTTCAAAATTCTTGATTAGATGTGTGGTCTGCAGTTTTACCATGTGCTACAGCAGTTTGTTTACATTTTGTTGTTTCTTCACATATCGTTTTGGCTTTCGTTAGGAGTATAATTTATATTGATTGGTAAATATACCCCGAATGCTATGCGATATGATTCCTGGTTCCGTTATACATCCTGGAGGATCAATTTATGGGTGTATTTATGCCCGCTTCATTCTTGTCATCATAATCAATGCGATCTTTTCTGTAACCTTGCGGGTGGGGTGCGGGAGGGTTACAGTTAATTAATTGTCTGCCTTCCATCCGTGTCTCGTTCCGCTTGCTTATTGTAGGTTTGTGCTTATTTATAGGCCAAGCCAGCCCCGCCATCATGTGATGAGTGCCACAAGTTCGTCCGGGTCCTGTTTAAGGACCATGTCTGCTTTAGATGTACTGCATGTAACCTTGATAGTAGGTGTAATGTGTGTGCAGTGTGGTCCACGGATATGATGTTGAAGTTCCTTGCCCAGAAGGATTTGGCTGGGTCTGACGCGGGGTCAGGCGGTCCGAAGTTAAATCGTGGAGCGTCCGGTTCAGCCGGTGGGGGCGCTCCACGTCTTCAGCTGGAGGTGGCGGAGATGGCACCGCCGGCATGGTTTGGTCCGGCTATGCAGGGTTTTCTGCATAGCGTTCTGCCCACGCTGGTGTCGTCCCTGTTGCCGAAGGTTGTTGGGCAGTCTCTCCCCATGCTTGGTACGGACTCTGTCCTTGGACAGGGTTCTGGACTGGTCACCGAGGGAGCCGTCTCGTACGGCCCCATGGCAGTTCCGTCGGGCTCCGGCCTGACAGGTTCTGTCTCTCTGCGGCCACCTCCGGGTGGTCCAGTAGCGGTGGCTGGTCTGTCAGGCATGGGAGCCGTCCGCCAGGACGGCTCCACTGTTTCTTCGTCTAGTGACGACTCTTCGGGGTCTGAAGACGAGGAGGCCGAGGAGGAGAGGTTGCTGCGGCCTGTGATGCCACGGGTGGAGAATATTGAGGTCGATTCCGTCCTGGACGGAACAATCCTCCATCTGTCTGGCTTGGCGCAAGCCAGGGCAGCGGCTCCGCCCATGGTTGAGGCCAATCTGGTACCGGGCACCGGTCCGTGATGGTTGGTTTGATGCCAGCTGACACGGTGACGGGTGTGCTGGACCATGCGTGGTACTCACCTATCTCGCCTGGTCCGGCGGTCAGACGTGGGGTGCCTACTCCATGGACTGGTGTTCCATGGTGTGGCGGCGGAACCGTATGGTATCGGAGTTCCTGGCATGTCAGCCGCGGCTCCTAGACAGGAGGCCATGGCTGGTAGGTCTGTGAATGCATCAACGGGTGACGTGTTCACGGGTGTGTCCTCCTCGGAAGTAGACTGGTCGGAAGCTCTGGCTTGGCTAGCCAGGGTGGACCCGTCTGTGGTTTCGGCCACGGCCGAGGAGGATGCGCCCCATCCGTCGGTTGCATCGATTAGGACGGGGATCTTGCCCGGATCCAATCCGTTGGACTGGATCCACGGTTTATCGAGTTACTAGAGGCTATTTATAGTAAGCGGCTCATGACCAAGGGCCAGCTCCCTGCGGCCTCCAGGGAGGTGCGGGCGAGGTGTCGTATTCCACAGGGGGAATACGACAGGTATGGTGTGGTACCATCCGTTACCGAGGATGACCGATGGGTTCTGGGTGTCCAGAGTGCTGGAGCAGGTGGCCCCGGTCCGGCACTGGTGGACAAGTCCCAGGGACACCATGAGGGAGTCCTGTCCCTATGTGATGAGGGTGTGAGGGCAGCTATGAGTGCTGTCAACCACTCTTATCGTCTTCTTCAGTCGATGTGGGCTGAAGCGGGGGCAGGCCACCTGTGTCGCTTTCGTACGTCAATGACGGCCTGGTGCTGTCTATGGGCGCACTGGCAAGGGTGCAGGCACGTGTTACAAAGTCCAGGAGGCAAATGGTTCTTGACCATATGCATCCGGCTACGGCCGTCAGGGAGTGTCTTCTTGGGATGCCCCTGACAGGTCCTAACATCTTCGGTGGCCAGGTGCGGGCCATCTTAGAGGACACTGCTAGCATTGAGCAGAATCGGTTGGCGGTAAACTTACAGCTGGAGCTAGTGCGGCAAGCGCACGCACTAGGGGCTGTAGGGAAGCCGTTGACTGTTCAACCTTCCAAGAAGCAGAAGAAGCATAAAGGCAAGGCAAAAGCTAAGCCTAGTGCGGCTGCTGCTTCGTCTGGCTTTTCTCAGCCGGCGGCGGCGAAGAAAGCCATGAAGGTTGTGGAGGCCCCTACCCTCCCCAATGTTGCTCCTGATCGCCCTAGAGGCGGGAAGGGCAAGGGGAAGGGTAAGTCCTCAAAGGGCGGAAAGAAGTGAGCGGATCGTACCTGAGCGTACGAGAGCTCCCTTCGTATCCGCCTGACCGCACCTGTGCGACAGGAAGAGCGGTGCCAGTTAGACCTGCCGAGCCAAGACCGAAATGGTTCTCTCTCTCTCTCTCTCGTTAAGAGAGGGGGGGGTGGGGGGGGAACGGACCGCGAGCCGGACAACCCCGTTAGGCGTCGAGGCGTCTATAGTTGGTGGAAGGCTCAACCGTTTCATCGAGGCTTGGCGAGGTGTGACGTCAGACAGTCTGGTCCTGGGATGGTTATCCCAGGGATACATGCCGGAGTGGTGGGACTTTCCGCCACAGAATCTGTCTTTGGCACCTGTCTGGACACCCGTACCAAGGGAACCAGACAAGTTAGAAGCCATTCAAAACGAAGTTTCAGGTTTGCTTCTGAAGGGAGCAATAAAACCAGCAAACCAGAACACCAGGCTTCTATTCAAATATGTTCCTTGTCCCCATGAGCACAGGGGGTTGGAGACCCGTACTCAATCTCAGGCCATTAAATTGGGTTATCCATACGCCTCTGTTCCAGATGGAAACGCCGAGGTCGGTAATGGCAGGGTTGAGGAAGGGAATGTAGTGTGTATCGATCGATCTGAAAGATGCATATTTCCACATTCCAATGAACAGGAGTTGTCACAGGTTTCTGAGATTTGCGTTTCAGAATCAAGTATGGGAGTTTATTGTTCTCCCGTTTGGCCTGTCGACAGCTCCAAGGGTTTTCACAAGAGTGGTCCTTGCAGTGACAGCGTTTCTCAGAAAAGAGAACGTGGCGCTACACACCTACATAGACGATTGGCTGATCAAAGCAGATATGGCAGCCAGGTTGGACGTGGATACTGCTCTGACTCTGAAGTTACTTTCAGATCTAGGCTGGATAGTCAACAAGGAGAAATCCGAGTTGACACCCACTCAACATTTCGTTTATTTTGGCATGCGATTCGATCTCGAGGAGGGCAGGGTTTACCCGTCAGAGCCCAGAGTGGTGTCTCTGTTAGCCATCCTCAAGAGTTTTCGAGTGGGAAACCACATTCAGGCGAGGCGGTTTCTTCAGATGCTGGGCATGATGGTCTCCATGGAGCAGGTGATCCTGTATGCTGCTCTAATGCGAAGACCTATCCATTTGTATCTGATGTCTCTGTGGAAACAGAGAACAGAACCCCTGTCAAAACTGGTGCCAGTTTTGGAGCCAATAATGTCACATCTTGTATGGTGGAAAAAGCGTCGGAATCTCCTAGTAGGGGTTTCGCTGCACCTACCCCACCCCCAGCTGTCCGTGTACACGGATGCATCGCTGGAGGGGTGGGGGGGGCCTGCCTTTGAGAACACCAGGTCTCGGGCACATGGACTCTCCAGGAGAGTCAGCTGCATATCAATCTGTTGGAAATGATGGCAGTGGAACTGGCGTTGGAACAGTTTCTTCCAATGGTCAGGGGCAAGGTGATATTGATACGATCGGACAATTCGACGGTAGTATCATACATAAATCGCCAAGGCGGGACCAGGTCACCGACGCTGTGTATCAAAGTGTGGCACTTAATTCAATGGTGCAGGAATTACTCGGTTGTTTTGAAAGCAGCTCACATTCCTGGGCGATTGAACATTCTGGCGGATGCTTTGTCTCGCAGACAGAGAATTCTGCCAACAGAATGGTCCCTCAACCCTCCAGTTCTACGAAGGATCTTCGAGCATTGGGGCAAACCCAACGTGGACTTGTTCGCCACAAGGGAAAATGCTCAAATCATGACTTATGTCTCGCCGATTCCAGATCCAAATGCTGTCGATACAGATGCTCTGGCGATAAGCTGGAGGGGGGTGCACGCTTATGCGTACCCACCCACCATTCTTCTGCCGAAGTATTGGTGAAGATCAGGGAGGACCCGTGTCTGGTCCTGCTAATAGTGCCGTATTGGCCCAGCAGGGCGTGGTTCACAGATCTGCTAGATCTGCTGGTGGAAAACCCAGTGCAGTTGCCCAAGATTCCGAACATAATCTCCCAGACCAAGGGATGCTTCCTACACGAGCGTCCCAAAATGTTCAAATTGACTGCGTGGATGTTATCAAACAACGTTCCACGTCGGAAGGCTTTTCTCGACAAGCTGCTGATTTCATCGCGGCTGCGAGAAGGAGGTCAACCTTCAAGTCATATAACAACAAGGTTAATAGATTTGCAGACTGGTGTGAAGAAAAGGGTATTGATACCTTTCAAGGTAATTCAAGATTGAGAGTTTTTTGTATTATGTCTATATATCATGTTCATTCATCTTATATATTCATGCTCATTCCCATGCTAATACATGTGTATATGCAAAGAGGAGTTAACCCTCTTGGCATATTTGTGTTTTCAGGCGAGATGCATGTTCGTGAGTTCTCTCCCTTTTCTTAGGAGAAAAAAAAGGGGGGGGGGGGGTGCAGTGATGCGAATGTGATTCGGTTCTGTTAACTTGACGGTCCTTTTTAGGTCTCCGTTAGTCAAGTTTTAAGTCTAACTCTTTCTCCAAGGGGCAAAAGTAGCCTTTATGGCTTGCCCCTTCCCACCAGGTTACTGACCAAATCTGGTGTATATCAGAAGTAACAGAATGGTGAGTATTGATCGAAGGAGAATGAAGGAAATTTAAATTTCCCTTTCTCCGAGATCTAACAATACTCACCATTCTGTTACAGACCCAGCCTCCCAGCCCCACGGAGGCAAGCCATGGATTTCTCTTGTTTGGTGGCTATGCAAACAATATGAGCTCTATGGTAGACGGGTACTCGGCAGTTGGGAGCCGAGTACCCGGTTCCAAGGAGTTGGTAAAGCTTTCTAAGTCTATAGTCCTAGAGCCAGCTGTCAGGGCCAGCTGTATATCATAAGTAGCAGAATGGTGAGTATTGTTAGATCTCGGAGACAGGGGAATTTTAATTTCCTTCATTCTGCAGTGGTCTTGAGAAATATCCATTTGCAGACCAAGAGAAGACTACTCTACGACAGCAACATCTCCCACCAAATTTATTGAAATATGAACATCATCTTTTAAGTTAATTTGAAAATTTAACGTTTTTACACTGGGTTAAGCCTCATCCCATGTTTTGACACATTGGAATTGATTTGAAACTTTGAAACATGAATTCCCAGAATTAAGTTTTTAACAGTGCACGTAAGCTGTTGGCTATTTAGAAACTAATTTGACTAGGGTCTTGTTTATTGATGATCGAGTTGTAAATTCATCAAATACATACAAGTTCGTACACTTTCGAGATGAACTCCGATTTTTGTAACTGAGCGTCTTCATTATAATTAATTATGACATCAGCTAACATGTGACATAGATAAATATGATGTCAGATACTTGAGCGATAGATCAGATCCACCCATTGTGTGTGCTTCAGTAGGTGGCCGCTTAGAGCAGCGTAGATTACAGTGCAGCTCATAAAACAGTTAACATGTTTCCAAAACAATCGAAATGTGTTAGTTTGTACAGTTTTAAAAACGATGTAAGAAATGTTCTGTTGAATATTTTGAGCATAATGGACCAGTTTTAGCTATTCCCCACCCATCCCTACTTAAGCTCCGCCCACACCTCGCTCGTGTTGGGATCGATCGATCCGTGAACTTAGTGATTATCAATTTCCAGCAAACTATACAGGGAAACCTGTTGAATATTTTGAAACTAATTTAACTGCGTGCTGTTGCTGCCTAAGGCAGCAACAGCGCCCAGTCAAATTAGTTTCAAAATATTCAACAGGGTGTTTATTAAATGGTAAAAGTCGTACAACGTGTCAGACTATTACGGGTTAAAGACGGACTATATTGAGTCATTCATGATGTCATGATTATGACGTCAGCTTACACATCACGGCCAGTTTATTATGACATCATATGATTGAGTGAAGAAATGGATTCATCAATTGGATTGGAAAACAGGGCAGCAATGTTTTCCAATCCAATTATGTTCAAAATATTCAATAGTATGTTTTATTTTGTTTTGTAACCTTGTTTTGTTATATATGAACTGTACTATATATATCTATCAATACAGTGGCTCATTCTTATTTTATTACTGTACACCTGACTAGATCTAACAGATCACAAGGGTGATTGCTTTTACCAGCTCAGATACCAGATGTTTCCAACACCTGATTGATGTCACAGTAAATGTGTTACCTGAGCCCTGCCTGCTGCAAACATTGCATGTGCTGTCTGCATGTGCTTACTTAACACTCAAATTTCTTCAACAGAATTTCAATCTTCTCATAGAAAATGTTCATTTGCAGACCAAGAAACAACTTTTTGAAAATTTACGACTGGACTGACTGGATCGGTTATCGAGCCAGTCATTCCAGTGGTAAATTTTCAAAAATAGTCTTCTCTTGGTCTGCAAATGGACACTTCTCAAGACCACCGCAGAACCCGTTTTTGGCTGATATTAGGGTTAAGGGGTAAGAAGTCAGTTCATGTGTACTTGTGAGTGTGCATTTGTGGCATCACATTGGTGGAAGTACTGGACTGTGCATCATGAATGTATGGCCCCCCCCCCTAACCCCTCTACGCCTCCAGTCTACTTTTCATCATCCCCATAAAAACATGTTTTTGCATATGGATAATGACAAGTCACCCTTTTTGAGATATGTGTTATTAAAGTAGGTATCCCTTGAGGTCTGCAACACCATCATACAGTCTGCCCCCCCCCCATGTGACAGACTATGCCACTCCCTATTTCCAGCCACTAAAGCACTATACAAGACCATTGTGTATTTAGGCAAAAATCCATCTGCTATCAATTAATGTAGTGAAAAGGATGACAGCATAGTTTTTAAATTCATTATTTGATTGGTTTAAGGAATCTAAACCTTTGTTTAGTAAATTCTTATCTGCAGACCAATAGATTATAATCTTTTAAAAAGTTTATCACTGGAATGACTGGCTAGAATATCTAGCCAGCTATTACAGTGATAAATTTTCAAAAATACCCTTTTTTGGTCTGTAAATTGAGATCTCTTAGCCCATTAACACTTAAATTTCTTCAAGAAAATTTCAATTTCAAAATGTCCATTTGCAGACCAAGAGAAGCCTATTTTTGAAAATTTATTGCTTGAATTACAGTCATAAATCTTCAAAAATAGGCTTCTGGTCTGCAAATGGATATTTCTCAAGACCCGTGCTGAAGCCGCTTTCGGCTGATATGACTGTTAAACGGTTAAAGCTGATCTGTTGCACTAAAAGAAGCAATGTTTAACGGGAAACGTCAGACCCTCTATACTACTTTGTATAAAGCGAATCCACAGACAATAACGTTTTCCAAAATATAATTGTAAGCTCTGTGCTCAAATTTGAAATATATATCTTCGTTATTTAAATACGTGATACATTAGTTAAATTTCTATTCTTGGATGAGGCGTATGATGTCACAAGGTGAATGTTTTTCTCGCTGTCATCCAATCGCAATAAAATTGCAAAATGTGTTTTATAACGGGGTTCTCTTCAGCGGTGTTAAGAATATATCAACTATATTTGCGGAAAGGTTGAAGAATACATAATAACAGTCCTTTGTCTGATTACTCTGATGGTGCCGATTTTGACATCAAACTTTGATCTTGAGATAAATGAATGACGCGATAGTATAGGTATATCAGTACAATTGCTACTGTTGAATCAATGCTCTTAATGCCGCTACGGCAAATGATGTTATTAAGTTTCATCTATTAATATGAGATTCTGAATAGTTCTTACATACATCCAGTCCATATTTAGGTACTTATGTTCTCATACTAGCCTCAAAACTTCATGAAATATTGTAATAGTCATGTTAAATTGGCAGGCATCGTCATAGAAAATGGCCATTTAATGTATGAAAATAACAAATATATTCCATAAATTTGCGATAGTGTGATAAACGTCTTAATCTCTTCAATCTGTACATATATAAATTATCACCGATAAAGCTATTACCATCCATATGCATGCACTCCTGTCTTCAGAGTGCCGTTATCATAGTTCTTGCCGGATGGGATTCAATTTAATTAACTCGCAGAAAATTATAGTAACAGCGTTTTTAACACCATTTTAATCGGATTTATATATAAATATCGCAGACAAGTTTTAAACAGTAGCTTAACTATGATGGAACTGCGTGTTTTATGCAAATGATGGTGACCCATCTTGTTCCCCTTTACCGCCTACAAATAACACTGAGCTATCAATAAATCGTCTTGCATCTTATGAGTCCAGGTATATGTATTGTTATGTTAAACGAGACCCGCATAAGATTCAGTACAATGAGTTCATAGACCTCACACTCAGTCAATACTGAATAGGTGTGGGTAAAAAATGACTTCTACAGTCATCTTGAGAAATGTCTATTTGCAGACCAAGAGATAACTAGTTTTGAAAATATATCATTGGAATGACTGGCTCGATAACAGAGCCTGTATTCCAGTTGTAAATTTTAATCTCTGCTAATGCAGTGGCGGATTGAAGGGGGCGGGGGTTGCAGACCCGGCGTACATCTTCCTCCCCCCCCCCCCCCCCCCCCAAATTGTCCAAGCCTACTATTAATTTTGGCGACTGCAAAAAATAAGATTTATGATCACTCAGAATGCAGGAGATGGCTTCTCAGAGCATGTAATTTTAAAATTTTGGTTGGGGGCAGAAGACCCCCAGACACCCCATCTATGGGAGCGGAACCCCCCCCCCCCTCCCAAAGCCTCCCCCATGTACGCCCCCCCCCCCCCCCACTAACACAAATTCATGCATCTGCCCCTGTAATGGATACGTTCAATGGGATATTTTCTGGAACAAAAAAATTAACTACACCCTTCAATGTTACACAGCACCGGCACCAGCTATAACAAAGCAATCACAATGCATATTCTAAATTATCAAAAGTGCTTTTAATTTGCAATTTTTTAATACACTTAGATCATGGGAAATAACTCTTAATAGTATGTTATATTTTGGATAGTTGAAAGGAATTACCTCCCTTGCATACAGGCTGGCATATATGTCCTATATATGTATGTTCTTGCCAAAGGCACAGTATGGCTTTTATAGGGCCTATTTGAACTTTTATAGACATATACCCAATGGGAAGTATGTAAAATGAACTATTAAATTTTGTTTTGAAATCTTTAACCCGTATCAGACTGATGTCAAAAAGTTTATTGATATTAAGTCTGAAGAAGAATGAACTGGTTGGTGTACATTTTGGAATCGATATTGCTGATAGTTATTGCTGATTTATTACAGTAAAAGCGTTTTCAAAATGAGCATCAGACAGAGTTATCATATATGAAATTATGTTGAATTTAGGAATCTGAAGTTTTAATATAAAGTGCTTTGATATTTACTACATAATCTAGGTAATTAACACCAGGAAACAAGTAACATAGATTTCTGATACTTAATCCTTCACCACTCAAACTGGCCAAATACAGCTTCTGCAGTGGTCTTTGGAAAAATGTCCATTTGCAAACCAAGAGACGACTGTTTCTGAAAATTTACCACTTGAATGCCTGGCTCAGTTACAATTCCAGTGATAAATTTTCAAAAATAATCCTCTTGTTCAGCAAATTGACACTTTCTATGACAAAATTTAAATTTTCCGGACCAGATTTGAGGGCTAAATGGTTAAACATCATTCCAGTGATCTCTTCTCTTCATTTTTTAATGTAAATTTTGAAAATAGCAGCAGCTTTTAGCAACATTGTTTCCAAATTGTATGCAAATGACAGATCGACTGAATGTAATGATTAATTAATATTGTGACTTCATTATGATACAGGTTAATATAGTTGCACTGATTATTACCACGAAAATAAATTATCTTCAAATTAATTTTTAAATATTTTTAACTATTTCAGCAGGTTTAGATTACCGTACTTCTGATTTAAAAACCTTAGCGGCCTGTAACCGCCCACGCTGCCCTGCTCATTCCAGATTGTAACGACCCATGCTGCCCCATACATTACCAATGGCAGTGACAACAAAGTTTTTCCTGTAAGCGTGCTCTCCCTTTAGCTGCTAGCCATCAGTTATGCCGGCATATTTGTGTTGTGAAATACGGTACCTGTATATTGTTGAAGTTATTTTAAGAAGATTGGCGGCTTGCCCACCTGCCAGATGCAGTAATATCTGGATGCAGTAATATCACAAAAAACTTGTTACATGGCATATGGAGATTTAATTTATAATCACATAGCGTCATCCGATATATCGTTTTTAAAATATGCGCCAGCCTGAGCCGTTGCAGTCTGGAAGGAGCATGGACATAATTTCATTTATTTCAACAAAACTTTTTTTTATGATTTTGGGGAAAATGTCAAATTTACATAAAAATTTTAATTACTTTAGTCCACGCATATTTGATGAAGGCATGAAAGGGTTAAAGCTACTTGGAAGTAATAACTTGATGGGAACTGTTATCCTGTACTGTTGTTAGATTAAGAAGTCAAATTGTCCTTTAACTCAAATTAAGACGCCATATTTAATCAGACTAATTAACACTAAAAGTTTATTCTCTTGCTCTCTGAGTTTCACTCTTGATACAAAAGGACCAACCAACCTTTGTACAATAAGTTGGAAATCTATCTTATTATATCATAGTAACGAGTATAGTACTTATTTCAATACATTATTAGTTCACCTGGCCTAAAAGACCAAGTGAGCTTATGTTGTGGCGACTGTCCGTCGTGTGTCCATCCGTCAACTTTTCCTTTAAATGAGTTCAGCGGCCATCTTGGATGACCTTCCTAGTTTTTGTGAAAACGACTTCTCCAGAACCACTGAACGGATCCGGCCAAAATTTGGCTGATATAATTACGGCTGAAATGCCATTAAAAAATTTCCATGGAAAGTTGATATGTCAAAAAATCATGTCCGCCATGAGTCAATCAAAATATAATGTTTTTGGTGGACACAACATAAGACTTATTATTATTAACCCCTGGACCAATTTTAATAAAACTTGGCTAACCTTTCTTCACAGAACTTTGATTGGTAAATTTTTACAGTGGTCATCTCATTTTGTTCGGTTGTGCCAGTCACCAATAATTCCAGGTGAGCGACACAGGCCCCTTGATCCGCTTGTTTAATATTTGTACAGTATATGCAAGTTTTATATGGGGAAAGTTTTGAAATTTTTTGAATAAGTTGACAAAATTACCCTGATGATAGTACTACCTGTGGATTAATTGTCCAGTGGAGTATATAGGTGTAGTGCATCCTAATCACTACATGAACAATATTACATCAATACCTGTACATGTATAATGCTGCTTTACTATTTGCATCAAAAAAATTTTTTTTGTTCATGAGAATTGTTAGAGGGAATCTTAAATGTGCATATTCACAGCAAAATGCTTGAAAATAAAATTTTTTAGAGGCTTAAATTTTGGTCATAGATGTAATGAAACGAAATAAATCTTGAAATACATGTATGTTGATTTCATTACGTATAAATTAATTAAAAAATTTAAGTTGTGAAATTGAATTAGAGTCCCAAATTCAACTTTGTAATTCAAATTTTTTCAATAATTTGTATGGAATGAAATCATACAATGTTAAGATTTATTTTGCTTCATTGAGCTTTTTATTTTGCTTCACAAATTAAGACTTAAAAGTACACAATTTAAACAATTTTATTTGCATGCATTTTGCTGGGAATAGGTACTTTTTTATGTAATTTTGCTGTCACAACAACATTGTTTTCAAAATTAAAATTAAACCAAACTTTCTCATACAGTTAATTTAAACTGATTAATACAAACATTTAGCTGTCATCATGAGCGCTGGTAGCATAACCCCTCTTGTGTCAACATAACCCGTTAATGGTCACGCTGGCCCAAAGCCGGCCTTTGTAGTGGTATTGAAGAATGTCCATTTTCAGGTCAAGAGGAGACTATTTTTGAAAATTTACCACTGGAATGCCTGGCTCGATAACCGAGCCAGTCATTCCAGTGGTAAAATTTCAAAAATACTCTTCTCTTGGTCTGCAAATGGACATTTAATAAAGAAATATTTAGATTTTCTTGATTAAATTTGACCATTAAAGGGTTAAATAAGCAAACTTACCTTAAAATATTTTGTGTGAGTTGTTATAATATTGATTTATGATTTATCCTCTTTTATTTGATCTTCCATATTAAATGCCCACAAGTGTAATACAAACATTGCCTATGCAACTGTCACATTAGTTGCAGTTCAACGACCTCTGTAAAACAAACACTACACCAGTAATGACAATGTAAGTAAATATCCACAGATGACCCTTCTGGAGTAGTCTCCACACTATCTCCTGAGAGCTGCACCATGCCTGCCCTTACTAATCGGATTCACTTCCAAGGTACCATTGGCCATACCGTAGTCTGGTGTTGCGCTATAGACAATGGTGCGTGATACGCAGGTTGCTTCTGTCAATATTCCATTAAGCATAGTGCCAATTTGGTTTATTGATTCGATCATCGCCTTGATTTCGTTTCCTTGGAAACACTTTCGATCAGACACGACCATTTTTCCTCTCAGCATTTGGCACCAGCAGTGTGTGATATCAATCAGTATATTTGTGGAATATCTGCAGACAGTTGATAGGTGGACTGGTAATAGTAGCCACTGTGAGAAGGCATATCAGTTTGCGTGCGCGTGCACACTCACTAATAATTTACTTATACATTGCAATGACAATTATGATTGTTTTGAAAATGTGGTCTCTAAAAGCTGTTGCTGCCATATGTTTTCAAAATAAAAATTTAGTATCCGCTTAAGTTATTTATGTGTATATATATATATATATATATATATATATATATATATGTATTGTTTCCGGAAATAATTTTTGTGAGGTTAGAAGGAAAATGATGATGACGATTTTTCCTCGCCGGCAGCTCTTCTCTTTTCATTTTTGTAGTTATCCTTAGATGTAGAATGTCGTCTACATTATTTTATTCAACATCCATTTTGTCAACCCACGCATTGCTTTTGTTTGCTAATGCCATGCTGCGTTGCATTTGAGGCCGCGATCAATCTGCTACATTTAGCTGTAAAGCTACTTTTTATACAGCCCATACAAAACCCGGTCGTAGTATGTGATGGCGCTCATTGAGTGCTGACATTGTTCGTCATTCCATACTATCTGTCCATCTCTCCATCCATCTGATTCGTGTCCCGGTCGAAATGTTCTGAGTAATATTTGAAATTATTTTACCTCACATAGCCAGTGAGCGTATGCCATGGCAACCATCTGCCATCCCTCTGCCATCTGCCTGTTTTCAACGTTTCCTTTAAAAAAAACTTCTCAAGAACCACTGGGCCGATTACTTACTAAATTGTTCAGAAGGCCGGCATCCTTGGGTGTAGAGCCAGTATTGTTGAAATGAAGCTGATTGGTTCATTTGGGCAGCTTGCATTTTGAATTCTGCTCTATTCTTAAAAAAACATAAAATTTAAGCAATCCCAGAAACTGCTTGTATGATTGATTTGAACCAAAAGAAACCATCCAAATCCTAGGCCTGAAACAAGTCTCAAGAGAACATGATTCGTCAATTTGTCTGATGGCAATCTTTTATGACGTAGTTTTTGCACACACAAATTTCTCCGGAACTCCTGCCCCTGTGAAAAACTGTCGGAAGTGTTACCCCTAATCCAAGAGAAATCCATGGATTGTCTGCTGATAGACACCTAGAATGGTAGCACATAAATCCATAGATATCTGAGCTGTGAAACCACAGACAGTCATGGACAAGCGCGGAACTGAATAGTCTGTGCTTGTCCATGCCTATCAAGCATTGAAAAGCACGAACATTCGCAGACTTTTATAAAAAAAATTTGTCCGTGCGTGTCCATCGATGTATGACTAAAGGCAATAACATGGTCCAGCTAAAATAACTGAGCTGAGTTGACCTCATGACCTGCTAAATTGGCTGGAAATTTAAAAGTCCTAGCTATCACTTGTTAGCTCATCCGACGCCATTCAAACGATTACTATCTTTAATTTTTGGGCTGAAAATAGGAGGCCATTATAGACCATTTGGCGTTATTATGTCAGCATATAAATCACTGTGGCAGTAAGGTGATCATACATTTAAGATGTTTTTGTTAGATATTTTGATTATACTAACAGGCCTACTGTATATCATTTGCACCTTGAATGGAGGGGGTCGGTGGAATTAAACTATAGATGAAAACTGAATATTTTGAGAATAATTGGATCTAAAATGTCTAAAGCAGAAATACATCAGTTAAAGGATATATCACATTAAAGTTATAGATTTCAAGAAATGAGGTAAACACTCTAGTTTGTCATAGGTAATCCATAAAATAGATGTAAAGGTGCGAGCTTATCCGAGGATATCTGTGCTTGACAGGCTATCATACTGTAAAACTCAAGTAAAAGTCTGTGTTTGTCTACGCCAACATCATTAATGAGAATGCCATAAAGAAACTGTTTGTCCGAACTCAACACATGCACAGAAACATTCATGGACCACTGACTTTCTAGGCAAACTATGCATGGAAATGCACAGAATTCTGTGATGGATTTTGCATGGTTTTGCATATCTTTATTGGGCTGGGTTCAGCCCCCTGATGGAGAGGGTGTGGGATGAAACAATCATAGGTGGGGATTTACGAGTGTGTGCACATTCAGGTTTATACTTTTAAATCTACTGTCAAACTTGTGCTTGCCTGCACGGATTTGAACTAGCATACTCCTTATTTATACGAACTGCAACTGATATCATAAATAAATTTCAATATGTAAAACTTATACAAGCAACACTCTAAGTTATAGAGCAGAGAGTAACCCCAGCCTATCCTCAATTGTGGCCTACTTCTTGCACTGGTGGACCCTCACACGCACGCACACACACTGTTGGCCCTACATGGTCACCTCAGTCATGTGCACCAGCATATAATAGCCATGCATAATGAAGTATCTCTTAATATATAGCATATTCATTTTACTGTTGCCATTTCAGCAAAAGTGGAATTGCGAGGGAATTTGTATTGCTTGCAATGCCTTGTATTTGTTATGCCATAGTTTTACGCTCTTCGCTCCTCGACCTTGCCTTTCCCTGGATGTCCTTGTACTATCCATGCAGTATACTCATATCCATGGATATCCAAGCATCTATTCGCAGGGGCTGAGCTCACAGCAGCAACACTCAAAAGACATTATGTGTACTCATTTCTGATAATGGGCCTAATTTACACTAATACATGCTGCTTTATAATCACCCTAACATAGATTATTATGGCCCACATAGCATACAGTGGTTGGCGGGGTGGGGTGGAATGGTTGGTTGGTTGCTGGACATCCCTCCCATATAATTGGGAGCACCCTTTTCCGAGGTTTTCTGATAAATATTTACAAAGTAAGTGATGTGAGAAGAAAAGACCGTAATTGGTGTATTTTATGAATATATCGTCTTGATGTTACTTCCAACTTGTCATCTATCAGGAATGTTTCATCTAACAGGATCTGCAGAAAGACTTCGTTCATAGTTTGAATCCTGTGCACTAGGACACCTTTGTTACATGTTGTATGAGGATCTCTATCAGCTTCTGTTTACATACTCCCCTTTCTGATGAAAATTTACTGCATCTGCAGCGAAAATGCTCACGATCTTCTGGGGCATTAGTACACATGATACACGTTGGATCCACCTCATTCTGGTTGAAGCGTGCTCTATTGGCTTGCAGCAAGTATGATCCAGTAAACAGTTTGATGCTCCCCCCCCCTTAGGCCAGAGATTTCTTCCTTCAATTTGGTGGAAGGCTGGCTATCTAACCGGCTATGAGTCTAGTCCGGCTAATAGTTTGGCAAGTCGCTGATAGGGTCAGTTTCGTTTCCTACTACATTGCTATACCTCCTACTAGAGGTTTCTGTCCTAGGAGATTATCATATGGCTGCTCAACAACATCTGAGATGTGGGCTCTCATCTCTTGACATGACTGGCCTCCAATATTCTCTCATTTCTGGCTATTAGTCGGGAGGACAGTGCCTCTCCTTCCATGTGTGAAACAAATTCAGGTCCTACTTAACTCAATAGTATTTACTTCTAATAGTAAGTTATTCGTGATCTTGACTTGCTGCAGTAATAATAATAATAATCACATGAACATTGATCTGACCTCAGGGCAGCAGAACCTCTTCAAATTGTAAGTTCCTATTCTAGTTTTAATGTGGTAGCCGAGGGATCCTGGGTAGTATATGTTGAACTGGTCTGAAAAATCTGATATATGAGGTACATCTGATTCATGACAAGCTGGGGGTAACTTTCATGCCTCTATGTCCACCTCATTCTTAGGAATTTATACTATTTGTTAATTGCTTAACAAGTGGAGAGCATACGACGACTTTGACGAAGACCATGAAGAAATTTTGGGTGAACTCTTAAGCCAGAATATTAATAAGTAGCCTTTAAATACTTCATAGTTCATAACTCCTACCATTTGCCGATCTTAAATTGCATTTTAGTTTGAGTTAGGAAGTAAGACAATCTAATGTGATAACCTCCACCTCGCTGGAGGCAATGTCGTCATCATCATCGTCGTAATTTGTGCTTAGATGAACTTCGGCTTTTATACCTCATTTTTGGCTAATCCTAGTTGACTGCCTTGGACATGTGCATCCTTATAATTAGAGGGCATGGCACAATGGCCTTGGAGTCAACAGGTAAACGGTCACGGTTATTCTGACCTTAGTATAAGAATCTTTTAGCATTAACATTTTGCGTCAACTTAGCGGTTTATGTATCGTACATGGCTAAGCACAGTCCACAAATTTAGATAGGTGCTTCGTGATCATAAGTTTGCATGCCAGTCCACATGGTATCAAAATGTCAAAGGTCAATGTCAGTTTGATCGCCTAGTGACAAAACGTTTTTTCAACAATAACATTTTGCATTCGAAATTAGTTCATCCTGATATATGCTTCCATATAATGAGAGAACACCTGGACTTTGCCGTGAGTCCTTGAGAGAAAACAGATCATTGAAGAATCATGGGCAGTAATCTAGATGACTTGATTCCCAGCAAGAAAATTAGCAACTCACCTCAATACAAACACAAAAGTTCATGGATGAGCAACAGCATCTAAGCGAAGGTTTGAAAGGGATATTGTCAAAAAGTCTAAAACTAATCCAAAAGCATTCTTCAGCTATGTAAAATCCAAGCTAAAACATCATCAGGCATCGCACACTTGAAACGTGAAGACACTGAGACTGAAAAGGCAAAAGACCTTAACACTTACTTTGCGAGTGTATTTGCATATGAAGACTTACAGTAATACCTCAGCTCAACAGTAAAGATCCTACCAGTATACTAGACAAATTCACTATCAAAGAAGATGACGTCAAAAAGTCTGGATAGTCTGCTAGTGTGCAAGTCACAAGGACTCAATGGGCTTCATCCGAGAGTCCTGAATGAGATGAGAGCCCTCCCATAAAATGGAAAAACCGTCAAGTTACTCTGATATTCAGGAAAGGCAGTAAATCATTAGCCATCAACTACAGACCAGTAAGCTTGACTTCAGTGGTGTGTAAAGTGATGGAACGGTTTGGTAGAGGTGAGCTCATTAATCGTACATCTATCTCCGATTGTCAGCATGGCTTCCTAAGTGGATCTTGCATCACACAACTGTTAGAAACAAGATTACTGTACAGATGTCGTAGATCAAGGGGTGGGTGGGGGAGAGGGGTTGGGGGGGGGGGGGTGGGCATGCAATCAACGTAATCTACCTGGACTTTGCCAAAACATTTGGCCACCATCAGAGATTACTCAGCAAATTAAAGAGCTACAGCATTGATGCAGATGCCTTGGGTTGGATTCAGGACTTTTTGATTAACAGAAGACAGAAGGTTGTCGTTAACGGCTCTAGCTGAAATTGGGCCCCATTTCTCAGTGGAATCTCCCAAGGTAGCGTGCTGGGACAGGCATTGTTAATCTGCAATGTTAATGGCATGCCTGAAGCAGTAAGCAGCATGATAAAACTGTTCGCCGATGATAACAAGTTCTCAAAGATAACTTCAGATGAGGATCATGAGCAACTACAGACAGACATCAACAACCTGAAAGACTGGTCAGATATTTGGCAGGTACGTTTTACGCATCCAATTGCAAAACCATGCATTTGGGTAGATCCAATAAGACCATCTGAAAAAAATCTGTTTTTGTTGACAATGGGCTGAAGTTCAACAATCATGCAGCGACAACTGGATTCTGTCAAATTTATATTGCTCTACTAAAATCTTGATCGACCCCATCTAGAATACGGAAACGTGATATGGTCTGCTCTCTATAAAAGAGACATGCAACTACTTGAAAATGTTCAGCGACGAGAAACACAAATTATTCCAGGGCTAAGTGATATACCATATGATAAAAGACTGAGAATGCTTAAACGGCCAAGCTTAGCATAATTATAGATGGCTACGCGGGGACCTTATCGCGGCATGCAAATACATGCATGATATGTACAATCTCAATATCGGTAGCAATTATTGCCATCAAATGTAGGTGATCACACAAGAGGCAACAGCTACAAGCTCACCAAACAGCGTTTTTGCAGTGATACCAGAAAGCCTTTCTTTAGCATACAAGTAACACCAATAAATGTTGCCAGCACAAATAGAAGACCCAAACCACACCCTTGATCCTCCACCCTGGGAAAACAAACTAGAGAGCATAGCTATTCGCACCACAGTACCTCATCTCACAACCAAAGATGAGCACAGTGATGTGAGCAAGAAGGCCCTGACCCTAGCCATGCTGGAAGAAATGTACCCTCAGGAGACATGGATAAGGATCTACACAGATGGATCAGCCAAAGATGCAATTAGGAACGGAGGTGCCGGACTGCACATACAGTATTCAAACGGACAACATGAGTCAGCTGCAATACCGACAGGCAAACACTGCACAAACTACAGAGCTGAAGTCGAAGCACTGGTCCATGCAGCTAATACCATCAGCAGAACAGCAGACCCTATTGCACAGATTGTCTTTTTATTTGATGCCCGCTCCGTCCTTGAGGCTATCACCAAAGGTAAGCTGCCACAACTTGAAGAAGCACTACAAACCATCAAATGCTTTCGGATAGCATTGCAGTGGATCCCCTCACACTGTGGAGTCCAAGGAAATGAGGAAGCAGACAAGATGGCAAAGGTGGGTGCAGAAGAGAATCAGACAGAAAACATGGTTACGCATACAGAGATGAAGACTATCATCAAGTCACTCTATAGAACACCTCAATCAGAAGATGCCTACCATCATCTCTCGAGGCCAGAGCAAGTGACCATTTTTCGTCTCAGAACTGGACATAACAGACTAAACCAACACATGTACAGGCGGTTCCACCGTACGACATCGCCCGCTTGTCCTTGTGGAGAAGCAGAACAGACCACAGAGCACATACGTCAATGTTGCAGTACGTATCAGCTGCTGAGAGAAGGGATCTGGCCTTTGTCAACCTCTTTTCTTGAAAAGCTGTATGGGCCTGTGGAAGAACTGCAGAAAACCACAGATTTCATCTTGAGAACGGCTCTCCAAGTGTGATACCAGCGATCGAAAAGAAGAAGAAGATTGGAACAGCTTACCTGACTATAGAGCACCCACACAACTCAGTTCCCGATCTCACCCATCCGCACCCACTCATTTAAACAGGTTAATGAAACTCAGATCAAAGATGGTGAAAATCTGTTACAGGCTAACTAGCCTAACCAGCAGAAGAGAGGATATATATATATATATATATATATATATATATATATATTTATATATATATATATATATTTATATATATATATATATATATATATATATATATATATGTATGTACGTACGTACGTACGTACGTACGTACGTACGTACGTACGTACGTACGTACGTACGTACGTACGTACGTACGTACGTACGTACGTACGTACGTGCGTGCGTGCGTGCGTGCGTGCGTGCGTGCGTGATTAACATTTTGTGTTTAGATTCACTTAGTGGTTTATATCTCAGACTTGGTAAGACAAGAATGCGCGGATGGCATGTTCCTGTGTTCTGATATGCTGTCGCTGACCTGAGGCAATGGTGGTGTTGATAATCCGCTCTTGGCCTGTATATGGCCATGGTGGAGAGTGTTAATGCTAGGCTTAAGCATGGTGAGAAGTGGAGAATGTAACTCATGAGCCCACTTAGTTCAAGACACCTTTGTGGAGCTTGAATTGCCATGAAGCCATATGCAAAGAACTTTTGGAAATTAGGCCAATATGCGCCGAGTTACACCCACTGCCTCTTTATTCTCGTCACCTGACTATCTAGCGCGCACTGACCACCTCTGGCTTCTGGACACTAGTGCATCAGTTGCTGGACTCACCAAATTATGCACTCTGGTAGGCCAGGGAATGGCTTACTCTCATCATTTAGTATTAAAGGGCTCGGATCCTGTGTGGACGCAAGACGGCGACTTAGTGTAGATGATAGCACTCTGGACTACTTAACCGGAGAACCGGGTTGGTGCCTGAGTTATGCACTATCTCGCCATCGTTGGAAACATGGGCAATATCCTTCAATCCTTACTTCTCCACCCATGAGTATAAATTGGTACCAGTATAAAAGCTGGGGACTTAGCAATAATAGACTGAAATAAAACCAGCCTAGATATGGCGTGAATTGGACCTGGAATCAGGGACTCGATAGACACCAATCAAACAAAAAGCTTATATGGACGAGAGAGCTGACTTGAATCAGACACAGTGGACAGTGAGAGAGAACATGTCGTTAAAAAATAAAGTAATAGCAAAAACAACGAGAAACGGCATTGTCATGCATTCATTCCATAAAATAAATGCTGAAGGTAAAGAACTGAATGAATGGGGGGGGCGGGGGGTGGGGGGGGGGCCAGAAGAACAAGCAATACATAATAATAAACAGAACTCAAATATGATAATACACAACAGTGAACATGGCTGGCGCTCAGAGCAGAGACACACTCGCAGTGCATGGGAAGACGAACTTTGAAAATTTATCAGTGGAAAACCTGGTGAGGCACCGACGAAGTGATAACGTGCTATGGAAACATGTGTCCTACTCCTACAAACTTTAATATCAATTACCTCAGCAGTTCCACGACTAGAGATGATCGATATGCACAGGAGTAAACCTGTGCAAAGAACAGCTAGCCCAGCGGCAGCGGCAACGGCAACAGACTAACAGTTAACAGGTATGTGCAGTGCTACAGGTGGCTTTACGCGGAGTGAGCTTTGGCAGCAGCAGCAGCAAGAGATGAGCAGAGTTATCAAGCGCTTCTTGATACATTGTAGACCACTGTCTGACAGAGGTTCTGCAACCGTGTTGCTGCTCAACAGACTCACGATTGCCATTCACTTATTGTACTGTAGTGATTGCCATTGTTTGCAATCGCTTTATATGATTAACTATTGTATAATTATTCACTGTTTTATCCATATTATCGCCACTATTTCGCATATTTTCTTTCTACATAAATATTGGCACTGTCTCTCTAGTCTGTCTCTCCATTTGCTAGGATGTGTGTTGTGTTGTAAAATCATTTTGCCCAGCTCCACGCGTAGATTAAGTACGCAGCTTTTCTCAAGAAAGCCACTGAGAGTAGTGACCAATGCAGATCTCCAAACATTGACATACCCAAGCGAGTGGCTAGTCTCTGCATTAATTATTGTCATTCGTCTTGCACGTTGTGCATGCACGAGTGAGCGTGTGAGTGTGGGTTTAAAAGTGAATCTGTATGCAAAGTCTACTGACATCCTCTGAAAGACACCATGTCTCGCTTGCTCCATAGTTGGAGGCTACCCACGTGCCACCAGGCAGGGCCACTGTACAGCCTAGGGGAAGTCTACGGTTGTGGTTGGCTACTAACCACTAAGCTGTGATTAGACCTAATAGAATTAGGGTCAATGAAGCACGATCCTGTACCACCATGCTTCTCCCTAGGTCTGTGCATACACACACATGCATGCACGCACACACATACCTCAGCTAAACGATGGGTTTATGAATATAGCTTTGATGGTCCTAGATGCCCTTGGGGTTCGAAGAGTACCTTTTTACCAACGTCGCTAGACGCAATTGTAGCTCGCGGGGTTACGTACTGTTCTGCCATTAGGTTTCCGCCCATCGCACCGCAAGTGCACGATGACCGAGATGGCTGGTTAGCTGCGGATCTCGGGGTTGTGGATCCCGTATGGCGTCTCCGAGAAATACAAAGACCGGCTTCTAGAGCCGGTGGAACACTGATGTTCCAGTGGAGCCGTGCGACCATTGCCGCCAAGATTGAACGACATGGTGTCGTCCCAACTGTTTGTGTCACCGATATGTCGGTCCATACTAATGTAGAGAATGGAACAATATGTAATTAAAACAGTAGAAATATTAATATATACTATACCAACAAGATGATCGTTTGATAGTAAATGAGCACACAATAATAAACAATATAGAGCTAACTGGTGTTCTTTCCACGTGGTGTCGCCGGAGGTACCACACAGGTTCTTGAATCTGCAGAGGTATCCCCGCAAGAGAAGCATCTGCAACGAAGCCACTAAGTAGGTTAATATAAGCTAATATACCCCTAACACACACAAAGAAAATATTGTTGTTGCGAGAGGAAAGTGTCTCGCGCGGGCCTCCATCACAGGAAAATGGCTTTGATGCTGAAGCGGAGGAAAAGAGCTGGCAAAAAGGGCCACTCTTCTGTTCAACAGAAAATGCTAAGTACTGAAAATCCTAGTGAAGCTACTGTTACAGTGTTGCACACTGGTTTACGTGAAGACGGGATGAACGATTTCTGAGGACTTCCCAGGTCACCGTCTTATGTGGTTCCAAAGATGCTGTTTTGGTAGATGCCACTTTATTTATGCGGGCCTTCTGCTACAGTCTAACCTACCAATTGGCTGCAAGTGGCAGGGATTCCTTACTATCTTTTAGATACAGTTGTCCAATGGGCGCAGACGCTCAGCTTCCCGTAGGTCGCTTTGGAATAGCATCTACCTCCAAGGACAGCATGCGTACATGTTACGACACGAGGCATCTGAACTCAATGAAAATCTGGCTACCTTGCTCCGCAACCACATACCATCACCTGGACAATAGCTACATTTCACACAGGCAAGTTTGATTACTAACATGTCGTTATGGTGGTGATGGAGAGGCGACTATCCATCACGAGCGTCCTTCCCGTGAGGGCGTGGCGGGTTCCAAGATCTCACCCAGACGCTGCAACGAGTTGGATGGAGATGCGCGTCTCGTCCGTCACCGAGAGACACGGATCTAACAGCTAACCTATTGTTAGGGTTAAATTCCAATATGCCCACATATACACTGTGGGCCGGTAAATAAACTAACTAACTCACATTTATAACTATATCTTTTCACAGTGCTTCCTTCATTGGCAGGGTTATCTAGCTAACAAGTCTCCGAAGATACAGGGAAGATGTATGTAAATCAGAACTTTAGCCATCACTGCTCGAAAACCTCCGATAGTTTCCCAGGGTCGGATTCGATCAATGTGCTGATGGGGAATCCAGACAATTAGAAAGCCCTACGGCTGGTGGATCGTGGAAATAGACAATAGCTTAATATATATGAGGCCTTATAGGTAATTGGCGAATTTTACACAACCTTGCCGGAGTCCAGGGCTACATTACCGCAATAACCGGAAAAGAGGCGTACACTGTCTCTAAACGAAGAAATTGTCCCTAACCACTTTAACCTATCCTATCGAGCTGAATAGTACGGTTAGTCGGTAACATGCCGGGCTCAAACAATTAGAGCACGGTCAGCGACCTCGGCGTAAAATTGATGATGGCGGGAATAGTGTGATGTGGATATATCTGTTGCTGTATAGTTTTTCCTAGCGTACAGTGATGCAAAGTTTTCTACAATTAAACAAAACATATTAACTGGATGGCTACCTGCCATTTACAACTAACCACTGTAATCAGTAAAATGTAATTAATGATTTCGATAGCTATCACAGATGATGAACCTAAACGGTGCAGCTACTTGAAAGCAACTACAGTAAACAAGGATAATATGCACAGTAATAAAGAAATTATAAATTGCGGTCCTAAGACCGGAAAGGTACCTATTAGTCATCAGTACCAAATACGGAAATGATAATTAAATGTACAATAGTATAGCTACTTGAGTACCTAATAGTCATCGGTACGGAACAGGCTATTATGTTGCTGAAATTGAGTCGCTAGCATATTCGTAGCGCGAGCTGACACGTTCTCTGAAGCTGGAAGGGTTTCTGCAGGCAGATCTCCGCAGCTGATTTCCGCAGGTAGGTCTCCTCCGGAGAGGGTAGACACGGTACAGACTCAGGACAGTGAAACAGAGCAGTGAAGTAATGTCTATTAGATAGTCTCTGTAGCTAGGATACAATTTTTACGGAAGTGAGAAAGTTATCCGTCCAGCGACGGAAGTAATAAAGTTGAAGTTTTCCCATTAACAGAGAGGGCTGTATATAATGTTAAGCAGTTTCATAACTTGGCACTTGGTGCGGGATGCGTCGCATAGCTCCTGCGGCTCACCCAGCAAAGTTCCACCAGACTGTGGCCAAAAAGTTAATTAAAACACACACGACATGCAGTGCGGAAATTGAAGTCCACTTTTCAGCGTGGTTGGCAGATCCGGCGAGTCATCCACCAAAAATCACTGTAGCTCTACATTCTGTGGAATCACATCCCGGGCCCACAGCCCGCTCTCGGAAAGGCTCCCTTAGGAAAGTCCGGACGCGGAAAGTCTAACTTTAAATTTAGTTTATTACTTCCGGATGGCCGTCCGGGAGTGTCCAAAAACTTGTGGAAGCCGAGGACGTCTTACCACCGCGGATGTGCTGGGATACGTAAGACACTGGTAGATGTGAGAATCACTTGTAGGTCAGCAGTTACATTCGTCCTCCTGATGGTCCAGGGGTCCTGCGCGGGCCGACTTCCACGCCGGCGATGCTCCTGATTCTCACTTTTTCACCCCTTTTATACTACTCGTGACGTCAGAGGCAGATGCCTCAGCCAATCAGCGGTCGAGCAATAGCCCATCAGCGTGGAGCTAGATCAGTGACGTATTTACCGCGTTCTAGAACATTCTAGATCTATTTATGCATACACACGATTACGACGTCAAAAGGAATATTTTGAAGATAATTTGAGGGAATTTTCGCGGATAACTCAGCCATTTCTGGGCCGATTTTAAAATTGTTAAAACAGTTCTAGAAAGCTCGTTTTATTCTGGTCCTGGTCGGTACTAAGAATAATGAGAACGGATTAATTAAAGGTTTTTACGAGTACCAACTCTGTACACTATATGCATGCACTGGCTTCCAATCCTCGACATGTTGTCAGGGAAGCTCTGACGCGCGCGCATGCGCACCACGCGTTTTATGGGACTTCGCCGATTTTTAACGAAAACTTCGTAGGGCTTATGTACGCGTACTATCCTACCCGGGGGTGGGGGGGGGGGGCGCATGGATCGAATCCGGAGTAGCCGTTCCGTACCCAGCTTTGCTGGGACGGTCAGTACTCGTCCGGTCGGTCCGTGCTACACCATTAAAGGTGTCTGACAGCATCGAGTGCTTCTTCTTGGTGTTCTTAAAATATTTTGGAATAACTCTGATTCTACTGAATGGATCTTCTCCAAATTTGGAGGGAAGTATGCCAATCGCGTCTCGAGTTGATCTGCCAATGGGGTCCAAAACAGCAACAGTTTTCAGCAACAGTTTACAAAATAGATATTTTATACATTCTTACATAAGTCTGGTTCTACGGGTGCAATCGTCTCCAACCTTGGGTGGAATTTTGTCCATGTGGTTCCGAACACGTATGCCAATTTTGTGTCCAAAGGATAAATCGCAACCGCTTTCAGCAACATTGTTTTCAATTTTAAGCATTTTTCAATATCTGTAATGGAGCCATGCTTTCCTAACTTGGGTTGATGTGTGGCTGCGGGGTCCCTCAGACGTATGCCAATTTTACGGAACGCAACAGCAACAGCTTTCAACAACACTGTTTCCAAAGTAGAAACTTTTAACCTTACGGCGGCCGGACTGAAAAATATATCAACGGCGCGTGTATTGGATAAATTTGTCCTTGTTAACCTACTAGGACCGGCAAAAATTACTGCACACGCAATGGAAATGACGTCAGTAGGCCTGGTCATTGAAGAATCGTGTGCAAAACGAATCATAGACGTATGAACATGAAGGGTTGGGATATCGCCCCACCCAGTTTTTTCCTCTCCCATAGCGTATCCCCATAGCGACCCCTCGAAAGTGAGCGTAAGCCCTTAATAAGTCATTTAGTAATGCCTTGCTTAGTTAATAACATCGACCATTTTGAGTTAGAACTCCTTAGGTTGCGTTGTTATTGTCATACAGGTGTGGGATTTCACAAATCATTTCCTAAGCGAGGTGTTATGTCTTAGGACTACTTACTCTATTAGCCCTTGTGTCAACAGCGCCTTGCGCTAAAAATGTTACCAATATTAATTAACCCTTTAATGGTCAAAATGTTTCAAGAAAATTATTTGTGCACTTAAATTTGCATAAATAGCTTTGTTGTCCTGCAAATGGGCATTCTTCAATAACACTACAGATGTTGGGGTGGGGGTTGGGGTGGCTGTGGGGAGGGGAGGATGGGTGTATGGGGTGTGGGGGGGGGGGTATGTGTGTTGCGGGCTGGACCATGAAACAGTTAATGGTGATGGAACTTCAAGTTTTTTGCCTGCCCAGTGTCCATTTGTAGGCCACGAGACTAAGACCTTTTGAAAAGTTATCACTTGAATGGCGGGCGCCAGTCATTTCAGTGGTACATTAAAAAAATAGTTTTCTCTTGGCCTGCAAATGAATACTGACTAAGCAAACATCTAGCCCATTAACCCTTTAATAATGAAGGCCGACGAAACAGCAGATACACAGGTCTTGAGAAATGTCCATTTGGTGGCAAATAGAAAGCTATGTTTTTGCAAATTTCACTTGTAAATTAAACCATAGTCGTCATTTTATTGAAACCTCTCAAACATTAAATGGTTAATTGATATACGTAGGATACAGAGCGCTTTGAGGCGCTGTTAAGACAACAGGGGTTAAAACATACATGGCAACGTGAATTGTGCTCATGTTCAAACCTTGCTATTCCGTGGTCCTAAATACTTAATGGCCGCTCATGCAAATTTGGCTGTAATTGATTTTTGAAATTGGTTACTCTTTACAAGTGCAATAACTCTCGCCTAGCCACACCTACTTTTCCAATGAAATTCTAACATCCTCGCTGCTAGGTCATTGTCAACGTCATCGCTGACACCATTCCCGTGTTGTTCCTGCATCGAGTATGGATTTATGTTCACGAGAAATTAACCAATCCATATTCACCATGGCGACCTGGGAGGCTGGTGGACTGGTATGGATACGGTTTCCATTCATTCATTCATACTGTATTCATTCATTAAGTCGATAGTTGTGACGTAGTCGCAGTTTGCTCCCTAGGGATATTCAAGAACGAAGAACGCATCCACTGGATTAAATAACGCTATGCCAGTTGCCAAGTAGTAAGTGATATATGACTAAGAAATTACCTTATTATGTGCTGCTTTGTGAGAAGATGAATGCGGATAATATTGATGACACGCTGGAGTTCACCAAAACTGGGATTACGCTTGCACTGCCAAGATTGGCTGAATAGATTCTGTGGATGCTGGTGAGATCGGCATTGGATGGACTGTGGACGGATCAATATCTTTGTGGTAGAACTAGGCTATGCACGGATAGAAAGGAATAGTGACTGAGTATTTGTATGACAGAATCGGTACAGACTAATATTACTCTAGCATCTCTGTATGACTACCAGCAGTAATGTTACATTTCTAACGCGGTATAAGAAACGCGAGTACTGTAGGCTTATATTGTCAGGCAGAGACGAACCATCGCGTTACTATGTCAACCACATTACTCGTGTCGCTTGGTAGATGTTAATCGTGGGTTGATATCGGTTAGGATTCAGCCAGAATATGTTCGGTGACGTTTGAAGATGTTTCGTTAAAGAGCCATTCGGAGATAGGTATTTTCGTGATTGTATACAAGGCTGTTCTTTGTTAAATATTGTTGAATTTAACCCCTCACCACACTGATGTCAGTATTCTAGCTTTTATGGTGCCAATAGGAGAGAAATTGGTGTACATTTTCCAACAATTTTGGTGGACGAAGGTGCTGTCGTAGACAGCACCATCTTCCACCAACTTTGTAGAAAAATGGGCACCAGTTCATCTTTTAATATAATTTGAAAATTTTTAATTTTAACATCAGAGTGGTAAGGTTTAACAGGCCAGACAGTGTTGGAATATTATGTACAGGTCTGCTATATTTTTCCTGCTTTGGTAGCCTAATACATCTGGATAACGCGGATTACTGGGCCTGTCCTGCATGGTCCAATCCCGGGACAATATGGTATCGGCCCAGTATAACCATGGTTATTAGGGCAGTCACACATTCGTAATTAAAGGGATATTCCACTGGAGTTTTTTTATGCATTTGGTGTAAAGTACTAATTCTCCGCATTAATTTGAGACCAAGAGCTCAATTTAATGCCAACAAATAAAAAAGATATCGTCAATTTAATTTGCTAAACTAACCAGTAGATAGAGGCGCCATTTTTGGACAAGCGGCTGACGTCACCGACACCCCTACTCTCTGCTCGATCGATGATAGCCATAACCAGGGGAGGTAAATCTTGCATCTGGTGGATAATTAGCGTGCTGGCTAAACAACTGACACTTTGCCACAGTATTTGGAGGAAATTAAAGCGCAATTAGTGCCCCGATGATCGTGCCAGTCATTGTAGTGCTAAATTGTCAAAAAGTGTCTTCTTATGGGCAATTTCTATTTTAAAAACACATTGAAGGGTTATGCCAGGAGCATTAATTAATGTTTATTAAAAAGTAAAAACACACAGTTCGTACAACAACGCTTGGTCCGTCATCAATTTAGTGCTCGTGACGAACTTACCTACGTCATTCACGACGTAATTGATTATGGCGTCATCCTACACTTCACGTATTTGATCATGACATCATATATGATTTATGGATAAACTGGAATGATCTATCCAATGATCAAGATTGGTCATGAGAATTCAAATTCTTTTCCATGGTCGGTGTCGAGTTGCTGGTCTCTTTGTCTGCAGATAGGCATTTCTTATGACGCTTGCAGAAGCCATTTTGTCCGATCTGGTCATTGAATGGTTAAAGAGAGACTACGCTTTTTCTGATTGTACTTATTTTAAACTAAGAAAAAAATATATATATATGCAAATAGGCCTAAATTCAACACGCATCTTCCAAGAATATGATTCTAGTCTTTAAAAAATGCGAAAACATGGTGAACACATTTAAGTTAGCTAAGCACTCGGGGAAACTCCGAAAAATGTGTCATAAAAGAATCCGAAATGACGCTCAAGTATATAACGTCATAAAAATGGCAATGGTCCGTAATGAATGTGTCTGAACTGTAGGCCTATGTCTTTTAATGAATTTACAATATACTAAACATGCATTCTGTTGAATATTTTGATAAAATTCAACGGCTTACCTGTATAATGGAGGAACCCTTAGCTATGCCCCCGCCCATCTCTAGTTCAGCAACAGCACTCGGTCAAATTAGTTTCAAAATATTCAACAGCTTACCTGCACGGCCTATAGTTTTCTGGAAATTGAGTTTCAGTGAGTGCAGGTGTCGGTCGATCCCAACACTGACAAAACTTAGGCAGAGTTTAGCTAGAGATGAACGGGCATAGCTAAAACATGACTCATCCATTACGTCAACAGTGTCATTAAATCAGACTAACTCGGCTATATGGATATGTTAGACTGTAGGCTACTATTCTCAGATTTTATGAGGAAATTTAAGGAACGCCATACATATTTTCTCTTAATTAAGGGCGCCAAATCTGAAAGGCGGTCATTCAAGACAGGTTGCCACTTAAAGCATGTATGGGGTAATTCTGTGGCAAACATGATGGTTGGTGGGTCTTTGAGAAGGTGGTGGTGGTTCGACCACCCCATCTTAAAGAGCCCCGATCACGTGGTGCCTGCAGCCAGATTGTCTTGCTAATGGAGTTTGAATGTGTATGCCTTCTAGAACTGTCTTATGATTGGTTCCACAAAGAAAATAAGCTCTTAACGTTTACAGTCGCCTAGTCCTATTCTAATGTGCTCGCGCGTTGGTAAAACGATGGTATTGTTTCGTAATTGAGTGATAAATTCGCCGTAGAAACGCTATGTCAAGCACGGAAACAATAAATCTGAGAACTAATGATTCGGGAAGTGAAATTCGGATACAGCGCAGGACATCATCACTCGGAACGTTGACATCTTGATGAAACTATGATAACACAGGTTGCTGGGCCGCTACTATACCAATACAGCCTGTTATTGTCGCAGTACCGGCCCGGTAACCTGCATTATCAGTGGGATGGTCTGTATCACCTAACGTTGGAATTCAGTCAGATTTTGAGACACCGATTTAATTGTTGGTTTTGTCGTTCTATAATTATGTAAGCCTCAGTAGTAGAAGTTGAGAGATTTGCTTTAAATTACATTTCAATGAACAAAAACCTTCGATTTGTTGAATATGTTGAAAACAATTTGACTGAAAGTTGTTGGTGGCTTAGCACCAATGACTTTCTGTCAAATGTTTTCAAATTTTTTAGCAGGTACAAAGATTTAACCCTTTTAATATGTCGTCTACAAAAACAGTAGTCAGTGCCACTCAGTGGCAGCCAAAATACCAATACATGCAACATTATTTCCCAAATATTTGTAAATTAAATCGTCGTAGCTCAATCATTCAAAACATTTGTTTGTTTCAAAGTCGAGTTCTAGATAACGTTTTCTTTGTTAACCAGTTTGGAAAAGAACCTTACACCAAAATGCCTGAAAATAAAATTGTATACCTTTAGACACTTAAATCATGTGCCTAGATCCGTAATGAAACGAAATAAATTAATATAATTTAATTAGTTCTGAATTTGAATTAGAGACTCTTGTCTCTAATTCTAATTCACAACTTTAAGAATTATGATCTATATGGAATGAAATCATCATTTGTTAAGATTTATTTCGTTTCATTCCAACTAGGCACACGATTATAAGCCTCTAAAAGTATACAATTATTTTAACAATTTTATTTTCAAAGCATATTCACCTTTAAGTCACGGCTAGGCTCATATATCCTGGTCTTAGATTCTAATATGGGTATTATATCCATATTAAAATCTAAGAAATTAGCTATCGTCAAAAAGCAGTTATAGGCCTACAGCAGTTCTTTGTTTAGCGAGATTAATTATTACACACTTGTACATACGAAGCGCACTAAATAAAATACTCAAAATCCGAAATTATGGTATTACGTTTATCAGCGGCATAGAGCAACATGCTTAACATTGTAGCCAGTCCTAAACACGAGAATTAAAAATACGAAAGTGAAAGGTGTCTCTAAAGAACTCGAAATTCCAAACTTTATCTGACAAATTAACGATTATCCCTTTCATTGCACAAACGACCAATTATTTTCCATTTTATCAAACTGCTTGCCACGCGGTAATAGCAACGTCTGCTTCGCTTATTATAAACAACATCTGTCATGGCTGTCAATTCGCACCCCCCCCCCCCCACTCCATTTTGGCGGCCATCTTGAATCTTTTTCCCGCGAAAAACGTCCATACTAAAGTAATTGGATATTTAAAATGTCTTCATCTCAAGAACCGCTGGGCCGAATGCAATTATATTATAGATATCCAAACTTGTTCAATGAAATACGATCTGTAAATTTGGCTGGTGGCCATCTTGGATTTTAGAAGATATTTAGAAACTTCTTTAAACATCTCCAAAACCACTGAGATTTATTCAAAACTCATGAAATATTATTTATGGCAAGATCTAAACTATGTTTGCTCAAGGAAAGCTGATTGACTAAATGGTTTGGTGGCCATCTTGGATGATCTAGTTTCTGCGAAAACGACATCTCCAAACCGCTGAACGGATCGGGCAGAAATTTGGAGATGAGTAGGGGTTAAGGGCCAGTAAGGTTTTTCAAGGGAAGTTGATATACGTAAATAAACATGGCTGCTGCTAACCAATCAATATGTAGCGTGCTTGGCGGCCATAGTGGATTCTTTCATTTCATGGATTTTGAAGCCAAAATTGGTTTTATATATGTTATTTTGGTTATGCTGATTTCAAATTTCCACTTTCGAAATTGAATGATAATCGGCTTGGCGGCCATCTTGGGTCGTTTTCCCGTCAAAAACTCCCTTACTAAAGCAATAGGAAATTAACAATGTTTTCTCGAGAGCCACGCGCCGATTTCAATTATATGTGGTATGAAACATCTTGGGGCATAGAGATCCAAGTCTGTTTAAAGGAAGGCGGCCATCTAGGATTTTTTTAATGTATTTAAAAATCTTCTCCGAAACTGCTTAGAGGATCGATTCAAAACTCATGAAACATCATCTGGGAGAATAACTGAACCAAGTTAGTTCAAGGAAACTTGATTGGCCAACAAATTGTTCGACGGTCATTTTGGATGACTTAGTTTTCGCGAAAACGATATCCTGTACCGTTAAACAGATCAGGCTCAAATTTGGGAGATATGATTAGGGACTAAGAGCCATGGAAGTTTGTTCATGGAAAATTGTTACGGAAAAAAACCATGGCCGCCGTGTATCAATCAAAATTTCGCGTGTTTGGCGGCCTAATTGGATTTTCTGAAAATTTATAAGAAAATCGTTTTGTCCGTTTCTGCCAGTGGCCAATATTTCCAGATGAGCAACACAGCCCCTTTGGTGCTCTTGTTATAGAGGGTAGGCCCTATTGACAGTTTTGACTATAGCACATCATCACAACATCTGCCTTGTCAACTCGATGTGTAAAACAAATTATAGATGTTTCTGACAGTTTTGACTATAACGCATCGTCGCAATAGCTGCGGATACTCAACTCGATAATGTGTGAAGAATTTTGAGACTACATTTTCGGCCTTAGTAACGCGCCGTCATAACAGTTAATCCCAAGGCACACAACGAACATTTCCCGAAACATTTGTTCTGAAACAAATGTTTTAGCCAAATGTTCGTAGTGTGTGTGTTGAATATTTGCACGAAACAAATGTGTCTGAGCAAGCCATATTTTTTTTAATCGCACGTGTTTGATATTTCGATAATGTTACGACATTTGCTTCTGGCAGTGTGTGTTGACGAAAGAATTCTCGAAAACATTATTTTACAATCAATCAATCGGCGCCCGCGTGAAGTACTCGCCATTGTATTATCACGTCATTCATGTTGTCACGTGCGTACTTCACCATGGCGCTGATTGGTTATTTGTATAAGAATGTTTTTAACCGAAAGATTTTCGAAAATATCAAACAAGTTTTGATTTCCGAAATATTCTGTTTCAGTCAAACATTCAACGCACACTACGAACATTTGGGTAAAACAATTGTGTGAGATTAGATATACGCTTTCAGTACAATATGTTACAACATCTTAAACACACGTTCGTTTGGTAGAGTGTAAGCTTTGGACAAGACCTTTCTTCCAAAACGATTAGCTTTCTGACTGCTGCAAGCTATCAAACAATACTTCGCATGAGTCATAACTCTAAACTTGCTGAATTTTTTGAAAACAATTTGACTTAAAGTTGTCGGTGGCTTAGCCATCAACAACTTTTAGTCAAATTGTTTTCAAAATTTTCAACATGTCCAGAGTTAAGCCTCAGGGATTCAGATTCAGATTCAGATTGATTAATTACTCCCAGATCATACATGGGGTATAAACATTATACAATTTATATAGTGGCAAGACAGTTTACATATTATTTATATATCTCTATAGATTAACTGCTAAAAATAAAAGGGATAATCTAGATTTACTACAGTAATGTGATTGCTTCTTGTCAGGCAAGCTATTTTCATATTAACCATTTTTTTCGTTCACAATTTCACGTTGTTTTCGGGGTTTTTTACCTGCAGGTAACAATATGTTTGTTGGCCGTGTTTGCGCGACAGTTTCATCCTTTTTGGAAATGCGTAATAATTGTATTTATTGGTCGGCAAACCTTATATAGTAGGATTTTGTTATTGCTACTGAATAACTGGAAGAATTTAAAATAATTTGGTCTCTTACGGTAGTATTTAGGTAGTGTTTCTAATCGTAATGGGAATATGTAGTCTGCGGAAAGTGAGCAGGCAGACGGTTAGAGATAACAGTTATTTCCACAGAACATATTCCGTCGTAGTCTACAAATGAATATACAGCGAAACAATAGGATTGGACATTGGCAACAGAATTTGACCGCAATTAGCGGCAGATTGGAACGTTGACGCCAAGGCGACAATGACGTAGGCAAATAGTGCTGCTAAATTGGATGGCATTCTGTGTCGTGGTAGGAGCCAATTTACGGCTCCCTGCGCGAAGGGGATTAGATGCCAAAGCCAGCTGGCCTAGACCGGATAATTGTCGCTTTATAGAAGGGCCTCCGGTAGAATCAGACACTAAAGCTACCAGATCGGTTTAGTTTTCTTACGAATTTAAAAGTAATATATAGACGTCCTAGAGATAGGATTTGGTCAGGAAATCGTATTTCATTTGCCTTCTAAATAGATAAACATTGATAAAAAAAAAAAAAAAATTAAAATTTTCCTTGTAGTAAAATAGTCACTTGGATTAAAATCAAGGACGGTTTCTACTGTGAAATTATTGACCTAGGCTTAGGTTACCATTAGAATGAGATATGGTTGTAAATAACTTGGTCATAAAAAATTAAAATTCGTTTCTAAATAATAATAATAATAATAATAATAATAATAATAAAAATAATAATAATAATAATAATAATAATAATAATAATAACGAAATAGTTAAAACGTCAATGGGTTATAAAACTAGGCTAGAGCAAAGATATTGGAAAGTTACCAAAATATCTTCAAACTCGTGTGTAGCTACAAAGAGTTGTCGTGTTTATTTGGAGATAGACATTATATATAGCCCATCAAATGTGGTTGCTGTGCAGGCACGCACGCGTATCAATTATTCAACATAGCAATAGCATGTGCGCCTATCATAAATAACCACCTGAATTCAGGCCAATTTGTATATCAAATGCCTGTTTTCGTGGCACAAGATGGTGGTCTTTAGTCGACATGACTTAAAAACCGCCATTCTGTACCCCTTCAAAATTCAAATTAATATGTATTTCGGAAGGTTGTCTCTAACACGGTGAAATCTAGTGTGATGTTGAACTTGGATAGAGCCATTATCGCCGCTTTAACTATCTGTTTGCTGAATTTGCGCAGACAACATTTCCCCTGGGGTTTAACTCTGGATATGCTGACTATTTTGAAAACAATTTGACTGAAAGATGTTGGTGGCTAAGCCCAGCATCATTCAGTCAATTTGTTTTCAAAATAATCAGCAAGTCCAGAGTTATTGCCCATAGAAATTATTATCTGGTGTCTTACAGCAGTCGGACAGTTAAACATCATCAGTTTTGTTACGGAAACACAATAATGGACGTTATGTATGGCGCTAGGCGCTCAAAGATGTTATATATTAATGGATTCCGCGAGAATATATAAGAGAAATAATACGTTTCAGTCGGATGAAGGATATTGGATTCGTGTCTAAACTCTTAGTGCTGTCCAACTAGAGGAGGTTAAGAGATAAACGATGCAGAAACATACTTATTCTGTATGTATATAGTCGCCACAAATCCGACTTACACGTCTGAAAGCTGGTATAGAAGAAACAAGAAAACGATTGATTCTTAGGATAATTTTACCATACTAACACAAGGAAACGCAATGTTTGGATTCTTAAATAACCTGGGCAGTGGTGGTAATACGGCGGCGCCATCATCATCGTCGTTATCATCATCATCGTCGTCGTTTTCTGTTAGGACGATGAAAAGAAGTCGCAGTTTTAATGGGATACCTGGAATCCCGCCTTATGTGACTAATGGCAAGTGGAGAGCCGAACCAAAAGGTAAAATATTGATTTAAAGTTTACGCTAAGCACTGTTGAGTGTTGTCGTGAGTCCATAAAATTGAATTTTGTTACAGATCATCACCCCCCCCCCCGCCCCCCCCCCCCATAATGGAAGTGAAATTCAAAACCCACAAATGCAATCTGAACATTTTAATATATATTTCAGTACAATCGCGTCAAAACTGACACACTCCATGATAAAACAAAGGCCAATGGCATTTGATAAGCTATCAGATCATGTTCTTAATAAAGTTCCAGAAAATATAGAGTTTGGAATTCCATGTATAGCTGTTGAATATGTGTCCAGAGAACTTAGCAACTTAAAAACAAATAAGTCATCTGGTTACGATGAATTGAACGCACACTTCCTCAAAGCTGCAGCATTAGTAATTGCGCCCTCAATTACACTTATTATAAACAAAAGCATAGCTACGGGAAAATTCCCCAAAATGTGGAAATGTGCAAAAGTAAAGCCTCTACATAAATCTGATTCAAAAACCAATATTAGCAATTATAGGCCTAGCTCTATATTACCCATTATCTCTAAGGTTATTGAACGACACATACATGATCATATTTATAAATTTATAACCAAGTATAATTTATTAGTAGAGTCGCAATCAGGCTTCGGACCTAACCATTCTAGTGGAAAGATGGCACTTTTCGATAGATAACGTCGACCTTATTGGTTCTATTATGATTGACTTTAAAAAGGCCTTTGATCTTGTTAATCATGACATCCTATTACAAAAATTAAGTATTTACAAATTCAGCTATAATACCTTAAAGTGTGTTTCTTCATATTTAAATGGCAGACGACAGTAGTTTCAATTTCTGGAAAGAATTCTAAACCACTGCCCATCGATATAGGAGTACCACAAGTCCACAAGGCTCACTTTTAGGGCCACTTCTGTTCATTTTATATGTTAATGATTTACCCATGTGTGTCAACAATCTTATGGATATGTGTGCTGATGATACAACTATGCATGCTGCTAGCTCAAATGTCGCTGAAATTCAAGAAAATCTAATGAACGGTATGAAGTCGGTAGAAGAATGGTGTCTAAATAATACAATGTTGTTAAATACGGACAAAACTAAGTTTATGATGTTAGGAACTAAGCATAAATTGAAACAAGTAAATAATAATGTTATAAGCCCTACAAATCGTGGAAGCTTAAATGTTGTGGAATCTGACAAACTTTTAGGAGTATATAGGCCTATAGATAATACGCTTGCATGGAAAGAACATATAGGCAAACTTTGTAAAACGATTTCGTCCTTGATTTATATTCTACGGAAAAATAAACATTATCTTAGAATTGAGCAACGAAATCTTTTCTATAAGTCGTATATACTTTCACACATTTATTATTGTAGTCTTGTATTTTTCCCGTCTTCACCTACATTATTTGATAGCTTAGAAAAAAATGCAAAAACGGGCTGCTAGGGTGATATTAGACATGCCTTACAGGACACCATCTGTACAACTATATGAAACATTAAACTGGACAAATTTAACTAAAAGAATGCAAATTAAAATGGTTATTATGACATATAAATCTAGAAATGGTCTGGCCCCTGGTTACATGAAAGACATGTTCACTTCCGTTGGGGTGGCGCACACTAGAAATTTACGTTCCAAAACACGCAATCACCTACAACTTCTGAGGATTAAAACGGCATATGGCAGAAAAGTTTCAAATACTCTGCAGCGCAACTGTGGAATTCTCTGGCTGAAACGAGTATTCAGTCTTCTACTCTGCTTTACATTCAAATCCAATATACATGTATATATTACTAAATGATGGTGATATATGGGCAATGTGATTTCACCTTTTTACTTGTGTTCTAATATTGCATATTTTGTGTATTTCTAAATAGTTATATATGTGTGAATGAATGTGTACGACCTTGAGCGTATGTATGCGTGAACGGTGATTCGAACATCGACATTCGACGAGGTAATTATTCTGCAATACTGTTTTAGTAATATCTATCGAAAATGAACAAATATGTTAATTATCTAATTTAACAGTCATTTTACTTGTGTTATGCTATTGTATATTTTACATTTGTATATATATATATATATATATATATATATATATATATATATATATATATATATATATATATATATATATATATATATATATATATATATATACGTGTACGACCTTGTGTGCGTGTGTGTTCACCACTAAGACGTCACACCATTATTTACGTGACACATGCGTATGACATCATTTACAACGACGCACCATAACCATAAAAACCATTAGTAACCATAAGATTCAAGGTTCAATTATTTTTTTCGCGAATGCTTAAAAATAGTACACGTGCATCATAATTGGACGTTCCATCAAAGGCAGGGCCTATACGTACATCTATGTGCCCCTACACACAGAACAATACATTGCAATATACAGGGTGATAATTAAAATAAACATCCATAATATAATATTAGTGCCCGTAATAAGTTGTTACTGGATTAGGATTTCTCATATGTGTCGCACGCTTCATCTATATCTACAACTACTTGTGTGGTGCGCCTGGGAGTCTCAATCGGGGCCTCATAGTTGTAGAGGATGTCTTGATGTTGCCAGTGCTTGTCTATAGGCGCTTCTCAAATGTTTTATTTACGACCGGTGCGTTGATCACCCTCTGGAGGCTGTTCCATGGTTCGGCTACTCTGATTGCAAAGTTGTGTTGCCGCAATCTCGTCTTCTCTCTTTTCGTGAAGACCTTCAGGCTGTGCCCTCATGTTGCCGAGTATCTTAGTGGGATATTTGGGCTTGCTTTGGGGTCGTATTTGTCATGAAGAATCTTGTTTGTACCATGTCACCTCGCAATTTCCGATAGGCCAGTGTTGACAACTTCAAGGTCCTCAGACGATATTTATACTCTAAATCCTTCAGTCCTGGAACCAGTTGTTGCCCTTTGCACATTTTATATCATGGCTAGAGCTAGACGATATTGGCTTTTAGAAGACGATAATGATATCTAGGAAAATATCACGATATATCATGATTCATGGCCACATTTTTGCCACACGATGCTTGCATTTCTTATAACGGTCACTCAGTCTTACTCACACCAATGGACAGACGTAGGTGCACCCTATGCAGCAAATCATATTTCGAAGGATATTCACTTAAGTCGACATAACGTGATCAAACATGGGGAAGAAGGGCGTTTGGGCATGGCAACCGTGTAACCAGATAATTTTGCGCGCGATCATCTCGGAGACCATCTGATCAAGGTCCACAGGCTTTCCAAGCCCTCACCCACCCCTACATTTCGATGGGAGTATTGTCTTCAGCTTCACTGAAGACAGCGATTAAGAAGACTGTTCACAACCATGGGTCAACACTGGACTGTTCACAACCATGGGTCAACACTGTGCTAACCCACCAGGCCACCGATAAGGGCCAACACCAGTAAATAATGGGCCAACACACACCAGCCAGCTCATTGGCAGGTCAGCAGGGAGCTAACACGCACAATATGTGTACCTTGTCATAATTTCAACACGCCAGATGGCTTTCTCATAAGGGTCCTTTTGAGGGTTTAACCCCCAAAATGTAACTTGGGACGCGCAAAAGTTGTGGCAATGGGTCCTATGGGACCCCTTAAAATCGTGTATGCGTGTTAAATATTAATTAATTTCATAGGTTTTTGCACAAACATACCCACAAAATCTAGCATTTGACCTCCATAATTCGAAGTTGTGAGCCCATCCCAAATTTCTAGGCGTTGTGTCCATGGAACCTCCAAAATGTATATGCCCTGAGAAATACCGCACATCAGGCCAACAGGCGACAACATACCAACACATATGATGTAATTCTGAATGCTAACCAACATAATATGATGCCACAACGAAAAAGGGCGAATATGGGCCAACATAACCCCACGAGCCTATAACGTCATAATGGGCGATTCCAGTTTATCCACGTAATCAACTATGCGATGTGTGTAGAATGAAATCATAATCAATTAAATCATGAATGACGGCGCTAAGTTTGTCACGATTCTCGAACGCTTAATTGATGCTGGACTAAACGTTGTTGTATGAATTGTACGTAATTACTATTTAATAATAAACATGCTGCTGAATATTTGGAAATTAATTTCTAGGCAGCTACATCACCCAGTCAAATTAGTTGCAAAATATTCAACAGCCTACCTGTATATTTTTCTGGAATTTGAGTGTGCAGGGATCAATTGATCCCAACACGGGAAAAGTGTGGGTGGCCCTTAGCTAGAGGACTATATGACGTCATAAAGTCCTCATGGTTTAAAACGGATTCAGATTAAGATTTTTATTGGCACAAAATCTACATAAATAAGAATATAGCCATACATAGATATTACATATTATATATACATATATACACAACATACAGTTGACGATAACAGGGAGAAAGCAGCTTAGTTTCAAAATATTCAACAGTCATTAAATTGCGAATTTATCAATTTGACATACAATTCGTACACGTGAAAATAACACAAGGCCAAAGTGAATTAAGCATTTTCCGAGGCAAATTAGTAAAATTTATGCTCACACACAGGAACACGCGCTAACACACAAGATGGCATCCACAAATTAAGGCTGATTGCTTTGTTATCAAGTTGAGAGGTTAAAACATTTAACCATAACTACCAAAATGGCGAACATGAATGACCTCAATCTCCACGGGGGCCAACACATTATGACCTCACACATTGCACTCGGGCAAACATCCTGCACTCGATCAAAATCTGGGTCCCGTTTTCACGACTGAATTGGTTCATGGTTGACTCACGCAGTCCGTGATTCGTGCATTTTGGCGTCCCGGAAGTTTGAGATTTACTAACTTAGTTCGTCGAAGCACAGAACCGAGTTTTGATCTCGGTTCGTTGTTATCAATGTCTACTGGTTCGTAAATTTCAAGATGGCGGCGCCCAGATAAATTTTACAACTGATTTGAATGATGAAATCTCGTCAATATTTTTAATGGATAGGATCGTCTGCGATTTACGTCAGACTACATGTGATATGGTTGGTTATGACGTAATATGATTGACTGAGAAACTGGATTCCTCCATTACGACGCATGCTATAGATTGTTATTCCCCGCCCCCCCCCCCCCCCTTCCCGAATTTTTTTCCTGAACGCCTTATGTTCTGTCCCCCACCCACCGCAATAAAACAATGATAAACGCTTCTAACAATCTATAAAAAAAGAAGAAAAAAAGGAAGTTAAATTCACCATTTAAATACGACTTTTACTGCAGTACATATTTCGACTGGTGAATTTTATATGAAAACTGCCTTAAATGCCTAACCATAACCAGCCCGTATAATTTTGAGAAGTGTTCTAGAGGAATCACCCACCCCCACCCGAACCACATACTGATGGAAGAGGGATACCCATTGCCGGACCCTACCCCAACGTAGTTATGACGTATTATGATTGACTGAGAAACTGGATTCCTCCATTACGACGCATCCTATAGATTGTTATTCCCCGCCCGCCTTCCCGAATTTTTTTTTCCTGAACACATGTTCTGTCCCCGACCCACCCCAATAAAACAATGGTAAACGCTTCTAACAATCTATAAAAGAAATAAAAGAAAAAGTTTAATTCACCATTTAAATACGCCTTTTACTGCAGTACATATTTCGACTGGTGAATTTTATATGAAAACGGCCTTAAATGCCTAACCAGACCGTATAATTTTGAGAAGTGTTATAGAGGAATCACCCACTCCCACCCGAACCACCTACTGAGGGAGAGGGATACCCATTACCGGACCCTACCCCAACATCCCACCACCCCACCCCACCCCCAACTTGAAATCATTCCACCGCCCTTATAGAATGTGCATGGTAGATGAACAAGTGAACAAATATGCCTATCAATGCAATTTGACACGCATGTGCACACCGTACCGTCATCAAGTATAGCTAATTATTTGATGCTAATTAGCAAAACAGTGACAACTCACAGTTGCGTTAATTCGGATTATGTCAACACGTTTCTCATGAATTAGTACTAATTATTATCCCTTTCACCAACGGAAAGCTGAAGAAGTATGTTCTATACAATATAAAACTTATTCTTTTTAATATTTTGAAATTAGTTTGACAAAGTAATTTCAAAATAGTCAACAGTTTTCCAACATTTAAAATGAGTTTTATGGGAAAGTCGTCGGCGGAGGGGTTAAGAAGTGTTTACCTGCGCATAATACGATTACGGAGCAACTAACTACGGGCCTTTTTTCTTGCGCGCGAGTTTTGATTGGCGATATATCCAGCTGGTATATTAAGCTCTTAAAAGACATTTGTATGAATTGAAAAAATCGGTTAATAATCATGACACGCACGTACGCGTATTTACACTGAACATATAGTTTATTAATTAATTAGTTTTTAGGACTTCGATAAGAAGCAAACACTGATATTAAGCCTATCAGTTTAATGTTAATAAGCTATTATACAATAACCGCATATTTTCGCCTTATATATACACATCCCTGTGATAAGAGGCATTAGCTTAGGCTATATAGTACTAAAAGTTGCTAACGGATATTCTAAATAAATATACATAAATACCAGAAAAGCGATATAATGCGATTAAAGGTACATATTCACAGCAAACTGCTTGAAAATAAAACTATTAAAATTGCATACTTTTAGAGGCTTAAATTGTGGGCTTAGATGTAATGAAACGAAATAAATATTAACATATGATTTCATTACCTATGAATTAATATCATTTTTTAAGTTGTGAAATTCAATTTCGCATTTAAAAATATTAATACTAATTTGTGCGAAATGAAATCGTCATATGCTAAGATTTATTTCGCTTCATTACATTGAGGTACACAAATTAAGCTTCTAAAAGTACACAATTTTATTTTCACGGATTTTGCTGTGAATATGTACCTTTAAAGAAATGGACATTTGGTGGATGGGCATTGTAAGCCAACCATTAGTGGTCTACTCATACACGTGCTTGCCAGGATTGAGCCTGTAAAGCGCCATCGTCCTATTCACCTTTCCAGAGTATCGGTCTGACGTGATATGACGTCATAGTAAGCTAAGCGGCGTGTAAGATGACATCATAATGATTGCGGCATAAATGATTTTATACGACCCGTCTAACTCTTAGTAGTCAGACATGTACGAATTGAATGTCTACTATTTAATAAACATGCTGTTGAATATTTTGAAACTAATTTGACTGGGACCCAGTCAAATTAGTTTCAAAATATTCAACAGCTTGCCTGTATAGTTTTCTGGAAATTGATAGTGTAGGACGCATCTACCGGATGGGTATGAACTGTCCCAGCTAGGCTGGGTACGGGACGACCGCTCGGGGGTACATTCCACGCACACACACCCCCCCCCCCCCCTGAGTAGGATAGTACGCTTGTATAAAGCCCTATGAGAGAGGTTTCGTAAAAAAAAGTCCGTAAGAACGTGTAGCGTGCATGCACACGTGTCAGAGCTTCCCCGGCAACACGTGTCAGTATTGGGAGAGTATGCTTATGGTGTACCGAGTTGGTACTGGTGATTTCTTCAAATCACACTATTATCGTCGACCGGAATAAAACGATGATTTCAGATCTTTTTACCTTTTTAAAATCGGACCAGAAATGGCCGAGTTAGCATTAAATGGCTCACTTAAATTATTTTCAAAATATTGCTTTGACGTTGTAATCGCGTGTATGTATTAAATGAAGTGGGAATGCGCTGTTCACGTGATCGCCACGTCACCATTTCTAGCTGCACACTGATTGGCTACTGCTCGCCCTTTGATTTGCTGGAGCATCCTGTCTTTGACGTCACGAGTAGTATAAAAGGGGCCAAAATCGAGAATCGAGAGCACTTCTACGTGGAAGCCGACCTGACAACAAGACTGCTGGACCGCGCAGTGCTAGACGTGGAATAGCTGCTGACTGACTGTGGTACCTACATCACAGCAGTGCCTTTCGGAATTTAGATCTCCTGGGCCGGTGAGCAGTCTTGAACATCCGTGATACAAATTTTGGAAGCTCTCGGATGGCCATCTGAGGGCAAATTAATTTAATATAATAACCCTTTTCCAGCAAACTCACAGAGGAGCTTCTTGCGGATGGGCCTTGCGGGCCCGATGAATTCTACAGGATGTAAAGCCGAGGTGATTCTTGGTGGATAACTTGCCGGATCTTCTGGACCACGCTGAAAAGTGGTATCAAACTTCCGCACAGCATGTCTGTTTTAATTAACTTTTAGACCACAGTCTGGTGGGACTCTGCCCGGTGCATCGCAAGAGCTATGCGACGTATCCCGCACCATGTTCCCAGTTAATGTACATGCATATTTAATTACCACTGTAGCCCTCGATGTTATGAGCAGCTTTTAAACTACCATCGGCGGATGGAAACTTTATAACATACTGTGTAAATTTATGTGTCAGTTATTCTAACTATCTAATGGACATCTTCTATAACTGTTCTTCTTCACGGTCTTGAGAGTGAGCCGTATCAACAGTCTGCTTGCGGAAATCCCTGCATTCGGAATCGTGCCATCTCGCGCTACTCAAATGTAGCGTATCCATTTCCGTCATTTATGAACTCTTACTGTACCGATGACCAATAGGTACTCAAATAACTATACTATTGTACTATTTGTTATTTCCGTAATAGGTACTGATGACTAATAGCTACCTACCCGTTCTTACAGACCACCTTTTTATATTTTCCATTTCATGCTATATATTATCCTTATTTCTGTGTGCTTATAACTAACAAGCACTGTAAGGTCTTATGACCTGATATACTGTCAGCACTGTCTTATTTAGTTGTGTATATGGCAAGTAGCTAGTTAATCTGTTTTGTGTTTAGATTCCCCCACCAATGTAGGAAGCACTGCGAAAAGAAACTATATTATCTAACACCGTCCTGCAGTGCATCTTTGGGCATTCTGGAACATAACCCTAATGACAGATGAAATGTTAATTCCTTGACACACGTGTGACGGACGAGACGCAGATCTCCAAACAACTCGGTATGATGACTGGGTGCGGTCTTAGAACCCACCACGCCCTCACGGGAAGGTCACTAGCGATGGATATCTGTCTCTTACTCTCCACCATAAATGCTATTGCGCTTTCTAAATTGCTTATGTGAACTGTAAATTTCCCTAGTGATGTTATATGTGGTTGTGGTGCAATAGTGACCGGATCGTCATATGATTTGGGAGCTGTCACTCCGTAACATGTATGCACGCTGTCTTTCTGAGGAAGATGCTCTACGGGGTGACCTTCGGGAAGCTGGCCATCTTCGCCAGTTAGATGTGTGTCTAACAATAGGTAGGAATCTCTGCCACTTGAGGCCAAAGCTTGGAAACATATCTAACAACTAAAGGGTGGGTTAGTTAGACTTTAGCAAAAGGCCCGCATAAATAAAGCGGAAACTACCAATTCAGTATCTTTGGATCTATGAATTCTTCAGAAATCATTTGACCCGTCTTCACATAAACCAACGTGCGTCACATTAATTATGGCTTCACTAGGATTGACCACTGCACATAGCTTTTTGTTTGAACAAAAGATTGACCCTTTTTGCCAGCTCTTTTCCTGCGCTTCGGCGTTGAAGGCATTTTCCTGTGACGGCGACCCACGGGAGTGTTAGGGGTATAATTGGTTTATATTAATCTATTCAAGTAGCCTCGTTGCGATGCTCCCTTGTGGGGATACCTCTGCGGATTTACAAATGTGTGTGGTACCTTCGGCAAGCGCACGTAGAAAGAACATCAGTTTGGTTCTATGTACTGTATTATTTTTGCTCATTCACTAGCAAACGAGTAGCATTATTTGTATACATGTAGGTTATTTACTTTTAATTATATCATCATGTCCAGACTTTTAAACTAGTTAATGGGACGACATATCGTTGACACAAACAGTTGGGATGAGACCGTGAGGTTCAATCTCGGCGGCAATGGTCATACGGCCCCACTGGAACGGGATTGTTCCACCGGCTCTAGAAGCCAGTTTTTGTACCTTCCGGAGAGTCGAGATACGGGATCTGTAACCCGAGAACCGTAGCTGACCAGCCCTCCCGCGCATCCTGTACATGTGGTGCAAAGGAGTGGAACAACATAACAGACCAACGTGTACCCCTGCGAGCTACAATAGTGAGTTCAGAGATCGATCGATCTCAACACGTGGTGTGGATGGAGCTTAGATAGAGATGGACAGTGCATAGCTATAATGGAAAGGTGCATTGCATGGTCCTCGCCCTCACGCTCTTCTCCCGTATCGAGTACAGCGGAGCTATGTGAGTGGGCGTATTTTAGTACGATGGTAAAGCACAGTCTGTTGACATTCAGGGAAGACAATAGAATTCCTTTTCTCGGTGCATTTGAAGGGATTTGTTGATTTTTGTTTGAGCAATAAAGCCCCGCAAACGTCCTCTGCGTGATCAGGAACTGTCTGGTGGCATCGGTATGCTGCAAGGCGACTGGATGCAGCAAAGAGTAGGTGGTGTCCTTGGAGTCAATCAAGACTGTCATCTCCAGGTGCGGAAGCATTATCATGAGATCATTAAAGTGAACAGATGTTATAGTGGACGACGTATGTGGTCTACCACATAATAGGTTGCTTGGGTTGCTTGTCATCTCTACGTGCCCAAACTGAACCACCAATGGTACAATATAGAGAAACCGCATTAGAACCATGGTGGGTTTGACGAGATCCAATCAGACTATTAGAAATAGACTGCATCCCAGTAGTTTGGAGATCTGGAGACTTGCTCTGAGGATACCTTTGGGTGAGAGGAACCGCCAAGCGAGACTGGAATGGAGTAGAGACCATCTCATTTGGACTCCTGCTCAGTGGTAAATTGTGTTGGTCACAGACACGTCATGATTATGCTTGACATTCGCCATAGATGTGTTAGTGTGTGGCAATGTCAAAATGAATGATTTGCTGATTTTAGAGGGGGGAGGGGGGGGAGGCGGTTAAGCATGGTGTAGGGGTGGCATTGGTGCCGGCAGTCATACATGCTTCTACTGCATCGAGAATAGCTCTCAGTCTCATCACTCTCGTGTGACCACACAGAGCAATCATGGTTAACCTCTCTGCAAAACGAGGGAATGAAGTGGCCAGCTCGGTCTCCAGACTAAAATCACATTGAGCATGTTTGGGACCTTCTGCAGATAGCCATTTCAGCTAGATCAACTCTAACCATCAGGTTGGTTCCGATCTTTGATTGACAGCATACGAAGGTGTCGGGTTGTAATGTGTGCATGCTAGGGGTGGCCATACGTGGTACTGGGTAGCCTGGAAACATCTGCACCTGACTAGTTCTTCCACAGTATGCGTCAGCATGCTATCACCGTGCTTCTTACACTGTTTGCACACTACCTGACATTGCTGTTCTGTGTTGATAATTGCAAAATAAATGTAGTTAAGGATTCAGATTTGTATCACTATGTTCAATATTTGCTCTTATTGTACGTTATCCTTAGTGGTTTTGAGCAGTATATTACAGGCTTATGATACTACAAGGAAGGATGCTCTCCGATTAGTTGAATCTCAAGACTTGAAATCACACCTGATTAGCAAGGGATGATAGTTTATGTCGGTTCATTGCTTGACACATTGCTACCCCATGTGCACATATAATCATGGGTCTGTGGGGTTGAAAATTGACCAATCAGAATCGTGGACAACCCAGAGGGGTTTAGTGTAGTAGATCTGATACAGCCCTTAAGACATGGTCGACTTCCACACCATTTAGATTCGGGATGTTTCCTTCCAAATTTCTCGACTAATTCAAAATTTGAGTAGTCATGCGACTGATCTCCTCCAATCGAAATTGTGTCTAACAGGAGATAGTAGAGCAGAAGGGGATTGCTCTTGGCGATATGTGAATCTTTACTGGATTTTTTTCAAACTAAGTGGTCATGTGATTGCACTCAACCACTCAGAATTGCAGTCACCACAGAGAGATTCATTAAGAATCTATGCACATTAACTGATGGCATGTCACTGGTACATTAACAAGTCAATGGAGGGATCCGATAATCAAATCAATCATTGCCAAGTATCTGACATTCTGTTGAATACTTGTAAACTAATTTGACTCGAAGCTGATGCTGTCATACAACATTACCTGTATGGCTACTTTGGAACTTAGATTCTGCGAATTCCAGTTATAAAGCTTCAGTTTGATTCCAGCACACCTAAAATGGAGTACAGCGAGAAACGGATATCTCTATTAGCTGATAGACTGCCACTGGCCGAGGTGCTTAGTTTGAGGGTCAAACCGAGTGGGTTTACATCTCTGTTAAACTAGATTTCACACGTCGAAATTAACCAATTGGAATTGCAATCACGCTAATAAGATAGTCACATATCCACTTGTGAGAAATTTGATCTGACCATCACTTTGATGCATGATCGGAAAGCGTAGCCAAGCTGCACAGGCTCAACATTCGTATCTGTTCCATGTACTGTTCAACATGTACCCAAACTCACTCGCCTTGTAAGTCTTGATGGAGAGAGGGATGTCTGAGTCGGTGTGTGTGCGCGCGCGCACGCACGTGTGTGAGTGTCATTGAAGACTGGTCCAAGGTACTCGCCAAGGAAAATTGGAAAGTTGTGCTCTGAGAAGCAATCAGCATTTCCACATGGACATCTGCAAGGGATGGGGTGGCAAAGTAGTCCCCTTTGGACATGGATAACATAAATTTAGTCACTACATGGATGCGGGGCCAATTTCACAATCAGGCAAAGGTCCATATTTTTTCCTCACAATCCTCACACCCGGGTAAGCTTATACAATCACGATTTGTCTGTTTATCATCTGGCATCTGTATGTCATCAATGAGGAACATTTCACAATTTGTTGATGGATTAAAACCAAATTTGGCAGATACGTTCCTTTAGGCAACATTTTTTTTAGCTATAAATACTAAGTGGCCACTTTCATATATCATAGTTATGCCCCTTGTATGATTTTATAGTGTTGAAGTCTATGGGAAAATATTTTTGTGGCACGGTTTGTCAATTGTTGGTGGATTAAAACCAAATCTTGGAGTTAAGTTCCTTCAGGCAATATCTATTTGAACTATAAATATGAAGAGTCCACACATTTAAACAAGGGCCATAACTCTGGTTCATTAAGGCATTTTAAAGTATTGAACCCTAGGGGTAAAATATATTTGTTTCATCACTTGTTGATGGATTAAAAACAAATTTAGCAAATATGTTCCTTCAGGCAATATTTATTTGAACTATGAATATGAAGAGGCCACACCTTGAAACAAGTGCCATAGCTCTGGTTATTTAAGGTGTTTTAAGAACTGTTCTTGAATCATGTGTGAAAAATACATCGGTGACATGTTTCGTCGATTGTTAATGGATTAAAACAAGATTTGCCAGAAATGTTACTTGAAGCAGTATCTGTTTGAGCTATAAATATCAAGTCGTGGGCCACAAAAATTGAATTTAATAGGCCTATCCCTCGTTGGATTTTCCAAGAATTGAACCGTATAGGGAAAATACGCTTGTAGCACATTTCATCAATTGGTGATGGATTAAATCCAAATCTGGGACATAACTTCCTACACAGATAACAAGACCCAATGTACAGTGTAATATTGGCCCAATGGTAGCTGTCTGGGTTGGCCCAACATTCTGCTTACTGGTTTAGCATTTGCTCAAAATTTTGGGACAATGCATCCACCCAACATTGGCCTAACATACATCATCTAAAATATTGGCCCAACATTGACAGTATAACTTAGCCCAACATCATTCTGCTCATTTGCCCACCATATTTTAAAAGTGTTGATTGAAATAATAGAAAAATATTTATTTCTATGTACAATATGTTTAGCAGATTACCAAAGTAAAAGACAGATTTAATAAAATGTGTCAAACCTGTTTGCTAGGAGTACAATGTAAAACCAAAGGTTTGTACAATTTTTAATAGTAATATAGTTTTATAACAGCTGGGTAGGTAGGTAGGTTAGTTGGCTTATTGGCCGCTCGCACCTAGATGTATTTGGGCCATGACTCACTCTGAGAGGTGCTTCCCCGAAAGGTTGCGTTGCTCCCCCGAAGGGTTGCCTGATGTTGCCTAATGAATTGTTGTTGGCAGGTGTGCATGTTGTATGCCCTGTTGAGGAGGGGGTGGGAGGGGGGGGGGGGTTGGGGATTACTTTATTTCCCATGGAGGTAGGATGGGGGTGGAGGGCAGTCTGTAAAATAAAATCTCAAAACGGGAATAAGGAAAATGTTTAATAAAAAATATTACGAAACTGAATGATAATACTATCAACTAAGAATAAACAAATAAAATTAATGGCCTGTGATTAAATGAACAAGAAACGGGGAAAATTAAACTTAAAATCTAGTGTTTGTAAAATAAATATCCAAATTTAACTTAGAATTATAACCTGTTGCTATTAAAAATAATAAGTTGAATGCGCTTGGCACTATTTGAGAGTTAAAAGAGGCCTAACAGTCACGTCATCAAGTCACTAAAAAATCCTTTCATATTTATGATAAAATGTTGATCTAGCGCTGGACGAAAGGAGAGCAAAGCAGAGCGACAGCATCTACATCAAAAGCAAAGCAACGTCAATCATGACCTCCGTTTCCAGTTTTCGTGTTTCCACCACCACACACCAACGTCTTCGTCATTGCATCATCTGGCGAATCGTCACCGCAGATAGAAGTACACAGCAGCTAGAAGCAGTAAGCAAGCCAGTAGAGTCACAACACCACTCGACCAATGGTATCTCTCTAGGGCGGGTTGATTGCGGCTCAATGATAAGCCCACCTAGATCACCACTTGGCGCCAATCCCACATCCAAATTCCCGTGTTATGGCTTCAACGCGCGTAGTCACGTCGTCCTCGAAAGTCCTCCCCTCTTTTTTTCCCCCCAGTTTTATAACAGATTGCCCGTATTCATAGAAGATTGCCAATTGCCCCCATTCATAGAACATTGCGAATGACTATCTTGAGATGGTATTTCTCAAGACATAGTGAAATTATATTGAGTGTAAGCGTATTTAGATGGAGGATTAATACCACATAGTTGCTATTAGATATAAAACTGCTTACTAAGCAATAAGGCAATCGCTTTATTCTGAAAACAAACTTAATTTAAACTATTAAATTGTGATATCGAATAACAGAGTTACCTCCCTTGACAAGTTAATATTATTATTGTTTAAAAAGAGATTTGCAACATAATTATCAAATACATTGGTTTACTGATTTTAGATAACAAGCAGTAGACAAATACATTACCCTAACATATGCATGTTATTTTATTAGTCTATTTCATTGTCTATAAGTTGTTGGGCCAACGTTGGCCCCAGGGATTCTCATAAGGGACCTTTTGAGGGTATATACCACAAAATGCAACTTGGGACCCCAAAAAGTAGTGGAAGTGGGTCCTATGGGACCCCTGAAAATCTTGCATGATTATTAAATATTAATTAGTTGTGGTTTTTGGAGTCTATTGTACCTTCTATTCTCAGCATATGTGACAAAATCTGCATCGGAACCCCAGATCTTTAGTTTAGGACCCCTGGATTTCAGCTTGGGACCCTCAGTTTTCAGAGTGTGCATCCCTAGAGCCTCCGAAATGTAGATATCATGAGAAACACTGGTTGGCACAACAACTGTAACTGAACTGTAATTTTGGCACTGTTATGCCAATGTTGGCCCAACTCATGTTTATAACATTTATAATATACTTTCGCTTTCGACTACAATTTTGCCACTGTTGCGTCAAAATTGGTCCAACACATGTATATAACATTTATAATACACATAGATGTACACCATAAGAAGGCTGAGTTATAGCGATCACTCCCTGGCCATCTGTCTCTCTCTCTCTCTGTCTTACTGGTGGTGGCATGGTATCTCATTTCTGAGATTTAGATCAACCGTGGCTAAAATGTTCTTATGCTCTTATCCATTATGAAAATGAGCCTGAATCGATGACAAACAAGCGGTGTTATCCCCTTTCAAGGTTTCTACAGTATTGGATCATGGATGGGGAAAGATTACTTCGATGGCACGTTTCATAATTTTTAGGGCACCTGGGTGAGGTTATACAATCGCGATTTGTCTGTCCGTCAACAAGTATTTGCCATTTGTTGATAGATTAAAACCAAATTTGGCAGATATATTCCTTTTGGAAATATCTATTTGTGCTATGAAGATGAAGAGGCGATGCCCACAAAATAGCAGAGTTATGGCCCTTGCTGTATTTTTCAAAGTGTTGAAGCCTATGGGGAAAATATGTTTGTGGCACATTTCTCCATTTATCAAAGGAGTAAAACCAAATTTGGCAAATATGTTCCTTTATGCAATATTTATCGAGGCTATGAAGATGAAGTGGCTCCGCCCACAAATAGAAGAGTTATGACCCTTGCTATATTTTCAAAGTATTGAAGCCTGTGGGGAAAATAAGTTTGTGGCACGTTTCGTCATTTATCATTTGATTAAAACCTTATTTGGCAGACATATTACTTTAGACAATATCTATTTGGGCTATAAGGATGAAGTGACCACACCCTTAAACAAGGGCCACTCTGGTTAATTAATCCGTTTTTACGTTCCTTTAGGCAATATCTATTTGGGCTAAGAATATGAAGTGGCCACGCCCACAAAAAGCAGAGTTATGTCCCTTGCTATATTTTCAAAGTATTGAAGCCGATGGAGAAAATATGTTTGTTGCACTTTTCGTCATTTATTATCGATTACAACTAAATTTAGTTGATATATTCTATTAGAGCTATGAATATGAAGTGACCATGCTCTTAAACAAGGGCCATAACTCTGAATCATTGAGGTGTTTTTAAAGTATTGAGCCATATGTGGAAAATACATGTTTTCACCAATTGTTGATAGATTAAAATCAAATTTAGTAGATATGTTCCTTCAGTCTATTTGACCTATGGATATAAAGAGTATGCATTTTTAAACAAGGGCCTTAATTCTGGTTCATTAAGTCTTAAACTATTGAAACCTATGGTGAAAATCCATTTTTATAAATTGTTGATGGATTAAAATCAAATCTAGCAGATATGTTTCTAAAGTCAAACATCTATTTGGACTATTAATATAAAGAGGCTGCACCTTTAAACAAGGGACATAACTCTGCTTCATTGAATCCTTTGGTTAAAATTCATTTGTTTTGTCAATTGTTGATGGATTGAAAACAAATTTAGGAGATATGTTCCTTCGGGCAATATCTATTCGCCGTATGAATATAATGTAGCCACAACTTGAAATAAGGGCCATAACTTGGGCTCTTTAAAGCATTTTAAGTATTGAACCATATGGGGAAAATAATCTGTGTCACATTTCGTAAATTGGTAATGGATTAAAACCGAAAAAAAAGGCGCGAAGAAGGCGATCAAGAAGAGCGCGCCTCGTGCTGGCCACGTGGTGATCTAGGTGGGCTTATCGTTGAGCCGCAATCAACCCGTCCTGGAGAGATGCCGTTGGTCGAGTGGAGTGGCGACGCTGCTTACTTGCTGCTTTTATCTGCTGTGTACTTATATCTGCTGGTGACTACGGCCGAGGTTGCAATCACGAAACCGCTGAGGACGACAAGATGAAGATGATGGACACGGAGGTCATGATTGGCGTTGATTTGCTTTGATGTAGATGCTGTCGCTCTCTTCGCTCTTCTCTCGCCGTCGCTGGATAGAATTTTAGCATAAGTATGAATTTTAGTGACTCGACGACGTGACTTAATCCCATTCAACTCCCAAATAGCACCACGTGCATTCAACTTATTATTTCTAATAGCAACAAATTATAATTCTAAGTTAAATTTGGATATTTAGTTTACAAACACTGGATTTTAAGTTCAATTTTCCCTGTTTCTTGTTTATTTAATCACAGGCCATTATCTTAATTTGTTTCTTATTTGATAGTATTATCATTCAGTTTCATCATAATATTCTTTATTTAAATTGTCCTGATTTCCGTTTTGAGATTTTATTTTACAGACTGCCCTCCACCCCCATCCCACCTCCAAAAGAAATAAAGTAATTCCCCCTCCCACCCCCTCCTCAACACTGTATACAACATAGACACTAGCCAACTTTTTTCAGTTTTTACTTATTTAGAGCAACCCTTCGGGGAAGCAACGCAACCCTTCGGGGAAGCACCTCTAAGAGCGAGTCATGGCCCAAATACATCTAGGTGTGAGCGGCCAATAAATACCAACTAAAATGAAATGAAATGAAAAATTAAAACCGATTTGTTAGAAATGTTCCTTTAGTACACTTCAATCAAATTGCAGTAGTGTCAGGGTCATAATGGCTGGCCCATTGATTAATGGTACTCTTCCTGTTGGTCAATCTTGTCAATATTCTTGCATTTACAGTTCCAAATTTGTTACTGTGGCCTAGCTATTGCCTATTTGGTAAATGTCAGTGTTGTGACAATTAAACTATTGATCAGTAGTGTCTGTGATGGCTGACTCATTGATCAAAGATACTTTTCCCATTGGTAAATGTCAGACACTAATTTTCTTTCATTTCCTCATCCAATCTTTTTTACTGTGACCATCGTCCCGTGGATAAATGTCATCTGCTGGGTCAATAATGTCAGGGATGGCTGCCCCATTGACCAATGGTATCTTTCCCATTTGTCAATAATGTCAATGACACCAAGATTCTTGCATTTTCTCATCCAATTTTTGTACTGTGACCATCATCCAGTTGGTAAATGTCATCTGCTGGTTCAATAACCACGGATGGTTGCCCCATTGGTCAATGATACCTTTCCTATTGGTCAATAGTGTCAAGTACACCAATATTTGGCGGGATATTATGTGATGGCGCCATCCGGACAGGCAGTAGAGGGGTTTCTGCATGACAACTCTGTTCCCATTTATCGGATCACTGGAACTTCATAGGGTGGTTGGACTAGGTCTGTAGAAGAAATCTTTCGAAATTGACAATGATCCGAAATCCAAGATGATCGCCAGCCACCGGTATATGGTGGTTGGACTAAGTCTGGAGAAGAAAATCATCGAAATCGACGATAATCTACAATCAAAGATGTCTGCCAGCCAATTGTGTCCATCTTGAAAATGGGTTTCCGGATGATAACTCCATTGCCGTGTATCAGATTGCTTTGAAACTTGATAGGGTGGTTGGACTAGCTCTAGAGAAAGAGGTTATTGAAGTCGACGATGATCCTAGATCCAAAATGCCTTCCAGCCACTGGTGGCCATCTTGAAAAATTGATTTCTCCATTTCTGTTTAGTGGATCACTTCGAAACTTCATGAGATGACAGGACTAGGTCTGAGGAAAAAAATGTATTGAAATTGTAGATGGTCCGAAATCCAATTTAATGACTGTTTAGCAGATCACGTTGAAACTTCATAGAATGACCTGTCTACTTCTGATAGCTCTCATTCATTGATTTATCATCATGTGGTCGTATTTTGCGCCATTTGTGTAGCTCTTGTTATATTAGTGGTAAGGATGATTGCCGCATTGGTCAATAATAATATGGACCATTGCCATCTGTCTAAGGCAACAGTTATGGTTGACTGATGAACCAATGGTGCTTGATGTGCATTAATTAATCTAAACATCTTTACAGTTCCTTACCAGCTAGGTGAGCACTATGGCCCTTAGGCCATTTATTAGATCTATAGGCTTCTAACTTGGTGGGTGAGTACCTATAGCCATAAGCTGCCACCCATAATAGACCTAGCTCAGTCTGACAGTGTATTGATAATGTAGGTCAAAGGTCAATTTTCCCATTAGAATAATAGCAGAAAAGCTGTAGTTTCAAATGTTTTTCATATACATTGACTAAACTAGGTGTATCGATGTATTGTAGGCTTAAATGGCTTGTTAGCTCACCTGGCTAGAATTACCAGGTGACCTTTTGCCATAGCAACTGGTGGTTGTCCATCAGTCTGTCAACTTTTTCTTTAAACGATGTCATCACAAGGCCCATTGGGCCGATATCAATTATATTTGGCAGGAAGCTTCCTTAAATCATAGAGATCCAAGTTTATTCAAAAGAAGTCAATTGACAGCTTTGGTTGTCGTGATTATCAGCAACCATTTTGGATTTTGAGTTAGTCTTAGAAACACCTTTGAAAATCATCTCAGAAACTGCTTGCCAGATTGATGAGAAACTCGAAATTTATCTAGGGGATTAAATGAACGAAATTTCTTCAAGAGAACCTGATTGGTCAATTTGCTTGTTGGCCATCTTGGATGACCTAGTTTTCACAAAAATAACTTCTGAATAGCTGAATAGAATGGGCCGCAATTTGTGAAATATGATCTAAGGGACTGAGGGTCATTTAAGTTTGTTCATGGGAAGTTGGAATGTTTAAAACATAGCCACCAGCAGCCAATCAGAATTTTTGTGGCCATATTGGAATTTATAATTTGATAGATTTTGAACTCAAAAATGTTTTTATAGGTTTCAAATTTTGACTTGAAACTGTCGGATAAACAGTTAGGTGGCCATCTTGGAGCTTTCCTGCCAAAAACTCCCATACTAAATCAATAGGAAATTTAAAATGTCTTCTCGGGAACCACTAGGCTGTTTTTAAATTATATTTGGCAGGTAGCACTCTTAGTGCATACCGCATAGCGATCCAAGTTTGATCAAAGGAAACCGATCTTGGATTTTGGCCGATCTTTAGAAACGTCTTTAAAAACTCAGAAGCCACCTGAGTGATCAATTCAAAACTGATGCAACATTATCTAGGGGCAACAGCTGAACTAAGTTTATCCAGGGGAACTTGATTGGCCAAATGCGTAATGCTCCCATGGTCATCTTGGTTGACCTAGTTTTCATAAAGACGACGTCTTCGCTGGAAGCCACTGTGTGGATCGCGAAGAAATTTGGGAGATAATGAAAGGGATGAAGGGCCATTAACATTTGTTCAAGAGAAGTTGATATGTTAAAAAAACTTCACTGCTGTAGACCAATTTAAATGTATATTATTTGGCGGCATATTGGATTTTTTTCTTTGATCCTGAAGCCAAAATTTATTTTAATTAGTTTTATAGGTAATTGTATATGGATTTCATATTTAGGACTTTCAAAATTGTTTGATAAGTGGTCATGATCTTGGATTGTTTTCCTGACAAAATTTGGTGGCCATCTTGGATTTTCTTTCCTGCCAAAATTCCTGTATTATTTAAGAAATAGGAAGTTTAAAATATCTTAACAACCAGTGGACCGATTTTAACCAAATTAGTCGGTGGCGATCTTGGATTTTGGCCGGGTTTTTTTATAGAAATATCTTTAAATAATCTTTGAAACCGCTTAGGGGGTTGCTTCGAAACTCATGAAACCTTATAAAGGGCAACAGCTGAACTAAGGTAAATTTGTTTGAGAGAATATTTTTGGGAAATATGATTAGGGACTAGGGGGGGCCATTCAGATTTGTTTAATGGAAGTTGGTATATTAAAAACACCATGGTCACTGACCAATCAGAATTCAGCGGTTTGGCGACCATGTTTCATTTTTAGCTCATCTGGCCAGAATGGTCAAGGGTGGCCAGAATGGTCAAGGGTCAACTTATGCCATTTTGACCGTCCTTCATCCTTCGATTGTAATCCATCAACTTTTTCTTTAAACGACTTCTCAAGAACCTTTGGGACAATTTCAATTATATTTGGCAGGAACCATCCTCAGGACAAAGAGATCCAAGTTTGTTCAACCGAAACTCATTTATCAATTTTTTTCACCGGCCATCTAGGATTTTCTGAAAAGTTTCCCTGAAATTATATCAAATATTTATTTCAAATCTCACTGGCCAAAAGTGTAGCTTGATTCGCACGACTTTGCATTGGGCCCACCAATAAAAGAAATAATATAGGCCTCACTTACCTTGAATTCAATAGGAGAATCGATTGCGAATAAAAGCATCAATTGATGTACTAAACAATATGTAAATGGATATGAACAAATAAATTGTTGTATTAATCCATTTATAGGTCTATCACAACTGTTATGCATATGTGGAGGGTGGGTATGGGTGATTTGACCAACTATTGGAAATGCTACATTTTTCCAGGCAGAACATCAATCTCCATTTCATCGATTCCTTTATACTCCATATTTAAAAGATCTATAGTCACGGAAATATATTTTTTATAAAAGCGATTTGTGGTAACATATACATACAATTGTATTCCGCCTATAAAGGAAGGAAATGCTAAGTACCCACAAACTCAATAAAATAGTAGGCCGATTAGATGCCCACATGGGCAGATAGTGTTATAGCAATAGACCTTTCCAGTTTTAGCTATGCCCCACCCATCTCTAGCTAATTTCAACCCACGCTTTCCCCATGTTGGGATCGATCGATCTCTGAACTCCTTGACTATCAATCTTAAGAAAACTATACAGGTAAGCTGTTGAATATTTTGAAACTGATTTGATTGGGTGCTGTTGCTGCCTATGGCAGCAACAGCACCCAGTCAAATTAATTTCAAAATATTCAACACCTTGTTTAATAAATAGCAAACAACATACAATTCGTACAACGTGTCTATTAAGCGTTAAAGACAGCCTATAACGAATCATTCATGACGTCATGATCATGACGTCAACCTACACGACACGTAGTTGATTATGACGTCAGGTGATGGATGTAGTCCGGGAGCCAGGCAGCAAAAATAAGGTCTACCCTCAACAACTTGCTCCCTTTGTTTTGATGTTTTTTTATGATAGATACCTTCATCCTGCATCATAATTGAGACGGTGTATAAAAATTTGAGCTGGCGAACATTCTTGTTTTGGACAGAATGCATGTCACAAGGGCAATTATTTAAAGAAAACCGAATAATATTACATTTGGTCACTGACTCTTTAATATCCAGGATATATATTTAATACTTGGCAATATTATGTCTATAATAACCCCAATTAATATAAAGTTGCAGGAACTTATTAGTGTTTCCACGTTTAGAAAATATCCCATAAACTTTGTTAAATTAGTGAAAAAATGCCTACATTTTGAGATTTTTTCAGCTATGTTTTAAGCGACAACTTTGTTAATACTTGATCTAGGTATCTGAGATTTTCCCCAAAACTGCCCAGTTATAGTGGGATAATAAAACTCTAAGCCACTCCCATTTTCTCCTTTTGCCCTTTCCTATATTTTAATAAAACGTACCCCTACCCCCAAAATTATAGAAACTGACAGAAAATTACAAAAAGTATCTCCGGTCCTACAAATTGCTTAACTGTTAACAAAATTATGAATTGTTCTCACACGAGACAATATGAATCGTGTTTATATACTTAGGTACTTTACATCATATCTTACACAATCAAACCTGTCTATAGCGACCACCATGAAGTCCATCAAAATGTGTTCAAGGTGGTTGGTTTGTTCAGCTAATATTTTGTGCTAAATATTTTATTGAACAAGAGCTGTTGCCTTCTTAAGATAGACGAACCTACGGTCACAGTCTTTTGAGCCCAAAAGAAAGTGGTAGCTATAAACAGGTTGAACTGTATATTAAAGAAGACAAATAAGCAAATGTGCTACAAAGCCTATCAAACGAGTAAACACTAATAACAATGGTACACACGTTAATTCTTACTTTTATCCCACTAGACTATCAGGACTGTAACTCTTTTGTTGTCAAAAGTCTGAACATGTAAATATTTAAACAAATATCCAAGCATTTTATAAGGATAGTGCAACTGAAGAGGAAAAGCCTATTGGCGCATTGGTTATTGATAAAATAAACTTATCATAGTTGTAATTACGTTGCATTGAATTGGACATTACTTTTAGCTAGGAAACAGCATCAATCTCTGATGCAAAGCTATTCTCCCTCCTCATGTGCACTTATTCTGTCAAAGTCGGAAGGAATTCAGTTATAGTTATTTGTTTCCATGCTTATCATTGAACTTTGTATATATTGATATTCATCATCATCGTCTGTATCATCAAGCCGTAAGCGGACACATTTGTTGAGACCACCTCTACATGAACATGCTGTGTCACAAGGCACTTTTTTACGTTCACACGGACAGTTCTTTGCACACATCTGCTTGCAATTACAGAAGAGATTTCCTTGCATAGCCGGGGGGAACACATGTCCTGTCATTAGTATGGGTTTGACACCACTGTCCACGGAAATCCACCCATAGTTACATGGAGAAGGAATACAGGGGCGTCTGCATGGCTGTAACCCAAATATAGGTTTGAAGCACTGCTCGTAACATGTGTTGCTGAAACGCATCATCTGTTGGAGGCAGTAACTGTAGTGTCCTTTTTCTCGCATACAAGTGTCGTCTCAGTTCGTTAAGGCATGAAAATGTATCTGAGTGGTAAACGGCAATTGTTAGTGATTGTGCGACAGTTGTAGCGCATTGTAGCAAGCGTTCACTGATACCGTCTTCTTCTAATTGACAGCAAATGCTTGCAAGGTCTGATTTGAAGTGAGATGATATATTGAAAAAGCTCCGTTTACCCTTTCCATAGAAGAAGCTAGTCGTGTCACACCCACTTAACGCATGTAGTAATGGGAGCATCATGGCATCGTTTATATCAATCGCTGTGATAATCTCGTGAATAGGAATGTAATAGTCCTTGGTTTGTATGTAAAGTTCCTTTAATCCTCGCAGAGAAAGGCTTTTATACATATAAAGAGCAATGACTACGATATCACTATCTGACGCCTGTAGCAAAACACGGGAGTATCCAGTCTGCACACAAGCTGCAATATGTAAAAACACACGTGTATCTGTTTCTTCCTGGGTACTTGATAGTAACTTCAGTATGTCAACATCATCAGTGACTGCTTCCAATGAATCAAGTTCAGACTGGCCTCGAATAATTTTCACACTCGTTCTGTCATCAAAACCACCACCTAGAGTTAAAGCTGATCCTTGAGGAATGAGTTGGCTCTGACTAGACCAATGTTCAAACAAAAATTTCTTGCCTTGCTCTTACTGTTTGACACAATGTCATCCCAGTGCTTAATAGAATGTCCAATGCATATCTGATATTCCTTGGATGTCTCTCCACGCCGATCTTTACATCCGCTTGATGTTTTTAAACTAATACTACTTAATACATCATCTTCAACATACAAGCCATCGTACCTATCTGCCACTAGATGGTATTCATCACACTTCACACTTTGAATAACACTCTTTAGAATACGTTTAGCGTAGTTTTCACTAAGTTCATTATCAAAAGGCCTATGCGTCCGTACCAATGACATTGTATCTGTTATTACACCAGTCTTGCTATTAGAATCCGCGATTGTCTCCGGCCATTCTTTAAGTCCACATTTCTCTTTAAGAACTGTCAACAGAAAGGATTTGTTGCCACTTCTCAATGATATGGAATTAGTCACAGGATTGACTTGAGCTATAGCCGGAGGGTAATTATGCAGTTCATAGTTTAACAACTCATTAAGTTTGATATTGTGTATGCCTCTGTCTATTTCTAGTACTACTCGTTTCAGTGAAACTATCTCATTTGTAGTAACGGTATCACTTGCAATGGTTTTCAATGGTTTCCTTTTACATATAAGATTATGAAAGGTACACAAATTTACCTTAGTGGTAGTGCCGGTCATGATAAATTCCTGCAGTGACTCTAATCCTTTTGTACTAGCATTGATAAGGTCATTTACTACTTTTTCTGTTGCTACCATGCCATCAGATATACGTACAAGGTCTGTTCCAGTATATGGGAAAGGGTTTATAATGTCACCATTTTTCATGGTTGAAATTACACAGTCACGTGCTACAAGCTCTCTTTTCTTAGTTGCTCTATTGTCATCATGATGCGAACCGTCTGTCTCATGAATGTTTAGCATTTCCTTCATTGCACTTGAGATGGCAGCAGTAAATGGCAAGGTCCGGAACCACTTTTCCTGTACACAACTGTTCATAGTAACTCCTCGCAACCCTGCCTGACCAGGTCTGCCTTTTGCATCACAATTCTGAGAACATTCAAGACCCATATCAGTCCATATCGAATTAAATACACCTGTCGATCGCTTTACTGTGAAATGCCCTAAATCAAATTCCTCCTGAATATGTGGTGCCTGAATGGGTAGGTTTCTCATTTCCTCCAAATAGCACACAACTGCTTTGATGTATTTTACATGGTCTGCTGATGCAATATACTCTGCCATTCGAGCAGTTGCAGATAGGTGCTCTTGCCATACTCCTGCACGTTCTGCGTGTATGAATGAAAGTAGAGTTTCTATCATGCTTATATAGTTCATCCAGAATATCCAAGTATTAGAATTCTGCTTCATCATATCCATCTGATTCATTAACATTTTCACATGATCTAGATATTTGTCAAAGTCACGTACTGTTAAGGAAGCCATAGAATGATTGTTATCCATTTGATCGCCTAAAATCGTCATCACATCACTGATTTCTGCCATAATATCGAGATCTAATCCCTGCTCTATGACCCACTCTTCAAAAGCCTCCCATCTCAAGGATACCAATGCCTCGTAGACGCGCATATGTGAGTTAACTGCCTGGTAGTATCCTTTACCCGATAACACCTTTTCTGCTGTGCCATCTTTTAATATCTTACTATTGGTAAACAGTTCCTTTAATCCACTACCACGTATGATCTTTCCCACTGCTCCAAGATAGTTCATGAGAAGATGGAACCCACCAAGTCGTAGGATTAAGCCGGAATACTCATCTGGATTATTCTTGCGTAACGTATAACTTATCTCATAGATGGCTTCATCTTGTGTCACTACTGTATGAGTAATCCCTAACTTCTGACTTGTCCTCATACATATCTTCAGTGCTTGGCTTACGACATCTGCATTAGTTGGTGATTCACGAAGAAAGGGACAGTAGCCGATAGAAGTTAAAGGGATCTGTTTGTCGGTCAGTGTTGCCTTGAATGCCTTCCAACTCGGACAGTCAACTTCTACCTCAAGAAGTTTTGTTGGGCAAAGACGAAGAAGGTTCCAACAGAGGTTTATATTGGGTATTTCGCTGACATATTGTTCTAGTAATTTGTTTACGTCAATACCAACTCCTGGTGTCATTTTGCGCTTCAAAGTTTTGAATGTCCGAGTGCTTACTAATGACTGGAGTGAATGTTCACAGGATGTTCCCTGCAAACTACGTCTACGACTAATATTTGTAGGCACATTACCAAATGCACCGCCATGTAGCTTCTCCTGTGTGGATTTCTGGAACATAACCATACTAGTCACATGCATGCTTGACCCATCTAGTGTGCACTCGGAAAAATCAAGGTTGTCAATTGCAAACTGTGTAAACTGTTTAGGTACTATGTTTGATGGAATAAACACATCGTCATCACCTGATTGTTCATTAATTTCTATAGCAACTGATGTGAGTAATCTCTGGAGCTCATCATAACTGATGCACAATCCCAGTCTGTTTAAAACTGTTATCACATCCTTACTCCTAGTTTTGTGGTACACATGCACAGCCAGGCCAACATGCTGCGGAGTCTGCACACCTGTTGCAGCATAAAGTATATCTTGAGCAAGATTTAGCACAGTTTCATGGGTACTAAGAGAAATAGATCTTGCAGCTATATCTCGATCAATGAGAACACGACCAGTGCTATCTGTTTCATCAAAACTAGCATCAGAAATCAGAAAAGCAATTAAGTTATACAAACTGACAGGCACAATTTCTAAAGCTTGTTCAAATGTTCTGACTTATCCCTACGAAATTTAGCCTTAAGGTCCTTCATGTCTGCCTTAACTTTCTGTGCAACTCTGAATGCCAGCTTTGTTTCACTGTCTAAGCTATCTACACCCACTCTATCACCATCTGTCTCTACAGGGATATAGTTCTCATCAACATCACGTTTTAAGGTCTGCCATGCTTTAAGTAGTTCTGCAGCTGACAGCTCTGCATTACAAACGATATCTGATACTGGTCCGGTCTGGAATAAACAATCTGATTACCAAAAGGGCACTGTAATCGAAATTTAAGGCTGTAATTAGTATATTGTTCAGCATTGTTGTTGTCCAAGCCTGCGTCAATAAGCCTATTCTGATACATGTCTCGCAGAGTAGATATATGGTATAGTTTACCCATTTGTATTTTATCACTTATTTCATCAATTAAAATATCAAAAGCGGCATTGTATGGGTTGACATCAGTACGAGGCTTTGAACTGCGACGCAAACTGTTATAGCAATGTTTATGGTACCTAACTTCCTTTGCCACCATATCTATTGGCTGTTCGCAATCGCCCTGAATACGCAAAAGTATTGAATGATCAGATTTCTCGATAGCATTAATATATATTGTCTCTTGGACTGATACAGTTTCAACACGACTCAAAGTTTGATGTTTGCGCTTCCCAGAAAGCTTCACTTTGCCACATATCACACACATATGCTGATAGTCAAATGTGGGCGTCAAGGCTCTAGTCACTGGACATGCTTTCTCAAATGTTAATTCAGGTTCATTAGGTGCAATGTTCGTTATGCTAGTCCAAGTCGCACGGCATGTTCGATGCCATTTCGGATTATTTCGAAAGAAGTCATCTTCATTCTGAATGTCAATTTCTAGTCTTCGTGATATACCATCGCTCTTTGCTTTTATAACTGTTAAAATAGTATTATAGCTTGCACGTGTCACATTGTTTAATGGTTCATCTTTTACTGTTTGGCACTTTATACACTGCTAGTAATTTGTATGTTGTGGTCGTTTTTTCTTCGTCGGACTAGGTAACAGCTCTGCCATTGTTCAGGTTCCTGATTAGTTGCACAGTAGTGGAGCATCAGTTACCAGCAAACCTGCAAAATAACATACAGACATGTTTATATGCCAGAATTAATTAATCAACATACATACAATCAAACCCATGGACACATGTCTGTCTTCTATGGCTACTTCTTGAAGGCTTACATTGTCGTGGCTGTATAGCATGTAGCTATATAACGATGGCAATGTAGGCCTTCAAGAATTAGCCATAAAAGACGGCCATTTGATTTATGCAAATCATTTGTATCCTAGATAGCTTAATGAACCAGTATTTTTTGTCAAATGAAGAAGGTGGTCACAATAGACAGGTTCATTGCATCATATTTGTTTATTTGCTGGTAAGGTTATGACCTAGTAAAAGCAATAATGGTCAAACCAGCCAGAAATGGTTTCAGCTCTGTTCCGAGAAACATCCATTCATGGCAGCCAGGAATTAACGTTTACTATTAAACTGACTGGATTATTTGTCGCACCAGTCTGAATAAGTAGAGAATTTACAACAGTATGCTTTTGGGAAGCAAATATGCATTGAAAATGTCCATGTCCATATTTTCTTTTGGCCCTTGGTTTTTTTAAATTTCGACAGTAAAGGAAACCGACCACATATTGAAGGCCCACATGGTGGTCACTATAGACAGGTGTGACTGTATATCGTGTGATAAAAAGTTCATATGTATAGAACCATGTTGCCTGTTGTTGTTTTGTGTGAATAGTTCATAATTTTGTTAGCAGTAAAGTAATTATGTAATTTGTAACACATGCACTACTTTTTTGTAAATTATGTCATTTTTTAAAAGTTTGGGGGTATGGGTAGGTTTTAGTACAATATCAAAAAAGGCAAAAGAAAAAAATGGTACTCGTTTAAATTGTAATTATACCAATATAACTGGGGAGTTTTGGGGAGAATTTCAGATCCCTAGATCTAGTATCAACAATGTTATTGCTTAAAACATAGCTGAAAAAATCTCAAAATGAAGGCATTATTTTACTACTTTAAACACACTATAGGTGATATTTTATAAACGCGGACACTCTTATACGTTTCTGTATGTCTAAGCTAATTGTGGACATTTGAGAATTAATATTGCCTAATACGAAATCTATATCCTGGATATTAAAGGATCAGTGACCAAATGTACTGCTATTCGTGATTTCTAAAAATAATTGCCCTTGTGACATGCATTTTGTTCAAAATGAGAATGTTTGCCGGCTCAAATTTTTATACACCGTCCCAATTATGATGCAGGATGGATGCATCTATCATAAAATAACATCAAAACAAAGGGAGCAAATAGTTGAGGGTACATCTCATTTTTGACCACATAGAGCAATTTGGCTCCCGGACTAATGGATGTATAAACTGGAATTAGATGAATTGGTATTACAACCTGTAATAATAAAAACAGTGGAATAATATGATAGTTATTGTAAATTGAAACAGATTTTGAGCAATTGTACCAGAAAATATCTTGATATACGGTATTAACACTCACCGAAAAATCCAGATTATATTCTTGATGATATAAAATTTATTATGTTGAATAATTTGAAATTAATTCAACGGCTTCCAGTAAAATTAATTTAAAAATATTCAACAGTTTTCCTTTATGCGAGTGTTGAAAATGAGATGTGGGGAATTCATTTGGTGAATGGGTTAACAGAATTACACCATCCACCACTGAATTAACATTTCCAAAGATTTTTTGAGCAATTATGTTATAAGAAAATAGATGAAATTGTTTTCATAGAACTACAACTGTAATACAACCGACTCCACCCAAATTGCTAATAATGTTTTGAGCAGTTACGAAAAATACATATTCTAAGCTGTTCCCCACCCATTTCTAGCAAGCTAAGTCAAATTATTTTCAAAATAATCAACAGAATATTTCTTTACATCATAAAAAGTTGGTCATTTCTGATCCGTGAAGATTAAAGTGTTAAATGACAGTTTAATGTTTGTTTACAGGGATTGACACACGAATGCGCTTCAGTATCGATCCACAGTTCGGGTTAAATGCCTTTGACCAATGGAAGGACGCGATGAAGGCTGTTGCGAGACTACCCCATGGCATACCAGATGAGTTTAGGAAGAAGGTAAGATATTTAGACGAATTTCAAACGTGTTGGTGTTTCATATCAGGTTTATCACACTCATATAGTAAGTTCTTAACCCTTTCATGGTGAAGCGGCCAAAACCAGCCTCTGCAGTGGTCATGTGAAATGGCCATTTGCAGATCAAGAAAATACTACTTTTGAAGATTTATCACTAGAATGACTGGTCGGCTCACTAACTGTGCCAGTCATTTCAGTGGTAAATTTTCAAATATAGTCTTTGCAAGTTTATTCTGAAAATGGACATTTTCTATGAGAATTTTGAAATTTTCCTGAACAAATTTCAGTGTTAAATGGTGAAGCTGGTTTGTTAACCCTTTAATCGTCAAATTTTTTTCAAGAAAATTTAAATTTTCCCATTTGCAGATCAATAGAATATTTTCCATTAACCATGGAATATGCTCAAGAAGTTTCAATTTTCTCCTAGAAAATGTCAATTTGCAGCCCAAGAGAAGACTATTTGTGAAAATTTACCACTTGAATGACTGGCTCGGTTATCGAGCTAGTCATTCCATTGGTAAATTTTCAAAAATAGGCTTCTCTTGGTCTACAAATGGACATTTCTCAAGACCACTGCTAAAGCCATTTTTGGCTGATATGAGTGTTAAAGGGTTAATTTAGTGCTGGAATGACTGGCTTGTTTATATAGCCTGTCATTTCAGTTGTGAATTAAAAAGTATTCTCTTGGTCTGAAAATGAAAATTTCCCAAGACGTGACTACAGAAACGTTTTTTGTTCATCTTGAGTGGGAAATTGTTATATGATATATGTGTATAGTCTCTGGAGTAATTGTTTTCAATTATGGAGTTTTTCCAATATATTCTCATGTGAAATCACATTGACAAACATAACAACATTGACTGACACTGATCTGGGACAGGTATTTAATCTATTTCCCATCTATTTTAATCATGTTCACACTAACTTGGATATGATGTGGTAAATTTGTGATGATATGTATTTCACTATGTATATTCAAGCAGCAACACCTCCCAGGCAAATTAGTTTCAAAAATATTCAACAGAAAGCTAATTAAATTGTAAATAGGTATATATATATATATATATATATATATATATATATATATATATACTCTGAGGGCTCCCTAAATGCTTGTATTCTCCGGACATGTCCGAGAAACATGCTCAATAACCGAAAGCGTGAGGCCCGCCGGACATATCTTGACACATTTTTATGATGCGCACCTTCCTATATGAACCAACTCCTATCAACGAAAAAATGTTATCAAATTGGTAACTATTGTGCGGATCAGATTGAATTGCATAATATTCGAACACCATCATGTAAAAATTATATTTAGGGTAATTTCTGAGTTCCTGAGTCCAATATATTAGGCCCATAAATCATAGGCAGCCCTACTGAGTGCTCTAAATACTTTTTAATTTGGTGAGTTTAAGCCGCGACTGGTAGCTACTCGAGTATGTACTCAAAGCTACCCTTCTATTTATGTAGGAATTGTGACTTATCATACAAATCATTCACCTCATATATAGGATAACTGTGAAATGCGTAATAAATGTCCTTAACCTAGGCCTGCGTATCCTATCATTGCCAGCACCAAGGCGCTTATGTATACGAATTTTTTTATTCATAAAGCTACAAACATAACAGAACCATAACGGGTTCAAATATTTACGTTTTTGCGCTATACTCGAAGAACGCAAGACCTAAACTCGTCCTTCGCGCCATTTTATGTCAAATTCTGTATTAATCTTGATGTAATACATGCTGTTTATTAAAGTGTACCTTGTATGCCCTATTTAGGCAGTCCCATTTAATAATTTCACTACCGCGATGATGGATAGGAGGTATACATTAGGCGTAGTCGTAAGACCTCAAGAATTTGTACCGTGAAATTGTTAAATTCTCGTGTTCGTTTCTATAGCCATTTTAGACAATCGATTTTCTACATTTTCCTGAAATGTAGCATCCCCCCCACCACCAATACCACTACAGAAGCCATTTTGGCCGACTTGAGGGTTAAAAAATAAAGACGTGTCTGTACAGTACAGCTCATAAATAAGTTAGAGTTTTCAAAACAAAAACAGGAACATGTTAGTTACATGTAGTAACAAATTTGTTCTGTTGAATATTTTTTAGCGTAATCTCATTCTAATTGGAAGACATTGCTGTTTTCCAATCCAATTATTAGCTCACTTGGCCCGAAGTAGGACCAAGTGAGCTAATAATTGGATTGGAAAACAGCTTATGCCATGGCATTCGTCCATCAAATCACATCTCATTTATGCTGTGACCGATTTTGAGCATATTTGGAGGGAAATATCCTATAATGGTAGGCTCCAAAAGTTTGTTCAGAATTTGTATTGGTCAATTTTTCTGGCAGCCATCTTGGATTTTCCAAAAATTTTCCAGAAATCATTTAAAATTATATTCCTCCAATATAACTGACCCGACTTCAACTAAACTTGGGTGGACTAATTTTCTACTGGTAGGCTTCAACATGTCTAACGAGAATTCTGATTGGTCGATGTTTCCGGTGGCCACTTTGGATATACTGAAAATTTCAGGAAATCAGTTAAAGGTGCATATTCCCACCAAAATTCTTGAAAATAAAGTTATTAAAATTGTATACTTTTAGAGGCTAAAATTATGTGATTACTGTATTTCGCTTAATAGTAGCCTAGGCTTCTATTAGGACAAGAGGTGTTCAATTTCCAACCAAACATCTCTGTGAAAGGTGGGTGGGCTTATATTACAGAGTTTTCCCAAAAAAGTTTTCTAAAATTGATACCACGGAAATTAAACATATTTTCTCCCGTAAAAATTCCCACCGCCTACGCCTATGTTTAATGTATACCTCAAAACATCACCGGGAAGTGAAATTATTTGATTTGAGCGCCTAAATATTGCGTATCCTTTAATAAAGCTCGTTTATTACATCAAAATTAATCCACAATTTGATATAAAATGGCGTCGCGAAAAAATACAAATCACGTGATTCGCCTCCAATTGAAGAGTTTATTTTAGAGCAAGTACTCGGATATAAATATTCTGGAATCGGGAACTCGGAACTCGGGAATATCTATATATTATCATTGCACGATAGGAACTGAGTATTATACTGATCTTAAAAAATGGGTACCCGTTTGATAAACTCCCGTTAGCATATGATATCTTGTGAGAACATGATGCCTCCCATCTCAAGAACCGCTGGCTCGCCAACTTAAGAAGCCGGCTATATTGTCATTCGTAATAATTCAATTTGGATCATTTAATGTTGATCGGCGTTACAAAATTGATGCACATTTTCTCCCGTCCTTGTTGTTTGGTACATAAATTTGGTCTTAAAATATATTTATAAGGAAGGTATTTAATCATGCCAAGACTGTTTTACGCGCATTTTGACTACAAAAGTGTGGAATAAACTTTATTATATCGTGACCATACGTGGCCTATTATTAGTATTATCCTAATAGGCGGTCGAGATTTACAAATCTGAGGCCTGTATTGACTTCTAGAGGGGCCGAGAATGTATCAGGGCAGAGATCGGTCTGAAGTAGACACACCCTGTGACACGATTGTTATTATTATACACGCTATTCTTACAAATTTGCTCTTAAGAAAAATTTTCCTATACAGTCTGCTGAGTTAGGGGGTGGGCTTCTAACACACAGTTTTGCCATTTTGAAACTGCTATGAAATCATTGGAGCTCATATGTCAAAGTTAGGGGGTGGGCTTCTATTAGATCATAGGCTACTATTAAGCGAAATACGGTACATAGGTATAATGAAACAAAATAAATCCTATAAAAACCTGCTCTTCATTAACCACTTGACTGATTTCAAGAAGCCTTGGTTTGTGAGGACCCTAGAGTGGTATGATTCAGAACTTGTGTACAGAATTTTGGCTGATCAATTTCTTTGGTGGCCATCTTGAATTTTCCACAAAAATGGTGCAAATCATTTACTCATTAACTGCTTGGGTAATTTCAACCAGACTTGGCTGCTAGGACACTAGGCTGCTAGGTTTCAGAATTTATATACAGAATTTTGATTGATCAATTTTTCTGGCATCCATCTCAGATTTCTGAAATGTCAGAAAACTGGTTAAAAGGCTACTTACTCTTCATCAACCGCTTGAATGATTTCAAGCAAACTGGGCTGAAAATTCCCTAGAGTGGTGTTCTTTGAATGTAGCTAATATAATAATAATATACAAAATCCTGTTCTAGTGGCCATCTTGTTCTCCAAATAAAATTTCATTGATAATTAAGGGTGATTAAAGTTTGTTCAAGAAAACGATCCTTGATAAAACATGGTAGTCATGGACCAATCAAAATCTTTGGTTTGATGGCCACGTTGGATTTTTTATCGGCTAAATGGAACCTAAGGTTCGATCTGATTGTGTGGTCAGCGTTCTTCATTAATTTCCTACTAAATATCAATTGTATTGAATTCCCAATTTGTATTTAATATGTCTTGTTACTGCTGAATTTAAAGTATGTCTGGTCAAACACTAATGATTCAAATGCTAATGGTCCAGGTGAGCATTAAGGCCCTTAGGCCTCTTGTGTTCAAAATTCTCTCGCCACATCCACTTCCCTCTTTAAAAGTTCATATTTATAGTGATTATGCAAGTAGTTTGCCTTTTTAGTATCAAAATATGTATCCAGTGGTCAATAATATCAGGAGCGAGACATATCACGCTTTACCATTCTTGTTTTTAGAAATATTCTACGTTATTTCTGAGCCGTACTGTACACGCGACCTGTATTTAATCTCATCCGTTCTCATCAGTATTCGAGACATGTTAAGAAAAATCAATACTACCTTCAATGAGCCCGTTCATTAATCATTTATCCCGTCTCGATGTTAGCGTGCGTTTGTTGCAGAGATATATATAACTATCAATAGCTGTGTTTTTCCTTTTGTCAGTGCAGCGCGGCGAGTGTGATTATGTTTTAATAGTTACCCACCCACACATAGAACCATTGGAAAGCAAAGATAGTGCCATATACTGTACAGCACATAAATAAGTTAACATGTTTCCAGAACCGAAACATGTTAGTTAACCGTTTAGCCCTTGAATTTTTTCAAGAAAATTTCTATTTTCACATAGAAAATGTCCATTTGCAGACCAAGAGAAGACTACTTTTGAAAATTTACCACTGGATTGACTGGGTCGGTTATCGAACCAGTCATTCCAGTGGTAAATGTTAAAAAATTCTCTTCTCTTGTTCTGCAAATTGACATTTCTCAAGACCACTACAGAAGCCGTTTTTGGTTGATATGAGTGTTAACGGGTTAAGTACGATTTTGAACATGACGTGTTCAAAATCGTACGTAGCTAACATGTTTGTGTTTTTGTTCTCGAAACATCCTAACTTATTTATGAGCTGTACGGTGTATCGTCCTATAACTGTTTGCTTTGTAAGAAATGTTCTGTTGAATATTTAGGCAGCCGCAGTTATAATTATGGCTTCCAATCCAATTGACCAGTTTTAGCCATGCACTATCTAAGCTCCACCAACACCATGCTTGTGTTGGGATTGATCGCCATCTCTGAACTCTCTGACTATCAATTTCCAGAAAACTATGCAGGTAAGCTGTTGAATATTTTGAAACTAATTAGACTGGGTGCTGTGCAGCGCCCAATCAAACTAGTTTCAAAATATTCAACAGCATGTTTTTTAAATAGCAAAGACAACACTTCATGCAATGTGGCGCAGTATTAAGCGTTAACGACAGACTATATCACGTCATTCTTGATGTAATGATTATGACATCAGCATACACGTGACTTAGTTGATTATGATGTCATATGATGGATGGATAAACTGGAAACGGGAATTATGGTAAAAATATTCAACAGTAGGTTTTTATTTTAATTTTGGAAATATTAAGTAATTTCTGAGCTATGCTGTAGTGTTTTAGTATAAGATCTATCAGTCAGTGGATGAATCCAGTTTTAGCTATGCCCCGCCCATCTCTAGCTAAGCTCCACCCATGCTTGCTCGTGTTGGGATTGATCGATCCCTGCACTGCCTGATTATCAATTTCTATAAAACTATATTACAGATAAGCTGTTGAATATTTTTAATTAAACTAATCTGACTGGGTGCTGTTGCCGCAAATCAGTTTCAAAATATTCAACAGAATGTTTATTAAATAGTAAAGACATACAATTCATACAACAATGCTTAGTCCATCATCAATTAAGTGTTTGTGACGAACTTAGCTACGTCATTCATGGGGTAAGTTATTATGACATCATACAAATCATGTAGTTGATTATGATGTCATGATTGATGGCTAAACTGAAAAGGTCCATTCATCCATTAACCCTTTAATTCGTTAAAAATGTTTAGATGTTTGTTTAGCGAATATCCAGTCACATGCCAGGCGAAGTCTATTTTTGAAAATTTAGGACTGAATGACTGGATCGTTTATTGATCCTTCTGAGTGGTTCCAGTGGTAGGATTTGGGAAGTGGATGGTTCGCAAATGGGCATAATTCTCAAGATCACTGCTGTCTTAACACATCACACCAGTTAAGCTTTTAATTTCATCGCCACCAACCCATAGAAGCCATATTATAAGCCCCATTTATTAGCTCACCTGGCCTGAAAGGCCAAGTGAGCTTATGTCATGGCGACCATCCGTCGTGTGTCCATCGTCCATCCGTCCGTCAACTTTTCCTTTAAACGACTTCTTCTCAAGAACCGCGGGGTCAATTTTAATTATATTTGGCAGGAAGCATCCTTAGGGCATAGGGATCCAAGTTTGTTCAAATGAAACCGATCAGCCAATTAGGCCGGTGGCCATCTTGGATTTTGGGCGATTTTTAGAAACGTCTTTGAAAATCTTCTCCGAAACCGCTTGAGGGATTGAAGGGAACCTCATGAAATATAATCTAGGGCAAGAGCACAACCAAATTTGTTCAAGGGAACTTAATTGGTCAAATAGTTCGGCAGCCATCTTGGTTGACATAGTTTTAGCGAAGATAACTTCTTCTCCAGAACCGCTGAAGGGATCAGGCCATAATTTGGCAGATATGATTAGGGACTAAGGGCCAGTAAAGTTTGTTCAAGAGAAGTTGATCCGTCAAAAAACATGGTCGCCGTGGGCCAGTCAAAATATAGCATGTTTGGCGGCCATATTGGATTTTTTTATTTGATGGATTTTGAGGCCGAGATTGGTTTTGTGTAGGTTTTTGGGTATTTACAATTTTCGAAATTGTCGAATAAACGGTTTGGTGGCCATCTTGGATCATTTTCCCCTCAAAAGCTCCCATACTAAAGCAAAGGGAGATTAAAAATATCTTCTCGAGAACTACTGGGCCGATTTCAATTATGTTTGGCAGGAAGCATCTTTATGGCATAGAGATTTCATTTTGTTCAAACGAAGCCGATCGGCCAATTTGGCCAGTAGCCTTCTTGGATTTCGGCCGATTTTTAGAAATGTCTAAAAATCTCGTTCTCAGAAACGGCTTGGGGAATCGATTTAAAACATATGAAACCTCATCTAGGCAAAGAGGTAAGCCAAGCTTGTTTAAGACGACTTGATTGACCGAATGGGTCGGCAGCCATCTTGGATGACCTAGTTTTCCCGAAAATTACTTCTCCAGAACCGCTGAATGGATCAGGCCAAAATTTGGGAGATATGATTAGGGACTAAGGGCCATTGAAGTTTGTTCAAGGGAAGTTGCTCCAGCAAAAAACATGGCCGCCGTGGGCCAATCAAAAGGTAGCGTGTTTGGCGGACATATTGGATTTTTTTTTTGGAGGGATTTTGAGGCCAAGATTGGTTCTATATATGTTTTTATGTATTCTGAGCTCAAATTTGCAATTTTAAAAATTGTCGGATAAACGGTTTGGTGGCCATCTTGGATAATTTTCTCGTGAAAAGCTCCCATGCTAAAGCAATGGGAAATTTAAAATATCTTCTTGAGAACTACCAGGCCGATTTCAATTATATTTGGCAGGAAGCATCCTTATGGCATATTAGGATCCAAGTTTATTCAAATGAACCCGATCGGCCAATTTGCCCAGCGGCCATTTTGGATTTCAGCCGATTTCAGGAAATGTCTTTAAAAATCTCCGAAACCACTTGGGGAATCTTCATCTAGGCCCAGAGGTAAGCCAAGTTTGTTCAAGAGGACTTGATTGACCAAATGGTTCGGCGACCATCTTGTATGACCTGGTTTTCACGAAAATGACTCCTCCAGAACCGCTGAAGGGATCGGGCCGAAATTTGGGTCATTGAAATTTGTTCAAAGGAAGTTGATCCATCAAAAAAACATGGGCGCTGTTGGGCAATCAAAATGTAGTGTGTTTGGCGGCCATATTGCACTTGCAAAAATGTCCACAAACTCATTTAAAAGACTGCTAAACCACCCACCAACAATTTTGACAAAAATTGATGGTGCTCCAGGTGAGCGACACAGGCCCCTTGGACCTCTTGTTCTTGTGTAGAGTAAGAAAAGTTACATTGAGCAACGTTCCTAACGTTAATGAAAATGTCAAAAAAAATTCCCAGTAAATCTCAGTGATAAGTCGGGAAAAATTTGAAAATTGTTATTTTTGCGCGCAGAGCATTTATAAATAAAAAATGTGCCTTCTATACTCCGGACTTCTCTAGTTATATCACCGCCAGTGCGCTTTTGGCACAGGCATGATGCCTTTGACACAGGAAATCTGTGACTTGAAAACTAAGATGTTAGGGAAAAGGCAGTGAAATATATGAGAATTTTATACTCTAATATCCCTAAGAACCCGGCCTGCTGAGAATTTTTAAATTAAGTCATTTGTTGCAATAGATTATCAGGCTTTTCAAGATATTCTTCATGCATGTTTGCTTGACAAATTGCTCAGAGTCTTGGAATTTTCGTAATGAATAAGCTACATGTATGTGTATCAATGGAGCATTCCAGTTTATCCATCAATCATATGAGATCATAATCAACTACATGGCTTGTAGGATGACGTCATAATCAATGTCATGAATGATGTAACTATGTTCATCACGAACATTTAATTGATGATGGAATAAGCATTGTGCGAATTATGGCACCAACAGCACCCAGTCAAATTAGTTTCAAAATATTCAACATCTTACCTGTATAGTTTTCGGGAAATTGATAGTCAGGGAGCAAGTTCATGGATCGATCAGGACCCAACCCAACACCTGTGACGTATGGGTGGAGCTTAACTAAAAATGGGCGGGGCATCACTAAAGCAAGAATTCTCCATTCAGCAATGGAACTGAATATGGTATAATTTGGATGCTAATAAAGGGGTCTGTCTGATCTGCCACTCAAGTATCTGACATCATAATCAAATACATGTTAGCTGATGTCACAATAATAATGACATAGCTACATACGTCACGAAAATAAAAAAATCAGCCACAAAACATATGAATGGACCTCAATTCCACTTTTAGCTATGCCCCGCCCATCGCTATCTAAGCTCCACCCACACCACGTTCGTGTTGGGATCGATCGATCTCACAACTCCCTGACTACCAATTTCCAGAAAACTATACAGGTAAGCTGTTGAATATTTTGAAACTAACTTGACTAGGCGCTGTTTGCTGCCTATGACAGCAACAGAGCCCAGTCAAATTAGTTTCAAAGTATCTGACAGCATGCTTATTAAGTGATAAAAACATACAATTCGTACAACGTGTCGGACTATTAAGCATTTAAACAACACCTGGAGTCAAATTAGTTTCAAAATATCTGACAGCATGTTTATTAAGTGGTAAAAGCATAGAATTTGTACAATGTGTCAGACTATTAAGCATTTAAGATGGGCTATATAGAGTCATTCATGATGTCATGATTATGACGTCATCCTACACATCACATAGTTGGTTATGATGTCATATGACCTCAGAATTTATTGATCAATGGATAAACTGTAAAGGTGAATTGTAAGTCTTTGATGATTTTACAATTTAATAAGCATTCTGTTAACTGTGCGCTTTGCATTCCGTTATAGTCTGAAACTAATTTGACTGGGATAAAGTTGCTGCCATAGGCAACAACAGCCCCCAGGCAAATTAGTTTCAAACAATTCCAACAACTTACCTGTATATTTACCTTGGAATTTAAATTCTAGGAATTCGGTTTGTAATCAAAGTTTCAAATTGATTCCTATACATGTAAAGAGTGACGGCGATTACCTAGAAAATGGTGGGTCATCATGGCTAGAAATGGATCCCTCTATTTTGTAGTATGATTGACCTACATTGAAATGCCAAGTTTCCGGAAATCTTGATGCTTTGCTACATATAGTCTTTGTCCGGACACGTACTGGAGTGTCAGTTGAGTCTGGATGCCGATATGCTGTTCGTGGGCTTCTTTTATACCTTTTTGCTATACACTAAATGTACCCGGTTGATTGTGTACTTGTTCTCGTTAATGTAAGTGTTCTTTGTACCCGGTTCTTGGGGTAGTTCTGATTGTTGGTGTTTATATATACCCAGTTGAATGTATACATGTACGTGTTACCTATGTACCCGGTTGTACCCGAGATTTAAATTACTCCTTTACCAAGAAAATTGTAATGTTCTCAAAAAATTTCCATAATTGCAGACCAAGAGAAGACTATTTAAACAAATGTACCACTTGAATGACTGGCTCGTTTATCGAGCCAATCATTCCTGTAGTAAATTTTCAGAAATAGTCTTCTCTTAGTCTGCAAATGGACATAACTCAAGACTACTGCAGAAGCTGTTCTTGGCTAATATGAGCGTTAAAGAGTTAATTGAATGATGCTTAACAGGTAAAAAAATAGTACCATATTATAATCAATTTGAGCCGCCATATCTGAACCAAAAAGCATAATTGAATAATGCTCAATATATATTCATTTATTTCAGGCGTGGCTGAACTTGGCCGACAACCACTTACGAGAACTAAAGGTTGATTGGGAAAAAACTGTGCGCTTTGCATTTAATGAGAAAAGCAATCCGGATGATAATAAGCTTGGCTTGCAGATTGTCAAGGTATGCTTAGTTGATTTTACTGTTGATTTTACCATATTAAATTTGGTCTGAAAATGTCCCTGGTTATTTTTTAAACATTTTCTTTAAAAATTATATGTTGGAGAAATTATTTTTATGGTATATTTTCCAAAGTCATGTCTTGGCTGGATTAAGAACATTTTTTTCAAATTGTTTGCAAAATAATTAGCAGATTCCATATATACGTCTCCATTGAAATATGAGCGTGTTTGGAATTCAGAATGAAGTCCTGTTAACCCTTTAACACTCATATCAGCCAAAAACGGCTCCTGCAGTGGTCTTGAGAAATATCCATTTGCAGACCAAAAGAAGACTTATAAAAAAAATTGCCTCTGGAATGACTGGCTCGATAACCGAGCCAGTCATTCCAGTGGTAAGTTTTAAAAAATAGTCTCCTGTTCTGCAAATGGACATTGTCTATGATAAAATTTAAATTTTCTTTATAAATTTGAGGGTTAAATGGTTAATTAACTAAGAATAGATGACATTCTGATGGTTTACGCGGTAATATTACTAATTCGGCCACTAAAGCAGGCAAAAACAGCTATCATTGCGTTGAGAAATATCGATTTACAGAACAACAGAAGACTATTTTTGGAAATCTACCACTTGAATGACTGGCTCGATAACCGAGCCAGTCATTCCAGTGGTAAATTTTCAAAAATAGTTTTCTCATGTTCTGAAAATCCACATAGTCTATGAGAAAATTGATATTTTCTTGGACAAATTTGTGGATTAAATGCTTAAAAGCTTCAACAAGACTGTGGCATAATGTCAATATGTATGTTTAATAGGCAAGTGTAATTCTTATTTCCTATAGAACAGGGGATATAAGAAATATTTGTTCGTCTGACTGTATGTCCTGAAAGCAAAACAAAGAGAAGCAAAACAAAAATGGACTGGAAATAATACAAAAACGAAACAAAAACGAGAAAGAAATCAAGACAAAAATGCAATAATCCTAAGTTATATTGATTTGTTCCACATTTAGTTTGTTTTGTATTATTTAATTGCTCCTTAGTTTTTGTTCCAGTTTTGTTTCTGTCTCGTTTTTTATTTGTTTTTGTTTTGGTTTTGTTCCGTTTTTGTTTGGTGGTTTCTACATTTTTGTGCGTTTTCACAAGGTTGACCACTTAACACCTGGAGCTAAGCTCAGCCTCAGAGGATATCTGCCCAATATCTGTGTTATCTAACCGTTTAGTGGTGATGATGGCAAAAAAAGACCAACAAATCTTATCTTTTAAAATTTACCGCCAGACTACCTAGTCCATTAACCGTGCCAGTCTTTCTAGGGGTAAAAGGGTAAATTATATGGGATAATTATCTGTCTTTGATAATGGGCAGTGTAATCAGTCTGGCATGTAAGTGGCATGTATTTGCAAAAACAATGGATCACTTCTCATTATCTGTAAATGTCATGACCTAAATAATTCGATGCAGTCTGCCTGCCTATTTGTGGCACATCTTGAAGACAGGGTTGATGTGGTTGGCATTCAAAGTTGTGCCAATTCAAGAGTATTCAATCTTCTTTTGGCCTGGGAAGGAACAATCCATGGACTAGAAGTGTAAAGTATTCCTTTTAGAATCGAAGATGCCAGCATGTTGCCCTTTACATATCAAATTTGTTCAAGAAAATTTTAATTTTCTCATAGAAAATGTCCATTTGCAGACCAAGAGAAGATTATTTTTTGAATATTTACCACAGGAATGACTGGCTCGCTTATCAAGCCAGCCATTCAAGTGATAATCTTTAAAAAATAGTCATCTCTTGGACTTCAAATAGCTATTTCTGAAGACAATCGCAGAAACAGTTTTCGGCTGGCTTGAGTTTTAAACGGTTAAGTTGCCTTTAACACATCATGTGAGTTCAATATTCAGTAGAATCGCTAATTTATCATGCACTGACATTTTATCTGTATATCTGAAACTCCCATGATACATTGCGCCGTCTTGCTCTGTCTCCAGTTTGACTTCGAGGTGTGGCGCTGTGAGTGAGCGTGTGTCCTTACTTGATCAGGCAGAGGACTTCACACCTTTAGTTAATTAATTAATGTCATAAAACTAAATGGCAACAACATCGATTTTATATAACACTTTAATGGTCAAATTTGATCAAGTAAATCAAAATGTTTGCGCAATGAATGTCCATTTGCAGGTCAAGAGAGGACTATTTTTGAAAAGTTAACACTGGATAGTCTTCTCTTGGCTTGCAAATGGACATAGCTCAAGACCACTGCAGAGGTCAGTTTTGGCCGGCTTGACCATTAAAGGGTTAAGAGAGGTGGTAAAAATATGCAGACATCTTGATCATACTTCTAGTTGGTCGTACTTGGAACAGACTTTATTAACCATCTAACACTCAAGCTGGCCAAAATCAGTCATTTTAGTAGTAAATTTTCAAAAGTATTTTTCCTATGACCTTCAAATTGACATTCTCTATTTATATTTCAAACTATTCAACAGCTTACGTGACCTTGAAATTGAGTTTCAAGGAATTTAGGGTTCAAATCATTAAGATTGATTCAAACACTGCATGCAGAGCTTAGCTAATGGCCGGAGATTATTTAGAAATCGATCTGTCTTTTCCTTTCAATTTATGCCCTTTGCCATGAGAGAGGTGAGGTTTATAATCACAGTGTCTCGAGTGACTCAATCCCATTATGTAGATTTTAACAGGAAAAATTGATCCATTAGTGAACACCAAACAAACATTGTTAAGAAAATCGAAATAAGTGTATATTTAATGCATTCAATTGAACGCCAAGAGAAGAGTTGCAAGCCAAGAGAAGAGTATTTTTGGAAATTTCTCACCGTAATGACTGGCTCGGTTATTGAGCCAGTCATTCCAGTGATAAATTTTCAAAAATACTCTTCTCTTGTCCTGCAAATGGACATTTCTCAAGACGGCTAGCTTTGTCCGGCTAGACCGTTAAAGAGTTAAGCACAGTTGCTTGAAGATAATCGCCTTAGATACCATAATTTATTGTGAAATTTATTTTGTGTGCAATTGGTGGATCCTTTTCTAGACATGCCACGCCCATTTCCAACTAGGCTCCATCCACTTTGATTCCAGTGGTAAATTTACAAACATAGTCTTCTATTGGCTTGCAAATGGACATTTAATAATGACAATCAAAATCTTCTTTACACAAACTGATGTAATTTGAATGCAACTTCTGTTAGATATATTTACTGTTGTTATTACACCATAAAAACATCCATTACTGTTCAATCACTACTTGCTAAATCAATTATCTGCATTTAGCTACCAGAATAAGAATTTTATGCTTGCATACACTCCTCCCCATGCCTATTCCTATTAATATGGACCCTCAACCAGGCTACTGGTTAGGTTCATCTCCAGTATATTAACTGATATAGACTGGCACCAGTCTGTACTCACTCCATAGTGACGCCTGTCACTAAGCGCGTTTGCGCATGCGCACTGGAGCCCAAATAGGAAACAGATTCTCTTTTCAATTATTCTGCAAGCAGAATAACTGCCTAAATATTATCAGAAAGTTCTTATAGCTTTGCGCTGTGTCAGCTTACTATTGAAGGACTTCCTCACGCTAATATATGCCTACTATGAAGGCTATCCTCCCAAAATTATGTTTTTGGAAGTATTTCGTGGTTATATTGAACTTTATAACTATGTATATAAATGTTACCGATTTTCGTGGGGTTTCGTTTTCGTGGTAACAATATTAATATGCCTAAGTCATCATCATCTAAAATCCCTCTATTACTCCAGTGAGCCCTTATTCACCTTCAGTTTAGTGCATTACAAGGAATTACGTTTATTTCCCTATGAAAGATTGTTTTCTTGTTGGTAGGGATTTTTGAATTTGAACTTTTCCGACCTTTCATTGAAATGCGTTTGCATGTTTCTAGACTCCTTTTAACGAAATACTAAGCTGTATGCTTCTTTGGAATCTTTTTTCATTTTTAAGAGTGTTAAAACGACCGATAAATCAAGTGCACGTCCTCGATCAGTGACCGAGTTCACTCTGTGGAGTATGGAGGACATGTCTGTTTAAAGTGCACTAAGTGTACCCCCACAACGATGTGCGGGCTTTGCATAGGGTGGTCTGCGTTCGTATCTAGGGTTTTCTTTAAGGATTATTCGTCCTAACAGCGCTGCCCTCTGGTCATTCTTCCCCCACCCCTGTTGCTGTTAAGGATAAGCTGTGTCTTTTGTTAATCTAATGTATCTAAACCATCGGCAACGAAGAGGGGGTGGGGGGGGAGCCTTTTTCGGTGTATTCTGAAGCCAGTTTGGTTTTGTATGCAAGATTCGAGTCATCTGCGTCTCTTCTGATAAAATAAGCTCTTCCGACTTCCCCTTCCGGTTGAGACGTAACTTCCAGTATAGTGGATGAATAAAGAAGAAAAGGCATGACCCTCAAGCAGTGGTGGCGGCGGTGGAAGCCCCCGTCCTAAACACATATGCCAATGTCACAGAGCTAATAATTAGGGCAAATAAGCTCTCGAAGGTGAACTTAAGCAGGTCACCGGGTCAAACCCACGTGAGTCTTGAGGTTGAAAATAAGAAGAAAGGGCATGACCCTCAAGCAGTCGTGGCGGCGGCGGAAGTCCCGGTCCTTAACATATATGCCAATGTCAAAGTCTTGGTCATTCCAGTTGTCAGGAATGTCCACAGAACGCCTGTAGCTAGTGTTGATCAGCTGTAGTGGATTCAGGTCCTCAGGACAGGGGTTACTTCCGTTTTCCGGATCTACTTCCGTTCCTTCAGTATCCGGTGTGACTTCCGGTTTTACAGGACATCCGGGTCTTTTAGGTCTGATTCCTATTTCCGCTTCCGGTTTTAACAGCACTTCCAGTCATACTGGATATCCGGGGTCTTTGGACCCTTTTTATTTTCCTCTTCCGGTAGGAGTGCTTCTGTTTCTAGTTTTGGATTCCAGTGTGTACACTTCCGCTTCCGGTTCTAGGGGTGTACTTCCGGGTAGTTTAGATCCGGATAGACTTCCGACTTCCGCTTCCGGTTGGGATGTAACTTCCGGTATAGTGATCATCATAGTCGGTTAGCCTAGACTAAGAATTTATCCGAGCATCATTTTACACTTCCATTTTCAGTTTCTTCTTTAGATGCGAAGAATTATTTTCAGTGGGTAGGCGTAATGAGTTTGATGATAGGAATTTTGTATGATCTGGTTCTGAAATTTCTCATAGTCTTTTTTCTCATGATTCTTTAGTTTCTAATTATGGTTTTTCCCTTTCATCTCGGGTAGTTGATGTTGATTTGTCTTCTCCTTCTGCTCCTTCGTTGGCGAATTCTTTTCCTGATGCCGTCTTGATTTTCTCTGCATCGCGGCCTCCTTTCTTTTTCTCCTCTCATCCTTCAGGTTTTAAGTCTATTCCTTCTTCCTCGTTTTCTTCTCTTTTCGTTCATCTATTCCTCCTCCTCCGGGATTCTCCCATCTTTCTTCATCTATTGGTTGTTCTCAGGGATCCTTAGATCCTTATCGTTCTTCTCCCTGTGTTCTTCCATTTTCTTCTCTTCCTCCTTCTTCCTCTTCTGTTTCTCCTTCCTTTGATCCGATTGTTTCCGGTGTTCTTTCTCCCGAGTTAGGATTTCAAATTGTTGATTTGTGTTCAGATTTTTCGCTGTTTTCTGTGGTTAGGGATCCTTCTCTCGATCGTTCTTTTGTTTTGGCTCGCTTTTTTTATCTACTCGAGGTTTTCTGCCCGTTCTCTGTTTCATCCTTCCTTGTTTTCTAGTCAGGATCATGGTATGGATTCTTTTACTTCTGTTCAAATTTCAACCTTTCCTGAGTCTTCTAGAAGACCATGGTCTCCTATTTCCTCAGTTCCCATGTCAGTCAGGCCAGGGATCTGAAGAGGTTTTGTCCGGTCAGAGCCTCTTGGGAATACTGGTCCATGGCTCACAGGTGGATCTCCTCTACTCTTTCCCTTCCTCTTAAGGAGGAATTTTTTATTGACCCTTCTTCTTTCAGGTCTGTTTTTTCTATGTCTGATTCTTCTTCTTCTCCTTAAGTTCTCCATATTGATAACTTAGTAGTAGATCTGCTGGATTTCTCGGCCATGATGTTAACTGTAAGGATTTTTCTCTTTCTTATTAAATTGATGCACCTGTTCAGGTCCCAAAGAAGATTATTTGAATGTTGCTACTCCTCAGTCTCTTTCTTGCCCCTCCTGAGATGTTCTTTCCTCTAAGGAGTCTTCCAAGATTGATCATTCCACTGTTCTTTTCAAATGGGAGTGTGTATGCAGATCCCAGCTTAAGCCGGCCATTTTCCTTGCTCTGTTATCTGTAGCTGTTCTTAAGTCTCAAGTTAGTGGTGATCAGGTTCCTTTAACAGTATTTCGTTCCTTGGCGGATCTGTCTCGTGGTGCTCTCAGTTCAGTCTGCATATCTTTGGTACTCATTACTTCTAAGAGAAGGTTCAGGAAGGACTCTGAGGTCCTATTTCTAATACTTTGAAGAATAGTTTTATTTCAGACACCCCCCCCCCCCACCCCTTTTGGTCAGGATATATTCGGGACAGTCAGCTTCCAGTCTTATTCGTGCAGAATCTGTGCGCCTGAAAGCCTCTAGGGAGCTTCAGGCTCAGATTTCCTTTTCTAATCCTTCTTAAAGAGATGGTTCTTCAGTAAAGAGTCCAAATTCATCTCCTAGAAGAAAGAGCCTCAAACAGACCAATTTGGGGCTTATCCATTTAGGATTATTAATAATTCTAATCGATCATCTCCCTGTCTTCAAGATAGATCGCGGAGGAGGATCGTTTTGATTCTGTATCCTCTCACCGTTCTAGATCCCAAGGGAGGCAGTTTTTCTCTCCTTGGCCGAGAGGGGGTCAGTCCTTTCTCGTCGTTCTACATGTAGTTCCAGGTCCAGAGGTCGTTCTTCCTTTAGAGGTTATCAAGGAAAGAGAGTTTGAAGGTGTGGACCATTCCTGGGTATGTCCAACTTTCTCTCTTCTTCTAATCAATCCTCCCCCTCTTCTTGTGCCTTTGGATCAGTCGGTCCAGGATCTTTTTACCGAACGTGCCAGTAGGAGGGCGCCTGTCTCTGTTTTGGCAGAATTGGCAGGCCTTCAATCAGGGCTCCTGGCTAGTTTCTCAGATGCGTTGGGGTTATGCACCGTCTTGGATCCGTCATCCTCCTCTTTTCTCTTTGCTTCCAGTGGACACCAATTCCATCCAATCCAGGAAAATTGGTTGTCTTGGAAGAGGAGTTGGAATCCATGATTGTCAAGAGGGCAATAGATGAAGTTTCTCATTGGAGAGTAGACCCGAGTTACTATTCAATCATCTTTTTAGTTTCCAAGAAATCAGGAGGTTGGCGTCCTTTCATAATTTTGAAGAAATTAAATCTCATGATTCTTACTCCCCAGTCAAGATGGAGACCAACTCCCAGATCATTTCCAGTCTAGGTCAGGGTAGGTGGTCTTTTCCATCGATCAAAAGGACGCCTTCTTTCATGTTCTCATTCTACCTTCCTTCAGAAAATTCCTGAGATTTTCTTACAAAGATCGAGTTTGGCAGTTGCGCGCCATGCCTTTTGGCGTGACCATGGCTTCTTTTCTTTTTACTCACCTAGTCTCAGCCGTGGCAGGATTTTTTACACCGTCTTTCTATCCATCTACACATTTATATAGACGATTGGTTAGTAAAAGCAGTCTTCCTCAATTCTCTCAGGAATTCTGCCAGAGGTTTGCAGTCTGGCATGCAACCTAGGGTGGATTTTAAATCTAAAGAAATCAAGCCTAGGTCCCTCTCAAATCTTCACGCATCTACGGGTTTCTTTCGATCTGGCCCAGAGTCTAGTCTTCCCCTCAGATCCAAGAATAGAGGCTTTATCAGTGGCAATGGAAATCCTGTCTTCTTCCATGGTCAGAGCAAGATTTCTGCTAAGAGTGAGAGGTTTGATGGTCAGCATAGAGAATGTTATTCCAGGGGCTGCGCTGATGAGAAGACCCTTCCAAATGTATTTAATATCCCTTTGGAAGCAGTCGGTTCACTCTATTTACCATCAGATTCCCATCAGAGAACTCTTGATTCCTCATCTAGATTTTTGGAAAGATCGTTCTCTACTTCTAATGGGTGATCCACTGGTAAAGTCCTCCCCTCAGGCGATTATCTTCACAGATGCTTCTCAGGAGGGATGGGGAGCGGTCTGGGACTTCCTGTCGGTTTCCGGTCTTTGGTCCCTGGATGAGTCGACAGCTCATATCAACATTCTGGAATTGTGTGGTGTCAAGAAGGCTCTCCTTTCATGGTCAGATCTTGTGATAGGTCTCAAAGTCTCGATTTGGTCTGGCAATTCGACAGTGGTCTCATATCATCAGGCAGGGGGGTTCAAGGTCATCCCTCCTTTGTCTAGAAGTGTGGAACCTTCTCTTATGGTGTCGCAAGAATCAGATTCTTCTCGTGTCTTCTCATGTCCCAGGCAGTCTGAATTTTCTTGCGGACCAACTGTCATGTCCCAGCAAATTCGCCCACACAGAGTGGCAGTTAAAGAGGTCGGTTGTCAAAGCGATTTTCAGTCTTCTCGTCCTCTAGTAGATCTGTTTGTGACATCTCTGAATGCCCAGATCTCCTCTTTCATGTCTCCTTTTCTGGAGAATCAAGCCCTGATGGTGGATGCCATGTCTCAGTCCTGGACAGGAATGTTCGCCTATGCGTTCCGTCCAACGAGTTTGATTCCGTTAGTGTTGAACAAAGTCAAAGAACAAATCTGCGAGATTCTTTTAATAGCTCCTTTTTGGCCAAAGAGGATTTGGTTTGTAGACCTTCTAGACATCCTGGTAGAATTCCCTCGTCTTCTTCCATTCTCCTAGTCTCAAGTAAGAGGTCTTTGTCTTCATCCAAACCCTGAAATCTTCAGTCTGTGTGTTTGGAGAATATCGAAACTAAAGTCTACTAGAATAAAGTTTCTTCAAGATCTCTGGTAATTATCGATTCTTCCAGAAGAGAGTCGACCTGTAGAGTTTACAAGTGTCGACCTAAAATTTTTGGAGAATGGTGTTCAGACCAAGTTCTCGTGCCTGATTCTGTTTCTATTCCCCAAGTATTAGACGTTTTAACACATCTCTTTGATTCCTTACATTTATCAGCTAATACGGTTAGGGGATATAGATTTTCTCTGGCATCTTCTCTTCCTTGCCTTCTGTATGCCGATATCAAGGACACTAAGACCTTTAATAGTTTTTATTAGAGGTCTAGGTAATATTCGTCCTCCGATAGCTAAGCATTTACCTTCATGGAACTTGGCTTTGGTTCTTCAAGTGCTGGCAGGCAGCCATTTTGAACCTCTTTCATCTATTAGGATTAACGGCCTCTGCTAGAAGGCGTTCAGAAATTCATGCTTTTTCTGCTGAAAGGGACAGACTTATAGTTTCAGGAGACGGTTTAGTTTTATATCACAGAAGGGATTTTTTATCTAAAACTCAGTCTAACCGCTTTCCTGCTAGTCCGATCATTTTAAAATCATTATCTTCTTTTTCGCCATCCGACAAATTCGGGTGTCCTGTTAGGGCATTAAGAATGTTCAAACAGCGAACTGATTTCAAAAGATTTGATCCGTCCCTTTTATGGTTTTCTTATGCGGAAGAGTTAGCTAAGCCAGTCTCAAAGTGTACGATATCCTGATGGATTTGAGAGACGATTAAGCTTTGTTACGCGATTGCTTCTCCGGAACAGATTAATCTCTTCCATATTAAAGCTCATGATGTTAGAGGAATGGCTTGCTCTTTTGCGCGTTTTGACGGTTCGTATTTAGATGAAGTCATGCACGTTGCAGGATGGAAATCTGAATCCTCTTTTACAACCTTTTTCTGAAAGATCAGAGTGCAACAGCCTCCTTCTTTCGTAATATTACGATTTTAACCAAAAAAGGCCGAAGGCCATTTACCAAGCACATCCTGCCATTTTCGTTAAGACTGCGTCTGTAAGAAATGGTGAGAGTTTATTTTGGTTCAAGTTTCCTTATTTGATAATCACGGTGTTATTGATTTAAATGCACTATTATGTTATGTTATTAACATTTAGATAAGATTGGTTTGATTTTTATCCTTGTTTGTTGATTCTCAAATCGCCTCCCACCTAATGTTTTAAGTGGGGCACTAAACAAATCTACGGGTTTAGCAAGTAGTGATTGAACGGTAATGAATGTTTTTGTGGTGTAATAACAACCCCCCCCACAGACCCCCCCTTGCGGGTTGGTCTGTTGTTTTATTAACCACTATAAAAACATACTTACCGTTCAATCACTACGACCCGGCCTCAGCCACCCCGCGTGGAAATGATTTGATAATCTGCCTATAATATTTGGCACTTAAATTCAGAAAAGTGAATCTGTTTCCTATTGGGGCTCCAGTGCGCATGCGCAAGTGCGCTTAGTGACAGGCGTCACTATGAAGTGAGTACAGACTGGTGCCAGTCTATATCAGTTAATATACTGGAGATGGACCTAACCAGTAGCCTGGTTGAGGGTCCATATTAATAGGAGTAGGCATGGGGAGGAGTGTATGCAAGCATAAAAATCTTATTCTGGTAGCTGAATGCAGATAATTGATTTAGCAAGTAGTGATTGAACGGTAAGTATGTTTTTATAGTGGTTAGTAAAACAACCCGCAAGAGGGTTCTGTGGGGGGGGGGGGGGGGGGGGGGGGGGCGGGGGCAGGGGTTTAACCCTTGCTACTCTGATATCAATATTCTATCTTTTACAGTGACAATAGCAAGGAAACTGGTGTACATTTTTCAAGAATTTTGGTGGATGATGTTGCGGTGTACATCTTCCATCAAATTTGTTGAAAAATTAACACCCTCAGTTCATCTTTTAATTTAATTTGAAGATTTAAAATTTTGACAACAGGGTGGTAAGGGTTAAAACTACTAGGAAATTAAAATGGTTCAACGTCGAAAATTGACATGCCACTTCATTAAGGACGCAGCCTGAAATCGGTGATTGACAGTACTAAAGCTATGATGTTTGGATGACATAGAGGTCACAAGGTCAAAAGGTCAAGGTCACTCTAACTAAGAGGAGACAGGCGAGACATTTAATTCAGCAGAATTCTTGCTTACATATAGGCAGCACTTACAACTTCCAGTCAAATTGTTTTCAAAATATTAAACATAAGACTTTTACATCGTAGTAATTCATGTTTTCAAATCGATTATAAAAAGCTTTTTTGAAATTACTATTTCAAAGTTGCTGTGGATTTCTATGTGTTCGGCTAATGTATATATTAAAATAATTTCATATTATTTAATATATTTTATCTAGGATCTTCACCGAACCGGTTGTAGCGGTTTCAGCGGGCATGATAACGAGGAAGACCGGGCTGTGCTGAAACGTGTTCTGCTAGCGTATGCACGGTGGAACAAAAACGTCGGCTACTGTCAGGGGTTCAATATAATCGCGGCTCTGCTACTCGATGTCATGGATAGGAAAGAGGATGATGCTCTGAAGGTGAGTACTTTAAACCAGACTCAAACATTGTTAAGATTAACTATTTCATGGATAAATTCTCCATATTTATGTTTTCAAGACACCTATGCATGAAAATTGTTGAATATTTTGAAATTAACTTGACTGGAAGCCATTGCTGCCTTAGGCAGCAACGGCTTCCAGTCAAATTAATTTCAAAATGTTTAACAGAATAAGCTTTATATCATTTAAAGCATATACTTATTCCAGGATTTGTCAGTGAAAGGGTTAAATTACCATGTACCGTAGTAAATTTCAACATAGATTTTAACCCTTCCTGTATCAACAGCACAACAAAGTGCAAAATTGTTACTCATATCAATTAACCGTTTAATGGTCAAGATTTTTCAAGAAAAAAAGGTCAAAGGAAGACTATTTTTGGTAAATTTCACGATGAAATTTGCATAAATTAGCTTTTTATTGTCCTGCAAAAGACCACTGTTTTGACCGCCTTGACCATTAATGGAATAAAGATCAAGAAAAGATTATTTTTTACTTAGATCCAGTGTCCATTTGCAGGCGAAGCGAGGACCATTTTATGTTTGAAAATTTGCCACTGGAATGACTGGCTTGGTTATCAAGCCAGTCATTCCAGTGGTAAACTTTCAAAAATAGTTTCTTGGTATGCAAATGGACATTCCCCGAGTCAGACCAATGCAGATATGGGTTTTTGTCAGCTTTGCCATGAAAGGTATAACAGGTTACGTTCATTCCCCAGACTTGCCATACATTACAAGCATTCTTGTGCGCATAAATTAAATTAACCCTTTAACCTTTAAATTTATTCAAGAAAATTTCAATTTTTTCACAGAGAATATTGTTTTGCAGACCAAGAGAAGACTATTTTATTAATTGATCACTGGAATGACTGGCTTGGTTATCGAGCCAGTCATTCCAGTGATAAATTTTCAAAAATAGTCTTATGGTCTGCAAATAAACATTTCCCAAGTCAACTTCAGAAGCCGTATTTGGCCATTTTGAGTGTTAAAGGGTAAAATTTTCAAACAATATTTTCAGGTGATGATATATCTGATCGACCACGTCCTTCCAGAAAGCTACTTCGCCAACAATCTTCGTGCCTTATCCGTTGACATGGCAGTCTTCCGTGACATGCTCCACACCAAATTCCCTAAGTTATCAAAACACCTCGATATGTTACAGCATAAATCTGCAAGCAAGAGTACAGGTTTGTTCATGAACATGGTATAGTTAGATGTTTATTTTAATTGATTAAGAGGAAATAAATTTTAACATTTTGGGAATGTGATCTGTAATTAATTAGGCCGTATGTGCATGCATGTTTACAAATAAAGGGTTTGATTTCTAGCTATGCCCCTCCTACTTCTAGCTAAGCTCCACCCACTTCATGTGTATACGTCGGAATTGATTTGAAACTTTGAAACCTGAATTCTCAGAATCTCAATTTCAAGGAAACTATGCAGTAAGCTGTTGAATGTTATGAAACGAATTTGACTGTGAGATGCAAGCAATTTAAGTTTCAAAATATTCAATACAATGTTTATTATCCCTATGTTTTAAAAAAGCCATCGGGTATATTAAAATCACCTCCATCCATCTGTCTGTCCCTCCGTCCATCACGCTATCTCCTCTGTAACCGTTAGACGGAATTCAACAACCAAATTTGCCATGTGTGTTACACATATGATTGTGCATTTACATTTGGCTCTGCCCCTAGGGGATGGGGCAGGGGTCAAAAGGTCAAAGTAGTTGGAACGCAACTCCTCCGAAACCATTAGATGGAATTCAACCAAATTTGATATATGATCAGTTACCCATATGATTACGGAGTTCCAGAGGCCATTTACATTTGGCTCCTCTCCCAGCGGACAGGGTCGGGGACAAAAGGTAAAATCTTAATGTGCAGAAATTGATGGTAACACATCTCCTCCAAAACCGTTTGACAGAATTCAATCAAATTTGCTATGTGAGTTACCCTTTATCAATCTGGAGTGCATGAGCACATGTACAGTACAGACCTTAGTTAGCTTTACTGTTCGCCGAAGCAAGAACGAAACAAAAATGCGCCTTGACCGCGTCAAAACCTCGTAGCGTTTCCAGGCGTGGCCAAACACCAAACGCATTTTATTTATTTTATAGACACGTCTAACGGAAAGTCTAACCCGTCCTACAATATGTTAAACGTATCATGAAATATTTTAAACCCGTCACGGAAAAAGTCAAACGCGCAATCAAATGTATTCATTAACGCTACAAAGATTCTTACTACGCGTCATTAAACATAAAGTGGAATCAGTCTATAGTCTGTCAAGGACCCGTACATGTAAATTTAAATTGGAATTGGAGCCGTATATGTGTTAAGTACATGCACCGCCTTTAGCTTTTTTGTGGCTGTAAATGATAACTGTCGAAATGTCATCATCGTAATCAATCCTAATTTTGTATAAAATGGACGTGTGTGAACTCCGCACCTGGGTATTCTTTACTGAGTATGAAGCTAGTGTGATGACTGTGCGTATATTTTAATAAATTTTCAATCCACAATTTCTTTTGAAATCTGGATGAATAAACCAAGATATTCTCTGAAATGGGTTTATTACAATATAGTCTAATTTGAGCCGACGTAATAGGCATAACTTTTTAGAACAATATATGCACCAGTTGCAGCTAGTGTGTTATGCCAAATTTGTCTTATAACGGAAATGGAAAGGATTTACAAAATCTGCAAACTTGACATTCGGTTGTTTTCGATTTCGCTATTTCATATATAATATGTAACCGAAAATCTCTGCTTTTACATAGCCATGCACATGTGTACATAGTTGTTTTACCCGTGCCTGGGGTGTGTTCAGGACCACGCAAAACGTTTTCCATTATATACTGAACACTGTACCGCGTAGAACGCGAACATTCGCCTTCCTGAACTCACTCCAGGAGTATCCGAGTACATAACGTTATTACCCGTTTTCGGCAACGGGTATGACCGTCTGATTGGTCGAGAATACACGCATATTTAATCAGATCTAGCAAAGATGGCGTCAACTGTTTAGAAAATAACATATTTAAAAAGTAGACAGATAACACGGAATAACGAAACTGCCAATCAGAAAGTGTGATGCCTATATATTTGACCGCTTCGGCATCTTAACTCAGGCTTATTACTGACAGTGCTTCAAGTTAGTTATCTCAAAAACTGTAAACAAAGACACGCGTCGATGATCGAGTTTATCGGATTGTATATCTTCAACATTGTTTTTTCGCGACCAGGACGAAATGGATATTATATATATATATTTTGTGTCTGCGGCTCCCTTGCGACAATCAATAACTTTCTCATTATCGGTGACATCACATTTACTAAAACAAGAATGATAATGCAGGTTACTGGGCCAATATTGGCCTAGTAACCTGCATTATCAGGGAAGTAGGCCCCAAATCAAAACCAATGAATTACCACATTTTACCCATTTGAACCTGAAATCCCAGAATTCCACTTTTACAGTCATTATATAAGTATGATGTTGAATATTTTGAAAGCAATTTGACACCATACAACCTTTACTTACATACAGTAAATAAGTCAAACCTGGTCATTTTGGATTTGATTAAATTGTTTGTTCATTCACTTAAAAAAGTTTAATGTCATTGTTATTGCATGCTGCCATATTGATATAATGCAGAGTTTGCTCAAACAATCACCAACACAGACAGTAGCGCAAACCACCACTCATTAGCAGCATGAGCAATGTTATATAGGACCAAGATTAAGTTTACTTTACTGTTGATTTTGAGATTTGTATTGTTATCGATGATCAATAACAATACAAGTCCAGTCTCTAGAACAAAAGTAAACTATCTTGGTCCTATATAATATTGCCCATGCTGGTTATCAGCGGTGTTTTATGGCTATGCTACTGTCTGTGTTGATGAATGATGTTGCTGGTCACAGGTCATATATTACTGATAGTGGTCTTTCAAATTTTTGTCCTACTGTTCCAGATTTCGTACGTTTATTTTTGCAACATTTGTTTGTGGTCTGGCTATGTTTCAACAGTAGCTGAAATAGAAAGTGAAACAAATATGATTACACCTGGAGTTATAAGCATTACATAATGGACCTTTCCATTTTATCCATCAATCATGATGTCATAATCAACTACATGATGCATAAGGATGACAACATAATCAATGACATAATGAATGACGTAGATAAGTTCGTCAATCGTCACAGACACTTAATTGATGACGGACTATATGTATTCTATTTAACCCTTTAATGGACAAATTTGGTGAAGAAAATTTTAATATCCACTTATTGAATGTCCAATTAGAGGCCAAGAGAATGCAATTTTTGAAAATTTATGACAAATTACTGGTTCGGTCATTGAGCAAGTCATTTGTGGTGAATTTTCAAAAATTCTATTCTCTTGGCCTGTAAATGGACATTTCACAAGGCCATAACAGAGGCCAGTTTTGGTCGGTATGACCATTAAAGGGTTAATAAAAATGATGTGGAATATTTTAAAACTAATTTGACTGGGAGTTGTTGCTGTCATATCAACAGCTTACATGTATAGTTTTCAGGAATTTGAGATTCAGAGAGTACAGAGATCGATCCCAATGCAGGTAAAGCTTGGGTAGAGCTTAGCTAGAGATGGGCGTGGAATAGCTAAAACTGGATTCCTCTCAAATTAGCTACTATAATCTCACTCTGTCTGAGTACAGCGTACATCGCTCATAGTGATATTCACTATACCACCACGTACCTCACCGATAATATTTGTTAGAATAAACCAGCACGATTATAATCATGCCAGTTTATTCATTCATTTTGTTGGGTGAGATGCATTGTGGTACAGTGGTACCTGATAAGCATGCTGGATTATTCATTAATTTTTCTGGGTGGGGTGGCATGCATGGTGGTTACAACTCAGGTGATGTGAAGTTTGAAAGAAAAAATTCTATGGTAACTAGTAAAAAATATTTAAATTTCATAGACAACAAAACAGCCCTTAAGCCTATTTATACCTGGCCTCAGCTGCTCTCGGAGAGCATCTAGACTTCAAAGTTTTCTGGTGGAGAGTTGGTGTTTCCAGGTGAGTGACCGCTGAGGACAGTGAATCGCGCATGTCAGGAGAGTGAAAGACTGATTCAAGTCAGACCACCAATGACCGATAGGAAAATATCTATTTGCAGAACAAGAGAAGACTATTTTTGAAAATTTATGACTGGAATGACTGGCTCTGTTATCAAGACAGTCATTCCAGTGATAAATTTTCAAAAATAGCCTTTTCTTGGTCTGCAAATAAATATTTCTCAACACCGCTGCAGAAACCGGTTTTGGATGATATGAGCCGGGTTCTGCCGATCCGGTTGCTTTGTGGGGTGAACTGTCCCACTTCTTCAAGAAATCATGGGTCATTATGACAAATGTTGGATCAAGTACATACATGGAAGATATCTCTGTCCTAAAATCCATTAGGTCAATGAACCATGTGTGAAGGTAATGACTGGATGGTGTGAATTTTAGAGCACTAAATGGTGCAAGGGCCCTGCCTCCGCAAAACCCTGCATGAGTGTTAAAGTGTTATGTATATGATGTCATAATGAATTACATCATATGTAGGCTGACGTAGCTAAATCTTTTGAACTTTTAAGAGTCAGTTGTACGAATTGTATGTCTTTACTATTTAGTAAACATTCTGTTGAATATTTAACAACAGACCCCAGTCAAATTACTTGAAATTAGTTTCAAAATATTCAACAGGTTAGCTGTATCTATAGTTACCATGAAATTTGGAATTCGGGCTTCAAAGTACATACAGATCCCAAAACACGGTCGCACGGGGCATAGCTAAAAGTGGATCCATCCATTAGAAAATCTAGATTTCTGTTTTATCCTCATGCCAATTCCAGCTTTTGCTATATTTAACCCTTTCACCGACAGGTCCTGAAAACAATGTGGCATGTTAAATGATGGTGGTAGCCTAATTTCTCAATCCGAAAGAAAATGGAATTTTGGTATGATGACGTTGAATTAATTACCTACCTACCTTTAAAATCTCCTCGAGTCCTTTCTTTATCTCCATGTTTTGAAAAAATTAGGATTCATTTGTCTCCATCCATTCATCATGCTATCTCCTCCCAAACAGTTGGGTGGAATTCAACCAAATTTGGTATGTGGGTTATCCATATGATTGTGGATTGGCTGACAACATTTATTTTATGTAGTCAGAGATTGGTGTCTTCCAGATTTATCTAGATTTCCCATAGTCCTGCCCACACTCTCGCACATCATTTGACACCCTCTCAATAGTTTTAAATTAAGCCAGATGAGCCACTACATTTAGATAGGACTAGTGATTACTAGATTCTACTATGGCCCTTCAAATCTTTGCAGACCAAGGGAAGACAATTTTTTTAATTTTACCACTGAAATGACTGGCTCAATTATCGAGCCAGTCATTCTACTGGTAAATTTCCAAAAATAGTCATCTTGCTCTGCTCACAGTAGAGGAATTTTTCGACCACCTTGACCATTAAAGAGTTGACATGTCAAATTGTTACCATTGGGTTGGTCAGTTACAAATTGTACTAGCCCTGGTCAATTTCTGCTAACCTCGCGCTCATGTTAATTTTAACCCATGCTCTCACAGATCATTTCCCATTAAGACCTCCAGATTTTTCACAGCAATCCACGCCAGTCTCTGTGTAATGTAACTCCTCCGAAAGCGGTGGATGGAATTCAAACAAATGTTGTAGGTTACTATAGAGTGCAAGAGGCCATTTTTATCTCACCTACGAAGTAAAATGAGCTATTGTGATACCATGCACGTCGCCCAGCAGCGTCTAATTTGCGTTTAGCTCAACTTTTCTGTTTATATCTCATGTTTGGTTGATCATACTGGTCCTAAGCTTGGACACATGCCTCCTTATAATGACACGGCATCACACAATGATGTTCTGGCCAAAAGGTCAAAATCACTGATACGCATGCAACCGTTTGCTGTCCGCCATCCATCCGTCAACTTATGTTTAAAAACATAAGTTGACGGATGGATGGCGGACAGCAGATGGTTGCCATGCATATCAGTGATTTTGAACTTTTGGCCAGAATATCATTGTGTGATGCAGTGTCTCATACATACATTAACCGCTTGGCGGATTTCAAACCATTTTGGCTGGACGGCCCCTAATGCTTTCGGCTTCCGAACATGCATACAGAATTTTGATTGGTCAATTTTTGTGTGAAAATCTTTGATTTTATGTAAAATTTAGCAGAAATTGTCAAACCGCTACTCCTCATCACAGGCCTTTGAATTTTCGTCCATCCATCCCTCTACCACATATCCCTCCTACTATATATAATATACACAAGGTATGAAACCTTCATCTTTGGGCACCATAGTCAGAAAGCTGATTGGTTGGTTTGTAGTGGTTTGTAGTCAGAAACGTGATGTCAGCGGATTTTGACAACAAACCAACCAATCAGCTTCCTGAAAATGGTGCCCACAGTACAAACCAACCAATCAGCTTCCTGACAATGGTGCCCACAGATGAAGGTTTCACACCTTGTGTATATTTATATATATATAGTAGGGGGAATATGTGGTAAAGGGATGGATGGACGAAAATTCAAAGGCCTGTGTCCTCATTAACCGCTTGACAGATTGCAACCTTCTGGTATTACATTTGGCTCCTCCCCTGGGGTAGTGAACGTGGTCGATTGCTATGACATGCCATCGACCAAACAATCTAGTTATCACTTACTTTCCTTCGTCAGATAGATCCAAGTTATCAGAGATTGTAACCCACAGCCTATAATTTTTCTTTTGATAACTTCCAGGGTTGTTAAATCTTAATGTATGGTCACACAACCTTTATTAAAATTTGAGCAAAATCTGACCAGTTTGTTTCCGATATATCCATAGATTAAAATTTGTACCCAATCTGGATCCAACTTGGTTTTTGACCAGATCACTGCAAAAGTCTGGAAATCCTTATTTAGGTTATGTTACTTTTTTACTGTCATCTAATAGTACACAACTCAAAGCGTCATGAGATTGGTTCAACCAATCAGATTTGCCATTAATGGCTTTTCCAACAATATCTCTGCCAATCAAAGATAGCGAGGTTAAATATATATGCGATGACGTCATCAGAATGCAATGGCGTTCCAGTTCAAGATGATTGTCCATTCGGCATTAGATATATCGAGATTTTCACTATAAAAACGCAGAAATTAGACGAATCCCGCTTAGAAACACTAAATTAAATACATCTTCTGATAAATCCAGCCACAAATTGACGTAAATAAGTTCAAATCTGTTGTACGAATCGCTCAAAGTTTGCTAAGCACGCGAGATACATGTACGGAGAAAACATGTACTGATAAGCGGGTCTGCCTAGACTAGGAACCGAGTACTCGGTTGCTTCTAGCCATAGGACTCGTCGAAAGAACTGGAGAACCGCGTTTGGAATTGATGACGCGTTTAATTTATCGTAAAATTTTCAAACGCTACCAAACGCGTAGGGCAAAAAGTTAAACCCGTCATTCAAAATGTCAAGCCCGTAGTGTCAAAATTCTAACCCGTCAAGATAACATTCAAGATGCGTATTGAGATTTTACCAAAAGCGCTGTGTCTAAGCAAATCACTACGAGAAAATGACGGGAAAATGACGCCATACAGACGCGTTTTAAACGAGCTTTAGGATGCGTTTAAGTAAAGCTAACTAAGATCTGTACTGTACATTGGGCCATGCTCCAGGGCAGGGTGGGGGTCAAAGTGTCAAACAATTGATGGTAATGAAACTCCTCCGAAACCATTGGATGAAATTCAACCACATTTGGAATGTAAGTTACCCATATCAATGTGGAGTTAATGACTACATGTACATTTGGCCCGCCCCCTTTTGGGTGGTGGAAGGGTATCAAAGGGTCATGAAATTGATTACCGGTATAATGCAACTTCTCTGAGACTGTTGGATGAAATTCAACCAAATTGGGTATGTGAGTGACCCATATGATTGCAGAGTGCAAAAGGACACTTACATTTAACCTCATTAAAAATCTGTGGATTTGAAAATGCTTATCTTTAGAAAAAGAATTTTTAACCTATATATTTTTGCTCCACATTGGCATGTATTTCCGCTTTGTCAAACATACATAACATAATAGTGACTGAACATTTAACATTTATGAAAATTAAAAAATTTTAGTTTGAACGTCCAGTTGTTGGCTAAGGAATGCCTACTTTTTAAAATTTGCCACTAAAATAACTGGCTCGGTTATCGATCCTGCCATTCCAGTGGTAGATGTTAACTTCTCTTGGCCTGCATATGGATATTTTTCGAGACCACTGCAGAAATCATTTCTGGAGATCAGGTTGACCGCTGAACGTTAATTCCCATATCAGTGATGGGCTGTCAATAGCTAGCCAATCTGATTGACGTCACTCATGGCAACCTGTCAAGATCAGCTCATCTCAAAGCTATCCTAGACAGTGAAAGTAGAGGGAATTAATGACGTGCCGTTATTATTAATAGCTCTGTCTCGTCATCGGATACAAACGAGTCTCGGTGGAAATGTCGAAGATCTTTCTTCACTCCTATTGTACCTTATCTTGTTTAATCCCGAGCTGACCAAAAAACAGCCTCTTACAGTGGTCTTGAGAAGTGAACATTTGCAGACTAAGAGAAGAATATTTTAGAAAACTTACCACTTACCGAGACAGTCATTCCAGTGGAATGGTTTTAAAAAAAGACATCTTGGTCTGCAAATGGATATTTGAGGAGAAAATTTCTATGTTTACTTGTCTAATCTTGAACATTAACTCTTTAACTCTCAAATTTGTTTAAAAATTTCCAATTTTGTCATAAAATTATGGCTTCACGATATACTGATATTATATCGAATACCGGTATAGCGATACCGTTAGTCATACCAATATGATTTTGCTGATACCAAAATATTGAGATATAACATAAAACCGGTATGGCATTCTTTTTGGGCAGATAATCTGCTTTCCATTAGCAAAATTCAATAGTATATCTGTCTAATCAGATATGAGATTGCTCTTTATATAGGAAAATGATATTTTACCTGTATGTAGTGACCACGCTTAACATTTTCTTATTTATCTGGATCTGTCAAATTGTTGTTTGGAGGCTAGAGAAATTGATAAATTAACGATTACTGCCACGAAAATTGGCCACTTGTAAGAATGGACTTCTGGCAAAAGATAGAATAAAATTTACTTTAATTAACCTCATAGGACAGGGGATGGTTAAAAATGTCTGAAATATATCTTTTCTTGCACTAATATTTTATATTATTTCAGCCCATTGTTTGCTAGAAAATTACAATTTAAAATGAATATATTACGTCATATGTTATCTCAATTCTCAATTACTACAGCCTGGTTAGTTAGAGATTTTGCAGAATTGTACAACTTTGTAGTGACCGCCAAACGGCCCTAATAAAGAGGACCTGACGATATGAGAAAAACTTCTCAATCCCTGTGAGCTCTATTCATTTCTATGAGAAAAACTTCTCAATCCCTGTGAGCTCTATTCATTTCTTGTTGGCGGGTTGCTAGATATCGATCGATACAAGCTACTCTAACGGGTGAGCGTAGCACTATGTATTCGCAGCATATATGGTGGTCTATTTAGTAAGTGATATAATGGCTAAGTTGGCAGAGATTTCCACGATTCCTGGTGGTTTCGTCCCATTGAAAATTTGTCCCATTTGGCACAGGTCTTCATGGAATGTTTATTCATTATTCTGGCGTATATTAGTACAAGTAATCCGGAAAATTAGTCAAACATAGTTTTACACCCATTATCCAACGTTATTTACTCATAACATTGATATTTATCAGTCAAATATCAACAGGTGTAGCTGTTCGCAGTCTCATTAGGCAAATTTATTCGGGACACGATGGTCACAGGTTATCTTGTGATCTCCATGCAGGTGCATCTCTGCGGAGATCGGTGTAATTTTGTGGCAAATTCTAATCATTTGTAGGGCCGATTTTGGAATTATTTAAGCTGTTTTGGAATATGATTTAACTGAAGACGGCTATAATTTCGCTTATCGACCCAGTCATTCCAGTGGTAAATTTTCAAAAATAGTCTCTTGGTCTGCAAATGGACAATTTCTCTAGACCACTGTAGACGCCGTTTTTGGCTGATATAAGTGGTAAAGGGTTAAAGGATTACATACATGCATATGCATCTATGCATGCACACACGCACACATGTTTAGACCATTACATATATACAGACCACTTTATTGCCACGCCCCACCCCCCTCCTGTGTGTGTGTGTGTGTGTGTGTGTGTGTGGTGTGTGTGTGTGTGTGTGTGTGTGTGTGTGTGTGTGTGTGTGTGTGTGTTGGGAGTGGTGGTTAAAGAGAACAATAAGAATTTGCCGCAGTCAACATGTCTGGATTTGAATCTTGATGAACACCTTCATGGATTTATGACAAATTCTATCCATATTTGCTAAAATAATGTCGTCTAAAATTTTTAAATGGATTACTTTAAAAGGGCTTAGTGATAGTTTTCTCTTGGCCTGCAAATTGACCTTGATTCAGCTACTCAGCCTTTTAATTTTTTAATCTCTAAACAGGTTTTTATGTTTAACCACTCTGTGTCGAGAGTGTCAAGAGAGCTCAAAATGTAAATTCTATCAATAAATCCCTTTAACCCTTTGAACGACAAATTCCTGGAAAAGTAACCTCTTTATGATATAAAACTTATTCTGTTGTATACTTTGAAATTACTTTGGCTGGAAACTGTTGCTGCCTAATCTCAAAATATTCAACAGCTTTCCTGTATGGTTGATCGTTGAATGTTCAATTAGACAAGACAATTTTTGTAAATTTATCACAGTTACTGGAATATGCAAATTTAGATAGCTCTTTAGAGAATGGATATTTCACTGTCAAAAGAATTCAAATTCAAATCTTTGCTTCGTCGGTGTACATTTGCAGGCCATGAGAAGAAAGTTTACCACTGTAATGACTGGCTCGGTTACTGATCCAATCATTCCAGTGGTAAATTTTTCAAATATACTCTTCTCTTGATCTGCAAATTGACACTTTCTATGAGAAAATAAATATTTTTGAACAAATTTTAGGGTTAATATATTAATTCAGGCTTGTTATTATATCGTCTACAGGTACTAATTATGAGCCGCCGCTGACTAATGTGTTCACAATGCAATGGTTCCTGACGCTGTTTGCCACGTGCTTGCCAAAGCACATCACGTTGCGTGTATGGGATTGCATACTGTTGGAAGGATCAGAAATTTTGCTCAGGGCTGCACTCGTTATCTGGAGCAAACTGTCTGGGTGAGTCTAACGGATTAGCCAGAATTGGTAATGAAAATGTATGTTTTGTCTTGGAGAATGCCAATCTGCTGGTCAAGATAAGAATATTTTAGAAAAATTACCACTAGAATGACATTAGATGGTTAACTGTCCGACTACTGCAAGCCACCAGTTAACAATTTCAATGGGCAATAACTCTGGGTATGCTTCATAATTTGAAAACAATTTGACTGAAAGTTGTTGGTGGCTTAGCCACCAACAGCTTTCAGTCAAATTGTTTTCAAAATATTCCGGATTCCCAGAGTTAAACAGCATGGAAAATGTAGTCTGCAGAAATTCAGCAGGCAGACAGTTAATGTGTGTATGATATCTACCGTCACTATTGTTTTGCTGTGCTATCATTGGTGTGAATAATACATCTAATGCAGCGTTATCTACTCGTCATGCGTGTAATACTAGAATTCCATTAACGTGTATGCGTATCCGTATCCGAAATTTTTTTCACTACAATTACAAATAGATAATATGACTCCATATGTCTGTATGCGTATGCGAAACCTGTCCATATATGAATCTGATCGCTACATGTAGCGATTTCATTCAGATACAGACAGTATGAGGATGCGGGATTCCTTGAAAATGACGTTTTTATTACGCTATTCATGGGCTTTCCCCAAATCGACATGCTATTATTCTGTACATGTGTTCCAAAATAAAGATAAATTCATAGTACGCTCGCTGGAATGTGAAAGGCTGAGAGAATTATTTTCAAAATATTCATGCTAATTTGATGCCAGCAATCCAGACCATAAAGACGCCAATTACAACACAGATCAGACACGTACATTGTAGCCGGTGGTGGGTGTGGGGTGGTTATGGTGATGGTGGTAGTGGCCAGCAGCAGTGGTAGTAATAGTAGGATTCCACTTGATTGAATAAAATCACTGCTCTCGGACATGTATACGCATATGTACAAATGGAATCACTCATTCGGATAGTGATACGCATACACATTAATGGAATCCTCGCTTAATCCCATTAAAGTCATGAACTTATTTAAGAAGCTGGAAGACATATTACATGTGCTCATAGGACGTTAGTGGATTTTGGGGTCAAAAGGTCACGGTCATTGTGGCCCAATTAAGAATGTAATGTGTTGATGGTAAGTCAAGTTCTACAGAAGGAATACGTAACAACTTCAATGGCATGTTGGGTCCAAAGAACCCGGATGATAATCGCAGGCCAAGAGAAGACTATTTTTGACAATTTACTGCTGATATGACTGGCGCTGTTTTCATTTTTGGCAAGCCTACCCATTAACTCTTTCATGTCGAAAGTTGGCCAAAACTGGCCTCTGTAGTGGTCTTGCAGAATGATCATTTGTAGGCCAATAGAATACTATTTTTTTTAATTTACCAATGGAATGACTGGCTCTGTAACCAAGTCAGTCATTTCAGTGGTCAATTTTCAAAAAACGTATTCTCTCGGACCGCAAATGGACATCTAATAAGCAATATTTAGATTTTCTTGACAAAATTTAGGCATTAAAGGGTTAACATTCCATAGAATGTGAAACAGTTGTTGTCTAAGCCAAGATGCACTCCACCTGCCGTAAACATTTTTGCAGTTGTCTTGAGATATGTAAATGTGCAGACCGTTTTAGTTTACCATGATAACCAAGCCAGTTATTCCAGGGGAAAATTTTCAAAAATATTCTCTTAGGATCCAAATTGACATGTTCTATGAGAAGGGTTAGAATTGGTCATCAGATGACCACCTTTCATAAATCAATGACATCTTATTTCCCCCCCCCCCCACCACCCTAAATGAATACACACATAGTCTATAGCAACATATCTCTACTGTAAATTGGAAGACCAGCAAATGTCTTCCAATACAATTATGTTAAAAAATGTTCAACAGATCATTTCTTGCATCATGTTCAAAATTCTACTAACTAACACTATAGTTTCTGTTTTTGTTTTTGAAACATCTTAACTTATCTTTGGGCTTATATACTGTAGTTAAAAACCATATCTTTTGTGGCCACATTATGGAGCCAATTCTGGTGGTTGTTTAAGAAATGTTTTACACATCTACCTTGACTATTATTGTATTTAAGTCACATCTTGGCCGTGGACAGTGCAGATGAATTCTATACTGTGATGGGGTTTCTGTGTCAGGACATGATGGATGGGAAGACATTCGGCCCTGATGATGTGATAAAGGTATGGCAAAAAGTGCATAGCTGTATATTTAACTCTTATCAAATGTTACAGTGTACTCATTATGGCATAGAACCAGTGTTTATTTTAATTTAACCCTTTCACCACAGAATTCCCCATATCTCATTTTCAAGGCAACCATACAGAAAAACTGTTGAATATTTTGAAATTAATTTTACTGGAAGCTGTTGCTGCCTTGGGTTTTCAGTCAACTTAATTTCAAAATATTCAATGGAATATATTTTATATTGCAAAAATATATATATGCTTTCAGGGATTTGGTGATGAAAGGGTTTATAATTAAATGTGTTATTGGAAGCTGTTGCTGTCGTCAAGAATATTAAAATATTTATTTATTAAATGATGTCAATTTACAGGGCAATAGAAGGCTATTTTTGAAACTTTACCACTAGAATAACTGGCTCGGTTACCAAGCCAGTCATTCCAGTAGGTAATTTTCAAAATAATCGATTGGCCTGTAAATCTATATCCCTCAATACCACTGTAGAGGCCAGTCTCAGCCGGCTTCGTCATGAAAGAATTAAATTGCAACAGTTTACAGCAAAACAGTTTTCAAATTGATTACGAGTTTTCCGTCCAACATCTCAAGAAAACTTGATTCGGTAATATAACCGGTGACAGTGTATTGTGATTATACATCCGAATATTCTTGTTATGTCACGAGGAAGCTTAGATTACAGAGTGAATCTTTTTGTACGGGCCGTGGATAATTGTCACGTCTTGATGACAGAATCAATACTAGGAAAACATAATGGTTAGTTTCAGAGTTTGTATTCGTCACGAAAATCACGGAAAGTCATAGAATCTGAGAAATTAGATTCAAGGTATTGAAATCATGGGAAATCAGTATGTTTTCTTATATGTCACGAAAAAACGCTAACCAAAGACAATTGTATCATACAGATTAAGGTCTTGATTATTTTGCATCTACTTTGACTGGAAGCTGTTGTTGTCTCAGACAACATCAACTGTCGGTGAAATTATTTTTGTCAACAATATTAAGGTTTTACGTTTAGCAAAACTTCTCAGCTTATATTTCAGGATCAATTAATCATATTGCAACTAAACTTGGCTATGTGATTGACTATTCTACTTCGAATAATACTTACCAGATGTACTATTATGATAATGTCTATTATCTAGTCTAGCTCAAAATAAACAATTAAAACTCCGCACTCTCCTGGTCCTGCCCATACTGTGTCCGGGAATACCATAGCCGCAGGTACCGAGTCCATTCCCAATCACAGTCAGATTCGTCTATTTTGCGCTTGTTTCAAGTCGCATGTGTTTAGAGTGTCATTTAATTGATAAATTAAGCAGTTTTAGCGCGTGTTTGTGAAAACCATCGCTGGACTAATGGAGGAACTAGGGAAATCATCACAGGGGCAGGTTGTATCAATCTAGAATTTATACATTCGTGCCATAATGACTGTTTGAAATTTCCTTAAATTGGCACATTGTTTTATAATGTTAGCCATTGTTGGAGTCGCTTCTGTACCCGTTAACTTTTAGTTTTAATTCGGGTACTCGGTTAATTTCTCTTGCGACTCGGTTCCTCTAAGATGGATGCGCCCTTAGCCAAGATGGCGGCGCCCATGTAATATGTCGTTATTGGCTTGGTGTATCCAGGCACTCTGTTATCGTCGATTTTAGCTCTCACTTCATTGTCGAGGCTGTTTGTAGTGATCGGCGAGGTTTTCTTGGTTATTTAACGTTAGTTAAAGGCTGAGTTGTGTTTTGTAAAAAATTTTCACTCAAAAAAGTTTCAAATATTTCCTGCCTAAGACTTGTTATCATTAATTTAAGAGAAAGTTAATGTGTTTAAGAAATCTTAACTATCAAGTCTATTGTGCGTATTGCTCGTCATCACTTGTCATGTGCAGCGTTTTAATTCTTCTCTGTGTTCGCAGAAACCGAAGAACCCGGACACGTTGTGCCAGAAGTGCAACAGGTTCATGAAACGGAAGTATCTTGGTCATCACTGTGTGGCGTGTGCGAAGTGTAAGGTCGGAAGCCCTTGTGATGTGTGCGTCAAGTGGTCGTCGGCAATGGTGGCTGAGTTTGACAGGGATCGACGGGCGAGGCTGGAGCGTATAGAGAAGGACAAGGCAGTGAAGCGGCAGCAAGCGTCGTTGGTTGGACTGGAAGGTCGGCTGAATGAGAGGATGGATTCAGCACTGGGCGTATGGGCGGCCCAGTTCAAGGCCATGTTTGATTCATTACAGTCCACGGTCCCGGTGAGGCAAGCTGGTGCAGGGCAACCATTAGGTGGTCCGGCTAGTTCTGCTGAGGGTCATGCACCTGACCCTTCTCTGTCCTCGGCTCAAGAGCCGTCGGTAGAGGAGGAAGATTTGCTGTTGATGGAAGACTCCGGCATGCCGGATCTTTCAATGTCGGCGATGCCTAGTACGTCCCAGGGGTCTCCCTCGGGATTTGTACGGGTTTGCCAGGCGGATGGTGATGTCGACGTTCCGTCGGGCATTTTTCATCCGTTATTTGTGCAACCGGATATGCCGGCGGAGCCGTGGTTTGCGGTTCCAACGGCTATCCCGGCGGCGTTAGGCGCGGCTCCTATCGGAGTGACAGTGCCAGCCGTGATTGAGGCAGTCGTAGTCCCGGATCCCGTGTTGGAGCCGATGGACTGCGGAGAATCCGTATCCGGCGATTCGTTGGATACTGGTGCCGCTGGTAGTCGCGCTATGGATGCGCTCTGTTCTGGCAGAGACGTATATCGTAGCGTTCAGCAAGGATCGTCGGTGGCCCTCTCATCTAAGGGAGAGAGGGAGGATGAAAACGGGAGTTCTTTAATGGACGATTCCGCTTTCTGCACCGAAGCTGAATGGGTGCAGGTCCTTGGATGGATGACCAATCGTCTCGGGTTGGCATCGGATCTAGGATCTCAGCGCGATCCGGCGATGGAGCGGATGTCAGAGCGTGCGGCTAGCGCTCTGTCCAGTGGCTCTTCGGCCATGCCTACACTCCCCTTGGACACGCAGACTTCTGACATGTTGGAAGTTGCGGCATATCGTCTGGTTCAGCCAGACTATGCGTTGCCCAAGGCCCCGAAGGGGATAAGGAGTAGGGTCCGTTTTCCGGAGCAGGCTTATCATCAGTACGCCAGGGTTCCACGGCTTTCCGTTGCGGAACGTGAGGCGCTGAATAGGCCGTTGGCTGGGAAGGCCAAGGGGCGGTCACGTCCCTTGGTTTCTCAGACCAACAAAGACCCGTTTAATGAGCTCACGCTCATTGAGGATGCGGCTAGGGCAGCCATGGCTGCGCTGTCGCACGGGTGTACCGTCTTGCAGGGTATGCTGGACTGCACGGCGGAAGGCGGACAGTTGCCAGAGGCTGCTCCCGGAGTTGTTCGGGACACCATGCGCCTGTCTCAGGATTGCCTGGCCAGGGTGATCACAAGAACTTTAGCAGAGCGACGGAGAATGGTTCTCGATTGTGTGGAACCAGGACCGGAGATGAGGGCAGCGTTATCTTCTGCGCCTTTCATAGGTCCAGGCTTGTTCGGCGGCTCGGCACGACAAGCGCTTTCTAAAGTTGCATCGATGGTGGCGGAGCAAGAGGTGGTCGGCAAGTCGTGGAAGTCGACCAAGAGGACTCAGCCGCAACAGTCCTACCGTCAACACAGGCAGGAGCAGCAGAGGCAGCGTCCTAGATCGCCCTTCCGTCCTTCTGCCCGTGATGCCCATAGGCCATCCGGAGCACAAGGGCCTGGCCGTTCGTCCGCATACAAGCCCTCTAGTAAGAGGCCGTATGAGGACGACAGGAAGGGTGGCGGTTCGGGCCGTGGCGGCTACCGTAAGGATAGTCGTGGCGGCGGTTCCGGACCGTCATACCACAAGAAGCCGCGGGGCGGCCGTGGGGCTCGTTCCTGACGGGTTTCCGGCGGAATCAATACCGGCGGCTTTGGAAACAAATGGAGTCGAGAATCTTCACCCAAGCGATGTAGCGTCTTGTCGGCTAATCTCGACCGACAACTGTGTGCAGATTCCTTCCGTCGGAGGCAGACTTCAGCTATTCCTAAGCCAATGGGAACAGGTCGTGCGCGACTATTTAGTCTGTCAGTGGATAAGAAACGGCTACGATCCGGACTGGCTCATCCATCAATCGTTAGTTCCGTTAACCTCGACTCCAATATGGACTCCTATTCCAAGGGAATTAGACCGTCTAGTTGCCATTCAGTCAGAGATAGAATCGCTTCGTCAGAAGAAGGCGATTCACCTGGTCGCCGATCAGTCATCACTGGGCTTCTATTCGATTATGTTCCTAGTTCCGAAGCGTACCGGAGGGTGGAGACCAATTCTCAATCTCAAACCGTTGAACAAATTTATTCTTTCTCCCAGATTTCAGATGGAGACGGTAGCAGCGGTGATGACAGGGCTCAGGAAAGGCATGTGGGCGGTATCAATAGATCTGAAGGATGCTTATTTTCATATTCCAATGTCAATTCCCTTTCAGAAGCACCTGCGATTTGCATTCCAAGACAATGTTTGGGAATTCAATGCTCTTCCATTCGGCCTGACCACGGCTCCGAGGGTCTTCACCAAGGTGGTTCTCGCCATGACTTCTTTACTTCGCAGGAGAAACATAGCTGTTCACACTTACATAGACGACTGGCTGCTAAAGGCGGGGAATCCAGTCACTCTGCGCAGCAATCTGAAGGTAGTCCTAGACTTATTAAAGAAGCTAGGATGGATTGTGAATCTAGAGAAATCAGAACTGACTCCATCCCAGGAGTTTGTTTATCTGGGAATTTTTTTCAATCTCAGGGACGGCGTAGCTTTTCCGGCGGAGAGCAGAGTCAGAAGCCTGATTGCAGTATTGGAGTCAGTTTCTCTAGGAGCCTATCTGACGGCGCGTCAATTTCTCAGAATACTCGGTTTACTAGTATCTCTGGAGAGGGTGGTGCCATATGCGGCGCTCAGGCGCAGGCCGATTCAGATGTATTTGATGTCGTTCTGGTCACAGAGAACAGATCCGTTATCTCTGAGAATACCAGTAAAAGAACCATTGATATTCCACCTTCAGTGGTGGTTGTCGGAACAGAATCTCCTGCGAGGTGTTCCTCTACAACCTCCTCAACCTCAGATGTCCATATTCACGGATGCATCGTTGACAGGTTGGGGAGCGGTATTGGACAATCAGTCAGTGTCAGGGGAATGGGATCGGACCAATGCGCAGAAACATATCAATGTGCTCGAGCTATTAGCGGTGGTATTAGCACTGCAGAAGTTCGAGAGTCTAGTTCAAGACAAGATTGTCCTAGTAAGGACAGACAACTCAACAGTGGTGTCTTATTTGAACCGCCAAGGCGGGACAAGATCACCGGAGTTGTGTATGATGGTTTGGAACCTTCTGCTGTGGTGCCAAGAGAGGAATATTATTCTTCGGGCAGCACACATTCCAGGAAGATTGAACATCTTAGCGGCTGCTCTCAGTCGAAGGACGGTTTGTCGTCCGACGGAATGGCAGCTCAACCAAGTGGTAGCGGAGGTTCTATTCAAACAATGGGGCAAGCCAAATGTCGACCTATTTGCAATGAAGAAAAACGCAAAGATGGTCACGTACGTGTCACCGATCCCGGACCCGTTAGCTCTAGCAGTAGACGCACTGGCGATAAGTTGGAAGGGAATGTACGCGTATGCGTATCCTCCAACAATTCTCATCCCGAAAGTTCTGGCAAAGATAAGAGAGGGGATGTGCCAAGTACTACTGATCGCTCCTTATTGGCCAGGCCGATCATGGTTTACGGATCTGCTGGACCTTCTGGTCTGCAGTCCAATCCCTCTTCCAGACACAAGAGATGTAATCTCTCAGAACAAGGGTCTGTACCTTCACGACAGACCAGAAATGTTCAAATTGATTGCATGGATGTTGTCAAGCAGCGTGCAATTGAGGGTGGCTTTTCTGAGCAAGCAGCGAAGTTTGTTGCTTCGGCCAGAAGAGTTTCGACCACAAAAACATATAATTATAGAATCAACAAATTTGCACAGTGGTGTGAGAGAAGAGATATTGATCCCTTTTCTGCATCTGTTCAACACGTAGCAGATTTTATCTGTCATTTATACGAAGTTGACAAACTTGTACCTTCTACCCTAGCAGCATATAAGTCTGCATTAGCTTCTGTCATTCCTAGTCTCACCATTGGGGGAGTGGAGAATGACACCTTGAATGAAGTTATCAAAGGAATGAGCAATCTGCGACCTAGACAGCCAATTCCTATCCCATCATGGAATCTATCTCTTGTTCTACAGGTTTTAGGGCATGCTCCCTTTGAACCGGTTAGATCTATTGACATTAAACTGTTAACTATTAAATCAGTTTTCTTGGTTGCAGCAGCGTCGGCGAGTGAAGGTTTAAGATTACTTCCACGTCTTTGTTTCCTGGCAAAGAATCAGTCACTTAAATATCCAGGACAGCCGATCAATTTGCCAAGTTTAACTAGACATGACCCAAATTCTTGTGCTTGGTGTCCTGTCAGATGTCTAAAGATGTATAAGAAACGTACTTCTGAGTGGAGAGACGACCCGAAATCTCTGTGGTTATGTCTCAAAGCTCCCCATTTACGTGCTTCGAAAGATACTATTTCTCGTTGGATAGTTGACGCTATTCAGATGTCGCACAAGATCGCTACAGGAAAGCAGATTGATCGTGCGAATGCCCATGAGGTCCGAGCACTAGCAGCATCATCGGCCCTTTATAAGGGTGTCTCTTTAGAGCAGGTGATGTCTGTAGCACAATGGCATGCCGAGTCGTCATTCACTGATTTCTACCTTCGAGACATCTCCAGCACACTTAATCCAGTAGCCGTCGCCAATCTGTCGAACCTAAACTAAGCCACATCCGACCACTACTTCGCACACATCACAAAAGCCTTCCGCCTACACTGACCAAGCGCTATGCACATGACTGAGTACGACCGTGGATTGGGCCTAGCTCCTGTGATGATCAAGAACAGATCGACCACTCAAAAATGGTGAGTGTTTACATTAATTAAGTGACTATAAATATGTTTACTTCCAGTCGAAATACCAGACTGAGTAAGTGAATAGTCTGGTACAAGAGTATATTTATCCTCTCATACAGACATGAGACTCATTCCAATTTGAAAATCTAATCGATATACTGATAGTTTTTCAAAGATTTGAAGTTGTAGTAGCTTCTTTGCACTCTACTGGACTGCCCTAGCTGAGACTTGGGGCTGACACGGGTCTGGTGGGTGTTGCATCCCCATGGACATCCCTCTGGTTTTGTGCGGACAAAAGAGGGGGGGGGGGAGCGCGGTCTAGACCATGGAAGTTTAGCACTCTATGAGTCAGTTAGCAGAACCCAAGCGTATGCCAGGGTTTTAGTCTCTTCACAACCTTCTCTGTTGGATGGTTGATGAGTGCTGGTTCGAGCCTCACCTCCTCCCACCGGCATTTCCTGGCTGTCGAAATCCGGAGTTTATCATAATAGTACATCTGGTAAGTATTATTCGAAGTAGAATCAAAAAAGCATCCGCTTTTGTTTCTACGAGAATTCTTAATACTTACCAGATGTACTATGGCCCTGCCTCAGCCGCCCCGCTGAGGTGAGGCTGAGCTGCTTTCGCAGTTTGCCAAGGCAAATATAAGACGAATCTGACTGTGATTGGGAATGGACTCGGTACCTGCGGCTATGGTATTCCCGGACACAGTATGGGCAGGACCAGGAGAGTGCGGAGTTTTAATTGTTTATTTTGAGCTAGACTAGATAATAGACATTATCATAATAGTACATCTGGTAAGTATTAAGAATTCTCGTAGAAACAAAAGCGGATGCTTTTTTGATACTGTTAGGAAGCGGCATGATGATACTGAGGTCACAAGGTCAAAGGTCAATGTCACTGACCATGATACAAAACTGGGTTTTTTCAATGTTATGGTCAATGCCACTGTGACAAACAGGAGACCGGCGTGACATTTAATTCTGTGGAATTGTTCATATTTTAATTTTTAAAGACTTGTATCCAAAATCTTTGTGTCAAAGGATGCTAAGCGAGCAAGAGATTCTAGTGCTAAGTTTTCAAAAATAGTCTCTTGACCGGCTGAGGGACATTCACTAATCAAATGTTAGATTATCCTGATCAAGCTTGACTATTAACCCTTGCAGTGAAAAATCCCGGAAAATATATATTCATATTCTTTTTGACATGAAACTTATTCTGTTGAATATTTACAAATTAATTTGACTGGAAGCTGTTGTCAATATATTCAACAGTTTTCCTGCATAGTTGTCTTGAAAATGAGATATGGACGATTCATCGGTGAAAGTGTTTGGGTTAATGTTTGAATCCATATTTTTCAGAATATGTACAGCCTCGGGCCTGTGCCATACCCTCAGCTAACTGACCTACGAGAGAAATATACGTATAATATCACGCCATTCACAGTGAACTCACAGAAATCATCGCGTAATCTGGCACGTGGAATGCTCAGCGACGAGGATGAATTGGATGACGAGGATATAGAGGCGATCACATGTTTCACGGGTATATTCAATACACAGGGACTGCCCAGAATTAAAGGTATGCAATCAACACACCAAGTATCTATCTATACCAGGGACTGTATTCACGAAGAGTACCTAACATGTGCACCAGCCTAATTGCTTGCACCTAATTAGAAGAGCCGACTATGTTGAATTCACGAAGAGGTGGTTAAATAATCATCTAATATAGGTGAATACAGCGTTAGCCGCGTTTTGGACTTACGACCTTAATTTAGGCTTTTTTTTACTCAAGTACCCTTTGTGAATACTGCCTCAGATATTTAGCCCTTTCACCGACAAATCCCTGAAAAAGTTTATTCTTTCGGATATAAAACTTATTCTGTTGAATATTTTGAAATTAATTTGACTGGAAACCATTGCTGCCTAAGGCAGCAATGACTTACAGTTGAAAATGAGATATGTGAAATTCATCAGTGAAAGGGTTAAGATTAGGTGATCCGTTAAAAAGAATTTGTTTCCTGTAAGCAGTGAAAATGTTGATATGGATGTGGGTCTGCTCAACTTCTACCATTTACTCAGCTACATGTTTGTCAGTAATTTATCTTAACCGTGTACATGTACTGGTCAAGATTAGTCAAGAAAACTACAGAATGGATGAATCCAGTTTTAGCTTTGCCTGTGTTGGGATCGATCGATCCTTGCACTGCTTGAATCTCAATTTCCAGAAGCCTGTGCAGGTAAGATGTTGAATATTTGGAAACTAACTTGGCTGGATAGGCAACAACAGCTACCAATCAAATTAGTTTCAAAATATTCACCAAACTGTATTAAATACTAAAGACATACAATTTGTACAACTTGCCGACTAATAAGCATTCATGACGTAATTGATTATGAAGTCGGGATACATGTAATGTGGTTGATTATAGCGTCGTATGATTGACTGAAAGGCTGGATTCCACTATGGCACAAAGCTGTATTAATCAAGAGATCCACTTCTTAAGTCCCACCCATTTCTAGCTAAGCTCCGCCCAACTTTTTACGCGTGTCGGGATCGATTTGAACGTTTGAAACCTGAATTTCCAGAACCTAAATTTCTAGGGTATCTATCTGTCGAAGCCATTTTTGGTAAGCTTGCCCATTAACTCTCATGATGAACCTGGCCCAAACTGGCCTCTGCAGTGATCTTGAGGGATGTCCATTTACAAGGAAAGAGAAGACTATTTTTGAAAATTCACCACTGGAATGACTGGCTCGGTAACCGAGCCAGTCATTCCAGTGGTAAATTTTCAAAAATAGTCTTCTCCAGGCCTGTAAATGGCCATTTAATATGCAAATATTTTGATATTCTTGACCGAATTTAGGCATTAATGTGGTTAAACGGATAAGAGACGTCGTCATTGCAAAAACCATTTTTGGATGTGTTGACCAATATAGATTTGAGAGGGTAATTCTCGCAATCCGATACTGATATTATTTTACTATCGTATTCATCATAACAGGTATAGAATCTGAACACACAGTTACTTCCGCTGCCAGCACGAGCTCAGGCAGTGATATCAGTTCATTAGGGGCAGGAGCGTTCGGGGAAGGAGCTGAATGCACGCCCCGAATCCCTTGTGATATGGAGCGAATGACGACCGACATTAGCGCTCTAAAGAAACAATATCAGAAGCTGAGTCAGCGCCAGAGACAAGCACATGTCATCATCTCAGGTGTGTTTGTGTGTGCATGCATGTATGTCTTTGTGTGTATGTAGAGATTTCTGTTGGTCTGTGTACCTGTTTGTGAGAGTGAGATAGTGACTGAGCGAGTGAGTGAGTGACTGATGGAGTGCGTGACTGATTGAGTGAGTGACTGAGGGAGTGAGTGACTGAGGAGTGAGTGGCGCTGAGGGAGGGAGTGACTGACTGAAGGAGTGAGTGACTGAGGGAGTGAGTGATTGAGGAAGTGAGTGACTAAGGGAGTGAATGACTGAGGGAGTGAGTGACTGGGGGAATGAGTGACTGAGGAAGTGAGTGACTGACTGAGGGAGTGTGGCTGATCAGGGAGTGAATGACTAAGGGAGTGAATGACTGATGGAGTGAGTGACTGAGGGGAGTGAGTGACTGACTGAGGGAGTGAGTGACAGGAGTGAATGACTGAGGGAGTGAATGAGTGAGGGACTGAGTGACTGAGGAAGTGAATGCCTGACAGGGAGTGAGTGACTGATCAGGGAGTGAATGACTGAGGGAGTGAATGACTGATGGAGTGAGTGACTGAGGGGAGTGAGTGACTGACTGAGGGAGTGAGTGACTGACTGAGGGAGTGAATGACTGAGGGAGTGAATGACTGAGGGAGTGAATGAGGGAGTGAGTGACTGACCGAGGGAGTGACTGACCGAGGGAGTGACAGACTGATCAGTGAATGACTAAGGGCATGAGTAACTGAGGGAGTGAGCGACTGAGGGAGTGAATGACTGAGGGAGTGTGACTGAATGACAGAGAGTGAATGACTGAGAGAGTGAATTACTGAGGGAGTGATTGACTGATCAGGGAGTGAATGACTGAGGGAGTGAGTGACTGACTGAGGGAGTGACTGACTGAGGGAGTGTGACTGATCAGGGAGTGAATGACTAAGGGAGTGAGTGACTGAGGGAGTGAATGCCTGAGGGAGTGAGTGAGTGACTGAGGGAGTGAGTGACTGGAGTGAGTGACTGAGGGAGTGAGTGACTGACCGAGGGAGTGACTGGCCGAGGGAGTGAGAGACTGATCAGGGAGTGAATGACTGAGGGAGTGAGTGACAGATGGAGTGAATGACTAAGGGTGTGAGTAACTGAGGGAGTGAGCGACTGAGGGAGTGGATGACTGAGGGAGTGTGACTGAATGACAGAGAGTGAATGACTGAGAGAGTGAATTACTGAGGGAGTGATTGACTGATGGAGTTTGACTGAGGGAGTGAGCAGGGAGTCGGTGACTGAGGGAGTGAGTGACTGATCAGGGAGTGAGTGACTGACTGAGGGAGTGAACGACTGATCACGGAGCGACTGACTGAGGGAGTGGGCGACTGATCAGGGAGTGAGTGACTGATCAGGGAGTGACTGACTGAGGGAGTGAGTGATTGATCAGGGAGTGACTGACTGAGGGAGTGATTGACTGATCAGGGAGTGACTGACTGAGGGAGTGAGTGACTGATCAGGAAGTGACTGACTGGGGAGTGAGTGTATGATCAGGGAGTGACTGAATGAGGGAGTGAGTGACTGATCAGGGAGAGACTGACTAAGGGAGTGAGCGACTGATCAGGGAGTGACTGACTGAGGGGGTGAGCGACTGATAGGGAGTGAATGACTGAGGGAGTGAGCGACTAATCAGGGAGTGACTGACTGAGGGAGTCAGTGATTGATCAGGCAGTGACTGACTGAGGGGGTGAGTGACTGATAGGGAGTGAATGACTGAGGGAGTGAGCGACTGATCGGGGAGTGACTGACTGAGGGAGTGAGTGATTGATCAGGGAGTGACTGATTGAGGGAGTGAGCGACTGATCAGGGAGCGAATGACTGATCAGGGAGTGACTGACTGAAGGAGTGACTGACTGATCTGAGAGCGGGTGACTGATCAGGGAGTGAATGACTAAGGAAGTGAGTGACCGAGGGAGTGCGTGACTGAGGGAGTGAGTGAGTGAGTGTCTGATCAGGGAGTGAATGACTGAGGGAGTGAGCGACTGATCAGGGAGTGACTGACTGATCAGGGAGTGACTGACTGAAGGAGTGAGTGACTGATCAGGGAGTGAATGACTAAGGAAGTGAGTGTCCGAGGGAGTGCGTGACTGAGGGAGTGAGTGAGTGTCTGATCAGGGAGTTAGTGACTGATCAGGGAGTGAGTGACTGACTGAGGGAGTGAGTGACTGATCAGGGAGTGAATGACTGAGGGAGTGTAAATGAGCAAGACCATCTTCATTAATTTCAAAATGTTCATGCAATAGAATATTTCTTTAATCGTGAATGATTTTTTGTCTCGCACTCGAAGCAGAAAGCGAGCGATAGGTATCACTTCAGATGATGATGGTGTCAACGTTAAGTTTCTGCATATAACAAATGTTTGCCTATATTTTAACATTGCTTAATCTTAACTGGAACGAACCTTTGGCACATGGTTGCCGATACTATAAGGAGGCAGCAAGATGATAGTGAGGTCATTAGGTCAATGGTCAAGGTCATTTTGACATTGCTATTTGACCTCTGCTTTTCAACCTTAAGTTTTTCCATTTAGCAAATCATTTACATATATATTCCAGAATTACTTAATACTACCGGAACTAAACTTGCATACATGGCTCCCTATAGCATAAGGAAGCTGTGTGCTGATAATGACATTACTAGGTCGAGGTCATTGTAGCCTTGATAATTGACCTCTGTCATGTCTGTATTTCCAATGTTACATTTTTGAGTTTAGCAAATCATCTTTGCCTACGTTTTAAAACTGCTTAATCCTACTGCAACCAACATTGGACACATGGTTGCGTCGACCAATAAAACCTGCATGGCGATAGTAAGGTGACTAGCTTAAAAATTATCTGCTTTTTCAACGTTACGTTTTTTCATTCAGCAAATTATTTACATTTATATTTCAGAATTGGTTAATCTTATTGGAACTAAACTTGGATACATAGTTGCCTATATATCTTGCGAAGCAGTATGATAACATTGATCGCAAGATCCATGGTCAAAGTCATTGTGACTAAGAGGAGACAGGCAAGACATTTAATTCTGCGGAATTCTTGTTTGTTTCGGGGATTTTATATTCAAAGGATTAAAGCGGGAGTATGACATTTGTAATTTTGATTGTTTTCAACAAGGGAAACATAAAATAAATTGGATAAGGGATTCACAGTTGTTATTACACCACAAAAACATCTATACCGTTGACTTGCTAAATCAACTACTCTGCATTTAGCCACCAGAATAAGATTTTTATGCTTGCTTACAAACCCCCATATGCCTATTCCATTTCTATGTATATCCTCAACCAGGCTACTGGTAGGGTACACCACCAGCATATGACCTGATAGAGACTGGCACCAGTCTGTACTCACTCCTTGGTGACACCTGTCACTAAGCACGCTCACGCATAGGCTTAGGAGCCCAAATAGGAAACAGATTCACTTTTCAAATATTCTTCAAGCAGTACAGTCTGCAAATATTGCAGCTAAGTTTTTATAGCTTTGTGCTGAGTTCAGCTTACTTATTTGAGAGAGCTTCAATCCATGATTATGCCTAATATGAAGCCTATCCTCCCTAATTTATGTTTATCGAGTATTTCCTGGTTTTTACTGCATTGTATACTCTCTATATATGTGTTAACGGTTTTTGTGGTGGTATCCAGTTCTCGTGGTAAACAAAATGTCTAAGTCATCATCATCATTTGTAACCCTCAGTTAATCTCTAAAAGCCTTTATATTCACTTATATCTAGAAGCAAATCACTCGAGAAGGTGAAATGCATGTATGCAAAGGATGGTCGTTGACTGTCTCTAAAGCATATTTTAAGGATTTTATAGTCAAGTCTCTGTTGCCCTCTGATCGCTCCCCTCAATTGCTACCTAATCTAAAGTTGTGTCGTTTGAAAGCACTTCTGTATCTCCTTGCCAGCAACGGAGGGGGGGGGGACTCTTCTAATTCTGATGCCGTTTTAGCTCTTTTTGCCAGATTCTTGACAAAGTCGTTAGATGAGCAAATTTCATCTGCCATTTGCGCGGCTAGAGATGTTTCAGCCGAGTCGGACGATAACCAGAAGGTTAGCGGGCATGTCCGCAAATGGGGGAAGCCCAAATCCAAAGACTCGAAGAATAACCCCTAACGGTGAACTCGAGCAGGTCACCGGGCAAAACCCGCCTATGTCTTGAGGAGGGCATTGCCCTCAATTAGTGGTGTCGTCGACGGAAGTCCCCGATTCAAACGCCTATGCCAATGTCAAGTTTTTTGTAATTCCAGTAGCCAGGAATGTTAAAAGATCACCTGTTTTCTTTCTTATTGCAGTCAGGAAGTTCGGTAACTTCCGGTTTGTCAAGCACTTCCGGTTTCCGTTTCCGGGCCTTCCTCTTCCGATTCCGGTTTTCTTCTTCCATTTTGCGTATTCCCAGTTTCTATGCTACTTCTGGTTTTTTACTGTACATCCGGGTCTGTAGGATCGTGTTCAGTTTGCGGTTGTCTGCTTCCGCTTTGCGCATTTCCATTTCCTATTCAGTCTCTGAAAGGAAATAGAATCAGTAGAGGATTACATAGGGAAGAGAATGGCACCAAGAATAATGACCACAAGAACAAAAAGATGCTAAGAAAGGAGAAATAACCCAAAAGGGAAAAGGAAGAAGGAATAAAAGCCAAGTTTTCTTCTGTGTCGTCATCGTTTCGGTGAGTCATTTCGCCCTGCTTTCGTATTGCCGCTTGGCTCGCTTCTAGTTTTATCCTTTTACTTCTAAGCTTGTTCCTTACATCTCGGCGTCAGTTCTCTCGGCTAGTAAAATTTTTATAATTTTGTTATTTTCCCTTTTTTAGCGTAATTTTTTACTCTAAATCTCAGTTTTAATTTTAATTTGGCCATTGAATTTCGTTCTATGGGCATGATTAGTATGACGTCTCTACGCCTGATTCATCCCAGTCGTGTGTATTTCGCTTTATTTCATCATAAATGCGCATTTATGACGTCTTCATTTGTTTTTAATCAAAAATCAGTGTTTTGTGTATTTAACATTTGAGCTGATCCCAGAGATTCATTATCAATCAATTAATCAATCATTTTATTGGCATATCAAACACAATGACAAACGCCATTACAAAGATGAAAATATAGGTTCTAAGACTATAAATATAAAAATAAATAAATAATTTAAAAATTTACTGGTTTAATGTGTAGGGCTATGTTTCAAGTTTACTGTCACTCGGCATAAATATCGGATTGTTTGGGATATCTAATTAAACAATATTTCAAATACCAGGACTCATGAAGCTGGCTAGTTTCCCAATGAAATTGATACAGACATTGATTTAAATATAGGACACAGTTATGCAATCATTATATGAACCTGCCTCATGTACAGGGTGACGATCTGACATATTGTGTCTTTGCATAGTATTTATAGTACAAGCCCGAGTGGCTAGGCAAACGTTGATGTAATCAATAAAAAATTTTATTAGATCACCTCCATTGTTAAAAATTTTAATTGACTACACCTATCAAGCGATACAAAATTAGTAATCGCATTAAACTTTTTAATGAGCATTTGTCTCTCCTGATTGTAATGTGGACATTCCATTTTAAAGTGTTTTTCATCCTCGATTAGGTTCTGGTTGCAAAGCTTACAGAATCGTAGATGAGTAATTATTAGTGGTGTTTTGTACCTATCTTCCTCAATTTGTAATGTGTGTGCACTTATCCTGAGTTTTGTACAGTTTCTTCGTTTTGTCAAATTCTTTTCAAATTGAAGATAATTTCAATGGCAAAGCTTTGTTTATATTTTGAACCCTGGTTATGTCAGACTCCAAGACAGTCAAAGGTTTGCCATAGTTCTCTTAACAGGCCCATGTCATGCATTCAATTCGTAGATTTGTGAAAGTAAATTTCCCTTAGTTCCCTGGAGCCATTTCTGGAGGGACTAATTTATCATTTCGAGCCGCGGTTTGGGAAACCCTAATTTCATTTTCCTTACTATCTTGCTAAATTCAGTCACGATTTGATGTTTTCAAATACCAGATGGGATTATTGCAGATTCTCAGATACAGGATTTGGCTATATCTTGATTCTAACCCCTCCTATAGGCTTACTATGGGTTTTCGGTTTGCAACGCTATCTGGTTAAACCTCTATAAATAAAATTATCTATAATATTTTCAGGGTCTTCAGCATTTTAATAAGTAAGGCTATACTTCTATGATTCTATTTTCTCCATTCAAAGTAAGCGGTAAAATTAAAATAACCAAAATAAACGTGAGTTTCCACTTTTCGTGAGGGCTAAGCATAAGGATATAGCCCAGGATTTTATGGTTGGAGCATCATGGCATATGTAAACTATGTGTTTCTATGAGCAGTCCTTTAGCATATAGTAAATTTGCCCTATCTTTAAGGGCGGCCCTTATCAAAAGGGACAGTTGTTCTTAGATCTAGGACCCTTCTCTGCAGCCTCTTCTCCCAAATGGTCTTCTGTTCCATCCAATCAGAAGCTATTAGCATTAGAGGGGTTGTTGGTTTTCTATGATTGTCAAGGAGTTTATAGAAGAGGCTCTACCTTGGAAAGTAGACCCAGGCTTCTGTTCAACGATCTTCATAGTTTTCAATTCTTATAAGACTGGCGTCCTTTTATCTTCCTGAAGAAGTTATATTGTCTTTCTTTATCCCCTAAATTCAGGATGGAGTCCTCCCCTATCGCAGGTCTATTTTTCAGGCATGTGACGCTTTTCTATTGATCGTTAGGATGTCTATTTCATGTCCCTTTTTTACCTTTCCTTATGAAGGTATATGAGTTTTGCTTTCAAGGATAGGGTATGGCAGTTTGAGACATGCTCTTCGATCTGACCTTGGCACCTTTCTTTTCACACGTCTGGTCTCAGCTGTGGCAGGTGTCTTGCGCCGTCGTTTTATTCTTCTTCAGTCTTTATAGACATTCGGTTAATAAAAGCTAGGTCTTTCTCAATTCTTTCAAGATTTATTCCAAAGGTTTGCAGTTCGCCTTGCAGCCTAGGTTGAATTTTATTTTTCATTAAGTCAAACCTAGTTCCTTCTCATGTTTCTCCCATCTAGGCGTCTCCCTCGAGCTGTTTTCAGGGTCACGTTTTTTCGTTCAAAGACAAGGGTAGAGGCAATCTTGTTGACAGTGATCACCCTAACATCCTCTTTCTATGTCAGGGCAAGATTTTTTCTTAGGATTCTAGGCTTGATGATCAGTGTCGAGAATTTCATTCCCAGGGTGACATTGATGGGAAGACTTTCTAATGTTCCTGATCTTCTAGTAGCAGTCAGTACATTATAGTTCCCTCTGAAGCCTCTCCACTTTTGGTCGGATCGAGTGATAGGCATCAAGATCTCGATTCGATCAGTCAATACCACGGGGTTTTCTTTCATTTTCAGACGGAGGAATGAGGTTTTTTCTCCTTTATATGGGGATTTTAGATCCTTTTCTTGTGATGTCACTAGATCCAAATCTTTCTAGTTCCCAGCCATGTTCCAGTCAGACGGATATTTCTTATGGACCAGTAGATCAGTCCTAGCAAGTTCTCACTCACTGAGTGGCAGTTTAGGAGGTTGGTTGCCAAAAGCATTTTCAAGCTTCTAGGTCTTCCCCATGTAGATCTTTTTGCGACATGTCTGATTGCCCAGATCTCATCTTTCATGTCTCCCTTTTCAGACAGTCAGGTTTGGGCGATGATCGCACTGCCTCAGTTCTGGACAGGATTCTTTGATTTCATGTTCCTTCAAATATTCCTGATTCTAATGGTTCTGAAGATAGTCATGGACCAGTTTAAAGAATTTCTTCTAGTAGCACCCTTTTGGGCAAAGAGGATCTGTTTGATAGCCTTTCTCGATCTTCTGGTAAGATTTTGCTAGCCTTCTCCCAGTATCATCAGATCTCGCTCAAGTAAGCTGCTTAAATCTTCATCCAATCAAAAATTCTTCATCCTGTTTGTTTGGAGAATTTTTGAGTGTGCGGTCTTTGTGAGATCAACTTTTCTTCAAGATCTATGGATATCATTATCTCTTCCAGGAGGGAGTCGACCTGTCAAATTTGTACAAAGGTCGATTATTAAATCTTTGGAGAATGGTTTTTAAAGCATGGTTTCTTGCCTGATTCCGTTTCTCTTTCCTAGGTGTTAGATTTTTAATAGTATCTATTCGATTCATTTCATTTATCAGCTATCACCGTTAGGGGTTATAGATTTCTTTGGCTTCTTTTCTTCCTTGTCGTCTGAATGCTGATATCAAGGATTCTCATTGGTTTGGTTAAAAGATTGGGCAATATTCGTCCTCCAGTGGCTAAGCCTTTGTCTTCCTGAAATTTGGCCTTGATTCTTCAAGTTTTGGCTGGTCACCATTAGATCCGAAATTCATTCTCTTTCCGCAGAAAAAGACAGATTTATCGATTCTGGGGACGGTCTAATTTTATATACCAGAAGGGATCTTTTATCGAAGACTCAGTCTAACAGTTACTCAGCCAAACCTATTATTCTTAAATCTTTATTGTCTTTTTCGCCATCGGACAGATTCTGCTGTCCTGTCAGGGCCTTAAAATTCTATAAACGTCGTACCAATTTAAAAAAGATACGATTCTCGTTCTTTTCGCCAGCTCATCATTGGATGACATCATGCAAGTCGCAGGTTGGAAATCTAAATAGACTTACCTTTTTCTGTTTAAAGGATCAAAGCCCAGCGACCTCCTTTTTTTTTTTTATAAATAAAATGTTTTTAACAAAACAAGACAAGGACCATTTTCCAAGGACATCTCACCAATTTTGTTACCAATTTTGTTAGTCTGTATGTCTGTCAGATATGGTGAGAATATTCTCTCGTTTTGTTTATTTCATTGAGTTGACAATTTTCCTTGTTTGATAATCACTGTGTGATTTGTTATGGATGCACTATTATGTTAATTTATTAACATTTGGATATGAGTTGTTTAATTTTTGTCCTTGTTTAACGATTCTCAAATACCAAAGGTTTTTAAGTGGGGCACTGACCAAATCTGTAGGTTTAGCAAGTAGTGATTGAACGGTATAGATGTTTTTGTGGTGTAATAACAACCCCAACAGACCTCCCCACGCGGGTTGGTTGAGGCCGTGTCGTAGTGATTGAACGGTAAGTATGTTTTATAGTGATTAATAAAACTACAGACCAACCCACTAAAGGGGGGTCTGTTGGGGGGTTTTCAGCTACTAATACAGCTTTAACAATCAGCTTCCAAAACTGACACAATTCATTTATGACACAAGGAATATTCTGTTATTTTGAAAATTTAATTTGACTGGAAGTTTCTCCTGCTTATGGCAGCAACAGTTTTCAGTCAAATTAGTTTTAAAATATTCAAGAGCTTTCCTGTATAGTTGTCTCAAAATGGAGGAATCCAGTTTTAGCTATAGCACTACCAGCTCTAGCTAAACTCCACCCATGCTTTGCCCATGTTGGAATCAATCCCTGCACTCTCCGAATCTTAATTTCCAGAAAACTACAGGTAGCTGTTGAATATTTTGAAAGTAATTTGACTGGCTGCTATTGCTGCCTATGGCAGTAACAGCGCCAAGTTAAATTAGTTTCAAAATATTCAACAGAATGTTTATAATATTAAATAGTAAAGATATACAATTTGTACAACTTGATGGACTATTAAGCATTTAAGATTGGACTAAATCGTGTCATGAATGATGTAATTGATGATGATGTCAGCCTACACATGACGTAATTGGTTATGATGTCATATAATTGACTGAGAAACTATATTCCTCCATTGAGACACTGGCCTTTCAAAGCTTAAAAGGTTAATAGTCTTTTTTATATTCTTCAGCATAAAAAACTAGTAGAAAATGACTGTAAAAGCCTTTTATATTTTCCAAGGATCTTACTAATACCGGTACTAGCTAAAAATTGTAAATTATTATGTCAATTTCAGCTCCTTCCCTAAATTCAGCAAGAAAATTAACTTTTCTGTTTATATTTTTTTCTAGCTGTGTCTTCCAGAAAGTCAAGTGCACAGCCGCCAACACGCCTCGTTCCAAAAATCGAAACCCCGATGGCACTGAATCATCTGTTTATTAGCAAACAAATGGCCATGCGACGGAATCGCTGCATCACTGATGGGCCTATGATTGCACCGCTAAACGCAAAACCATGCAAACAAAATTCAGGACATGTTCAGCGAAAGATAGCTAGTCCAGTAAGATCTGTGTCAAGTTGTACTAAGGGAAGCGCTATCCCGAAGAGCTTCAGTATGCCTCAAGGGATGAGCATGCAATCACTGCCCTTACAGGATTCACAAATCTCATCAACTGTTGATGACAGTGTCTACCCTCGTAACCGCACAGGTAGTATTATATCTGTGACAAGCGAGTACAGTGCTACGAGTAATATAAGCGAGAGTAGTGGTGATCGTGACAATCATACAATGTCTCCTAGTTTCATGATGAATGATAGGTCTTCCATAGCGGTGTGTGATCGGCCAGAGGACAGTGCTATAATGGTAGAATGCGATGTTGATTCAGAAGAGTTTGATATGGACGATGATATTCCTATTGTTCTCAAACTCGCGTCGACTTCTGACCATCCTGTTCCCTATAATTCTCACGGTGTTCAAACAGATTCTTTTGAAGAAAGTAATATCAGTGAATATAAAAGTGACTTAAAACCCAACACTGATGATGATCCAGAGGAGCACAGTGCTGGTGCTGAAGATGCTGATGGTAATGATAAACTTCATCATCAGATTGCTGATAATAATCATTCTAATATAGAACACTGTGATAGTCAGTCCTTACCCAAAGTCCCGGAGGCTCCCCAATCTGGTATCAATGTCCCAGGCTCTCCCCAATCTTTGCCCAATTGTCCTGTGTTTCACAAATCTTTACCCCAAGTCGCAGTGTCTTCTCAATCTGATACTGAAATCCCTGTTTCTCCCCTGCGTGATATTGAGGTCCCTGTCTCTCCTCACTACCTAGCTGAGGTCCATGCGTCATCCCAATCTGATCACGAAGTCTCTGTTACCCCTACAGCTTTACCCGAGATCCCTGTGTCTCCTCAATCTGTACCCACAGTCCCTCTGTCTCCTAGTCATTCGCATAGTAACACTGACGAAGCACCTGCAGCTGTTATAGAACAGACCAGTTTAAATATCAGTCACAATACACCGGTGAACAGCAACTCAGCCCGATATAAATACTCGCCACCACATCACTCATCTTCCTACAATTCATTGAATACTCCTACCAACCAGTCATCGCTAAAGATGGATGTAGAAAGTGCTTCTAAACATGCTGCACGACGCAGTAACAGTGGTTCCAAGGAACTTCAGAGCGGCTCAGCTGAAGAGACTGCTATGTACTTGTATAAGGTACATAAGGAAACGCATAATCGACGTTCAAGGACCCAACACAGGTCTACATCCGGGAGCATGGCTTCCAACCATGGCATACAAATGCCGGCTTCTCCGACAAAATCACCACCACGGCCTTATAATCCATTTCCAGTTCGGCAGCTGAACATGCAACGAGCGACTCAGGGGGTTAAATTAGGTCTATACACGCCAGAAATGGTAGAAGAGGTCGGTAATAAATATCTTGGAAATCGTAAACTCTTGACGTGTGCACCTGTAAAAAATTCCCGTAGCAGTCTTAGGTGATAACTGGTTAGACTGTACACCTTGACCGGGCTGTAAAGATCCTTCTTGGTAGCTCTAAATGAAGCCGTCAAAGACTGGCAGTCTCATAGAGCGAGTTTAGGCCCCGAATAGAGTAGCTACTCAAGTTACTAGAGTAGCTTCTAAATGGGTAGAGTTTGTACTCGGATGCCTACATGTACTTGTGTCAACCTACTTATGAAACAGTTCTATAATACATGGATCATTAACTGGCTCACTGCTGCAAGCCACTAGACAATAATTTCAAGGAGCAAAAAGTCTTGGCTTGCTGAATATTTTTTTAAAACAATTGGACCAAATGTTATTGCTTTCAGTCAAATTGTTTTCAAAATATTTAGCAAGTCCAGCGATATAGCACCCATGTAATAAGTTCTCTGCAAAAACTCAGCAGTCAGACAGTCAAAAGTGAAATGTAGCTTTTAAATTGAATTATAATCATAGTACATCAAAGCCAATGCATATAGGAATGAGTACATGTGTAAGTACAATTTCTAAGCATAAAGCACAACATTCCTCAAGAAATTTGAGTGAAAATACTGAAAGAAATTATAACTTTCTCATGTAAGATCTCACTATAACATCTCATGACTTGCTGGGTCTTTCCACGCCGTACGTCGTCAGTATTAAGATCTGAGGTGAAGGTAAATGTTACAGCCAAATAAAAGACAAAGCTGACGTTACCCCACATTCAATGGCACCATTGGGAGTGCTCAATGATTAGTAAATGGATGTGTGTCTGAAGAAATTGTCCAAAACAAAGAGGATATGCGACATCTGAGCTTATAACGACGCTTCTCGATGGGTTACTTCATGTACATTAATGAAATTTATGAGGTTTCTTATACTTATACCTTGCAATAACATTGGGCGATTGTTTGAAAAGCTTTAGTAAAAACTGGCTGTTAGAGGAAATACCTTTTGGAGCCAAAACATAGGTGTTTCTTTAAAACAGGTAGTCTTAACTGCATACATTAAATTTTCATGGGGTTTAACGCTTGGATATGCTGAATATTTTGAAAACAATTTGACTGAAAGTTGTTGATGGCTAAGCCACCAACAGCTTTCAGTCAAATTGTTGTCAAAATAGTCAACAGGTCCAGTGTTAATGCCCACTGAAAATATTGTCTGGTGGCTTGGTGCCATTAAATAGTTAAAAGAGACCACCATCTTTTGACACCAAAAGATATTTGGTTTCACGGGACATTTTGCAGCCAACTATCTTAACCTTTTAATGGCCAAGTCGGCCAAAACCGGCCTCTGCAGTGGTATTGAGGAATGCCCATTTGCAGACCAAGATAAGACTATTTGTGAAAATTTACCACATGAGTTCCTGTCTTGATAACCGGAGCCAGTCATTTCACTGGTAGATTAAAAAAAAACTAGTCTTCTCTTGGCATGTAAATAGACATTCATAATGCAAAAATGGCTATTTTCTTGACCAATCTTGGCCATTATGGGTTAAAGAACGACTATCTTTTAACCTCTAAGGTCAGATTGTCCATGGAGCGGGGTCAACAGTAACCAATAGTAGTATTGCTAATATTCATTGTGTGAAAGTTATAATAGATCTAGTCATTAATTATAATATTACTGAGCTGTTAACATATTACTCATGAGCCGTTATAATATTACTCATAAGCCCTTATAATATTACTCATGAGTTGTTATAATATTAGTGAGTCATTATAATATTACCCAGCTGTGCTATTCATTAACTTATAATTACTTTGCCATAATTGAAGACGTAAAATACAGTTAGTTAACCCTTTAAAGTCAAGATGGCCAAAAGCAGCCTCTGCACTGGTCTTGAGTAAGACCATTTGCTGGTCAAGAAGACTATTTTTGAAAATTTATTACTGGAATGACTGGCTCGATAATCGAGCCAGCCATTCTTGTGGTAAATTTTCAAAAATAGTCTTCTCTTGGCCTGCAAATGGACATTTAATAATTAAATATTTAAACTTTCTTGACTAATTTTTAACAGTAAAGGGTTATATTTAATTTGATTTGACGTCATGCCAAGATTTTCCTGTCTCTAGTCCATATATTTATGCATCATACAATATACCGTAACCTCAAACTATCGGAAGAATTGTCAATGAAATATATCGCTTCAACTTTTGAAAGTACATGTAGCATACCGCAATATGTTGAAGTAAATGTAGAAGTTGTTGCGTTTTTAACAACACCATGAATATCCTAAATGCCTATACGCAATAAAAACTTTAGATTGTGATTGATGAAACGGTGTAGTCTAGCTATTTTTCATAAATGTCATCACCTTAAATATCATGTTTGTTAACTTTAGTAGAATCAGGTATGCTATTTTAATCTGATATTTTATTCGAACACAATTATTAAGAAAGAAATAGATTTTGGTGGCATTTTAATATTTTTTATAAACAAGATCGGCTGAGAAAATATAAGCGTAAATCTCTATGTCATATTGACATGCGCACTCGAAGGAAAATAACTCAACTGTGAAAACACACACTTGAAGGCATTGCGAGCAGTGTATAGATAGGACGTAAATTAAAGAGGGCTTTGTTTGAATGACGTGGGAGGAGGAGATAGGGGCTTGGGGTAATTATCAACCAAATTTAGCAAATATAATTTCTAACAAGCTTTAGAAAAAGAATGATATTTAATAATAATAATATCTTGATAATAACCCTTGACATGTTGATGTTGCCACTACTGAGCTGACGTCAAAATCAAAATTACATATCTCTGTTACGAAAATCTAAAAACCTGTCATTTAAGTGTAGGAATTATATGACTACAATTTAATAAACATCCTGTTGAATATTTTGAAGCTAATTTGACTGGCAGTTGTTGCTGTCATACAGCAACAGCTCCAAGTCAAATTAGTATCAAAATATTCCTTTCATCATAAAGAATTTGTTATTTCTGGCCTGTAAGGGTTAAATGGGGATAAATTAGAGATGCTATTTATCATTTGAAACCTGAATGACTAGAAGCTAAATTTCAAGGTAACTATACAGGTAAGCTGTTGAATATTTTGATACTAATTTGGCTGGGGTCTTTGCTGTCTATGGTACTAACACCTCCCAGTCAAATTAGTTTAAAAATATACAACAGAACAGTGTATTAAATTCTAAGTTCATCAAAAACATACAATTCAGATATTCGTGATGGAGCCGCATCATTTTGATTGTGACATCATCAAACAAGTGACAGATTGGATCCAATCATTCCATATACACTTGTAAATCTGCCCGTACCGTTATGATTACGAAAGTAGACTAGTTAGTTATGATATGACAATGTACTTATATATATGTATATACAATGAAATTTAATGTGTGTAAAAGCGGAGTTAATTTGAATATGTATTGAAATTATTATGTGTATTTAGCAAGTTAATGGATCTTTCCAATTTTAGATATGCCCCACCTATCACTAGCTAAGCTCCACCCACACTTCGCCGTGTTAGGATTGATCGATCCCCAAATGCCCTGACTATCAATTTCGTGAAAACTAGTGTCGAGTTGTTGAATATTTTGTAACTAATTTGACTGTGTGCTGTTGCTGCCTATGGTAGCAATACCGCCCAGTCAAATTAGTTTCAAAATATTCAACATGATATTTGTTAAATAGTAACGACATACAATTCGTACAACAACGCATAGTCTGTCTTCAAAATATGCGTTCATGACATAGTTCTCCACTTCATTCATGGCATCATTCATTATGATGTCATTCTATACGTTGCGTAGTTGATTATGATGTCATACGATGGGTTGATAAAGTGTAAAGGTTTATTACCAATATAATATTCTGTGAATGAAAAATTGGAACCAATCTAGTAAATTAAATGTATTGTGTAGTGCCATATACCATCTCATTGTTCTGTCAACCAGCAGGAATACTCGCGGGTGTAAGGACATTAAACCGTTAACTCTCAAATTCATTCAAAAAATTTCCATTTTCTCATCAAAAGTTTTCATTTGCAGAGCAAGAGGATATTTTAAAATTGTATCACTAATGACTGGCTTGGTTATCGAGCCAGTCATTCAAGGGATAAATTTTCAAAAAGAATCTCTTTGTCTGCAAATTGATATTTCTTAACACTGTCACCGATGAATTCCCTATATCTCATTTTCAACGCAACCATACAGGAAAACTTGATTATTATGAAAGTAATTTGACTGGAAGCCATTGCTGCCTTAGTTTCAAAATATTCAACAGACTAAGTTTTATACTTGCTTTTTACTTTTTCATGGATTTGTCAGTGATAGGGTTAATACCCCTGCAGCAGCTGTTTTTGGCCAAATTGAGTGTTAGTGTTAATTTGAAAGGAGCAGCAAACTTTCTTTTTATAATAGTCATGTTCAACATTACATCTACATCGAGATATAGGCAGGTTATGTGACAATGAAATGTTAAAAAATTTGTTATCGTACTATGCAACAATAATGTTAAATAACTTATATATGAAAACATGAATCTGTGTAACAAACATTATTATTATTATTATTATTATTATTATTATTATTATTATTATTAATTCCGATGATCAGTATTCATTAGTGTTTTTCTTGTTAATTGTACATTTACTAGAATCCCGGGCCATGTTCCATGGAGAAAAATCTAAAATGGTTTTCACATGCGAATACATCTTTCCTCATCTATATCTACTTAGGCTCTGTACATGTGAAACTGAAAGCAACAGAATAGCATAGTTTGTGTATTTAGTAACACGTTTTGCAGTTTTTCCATGGAAATGGAGCATCTTAGTAGTGCTTACCACGTGATGCGTGGCCATAAAATATTAGTGCTCTCTTAGCACTTTAATGTTCAAGATTTTTCAATAAAATTAAAATCTTTCCAAAGAGAATGTCCATTGGCAGGCCAAAAGAAGTTATTTTAAAAAATTTACCACTGGAATGACTGTCGAGCCAGTCGGTCCAGTGGTAAACTTTTCAAAAATAGTCTTCTTAGTCTGAAAATAGACATTTCTCAAGACCATTGCAAAGGCTAATTTTTGGTCGGATTGACATGATTGAAGCATTAATAGAGACGGGGTAATGGGATACTGGATGCGCGTATCCAACAGTGAACCGGGTCTCCAATTTTGGCTGTTTTGCGTTTAGCTCTGCTACAGCTAAACTATCAGGCCCGTGGTCACTAAACTATATATATGGCTTTGTCACTGCATCTATATTGATACTACAATGCATGTATTCATGTCACGGTGATCTGTATTTTCCGCGTAGATGTGTCATTTCAGTTTAATTTTTCCATTTGGCTCGACCAAGTACATATAGGTTAAGTTTTGTGTTTAACATCTGTACAATCAGGACACAGATTTCTACAATTACTTACACCATTCCTAGCTTCAGACATATGCTAATGTACCGCTACATGTACCATAGTTTAAAATGTAAAATTTTAATTAATTAATGAAATTAGTTTGCATTATATATGACGCATAACCTATCATGGCTTTGTCATTGTGGCTTAGCTCATCTTTACTATGTAGCTAGTGTTTACATGTAGGTAAAACCAGTATGTCGACCATGCTATCGTCGGTATTAACATGGTGCCAATAATGGCGGATTCCAGTTTATCTGTCAATCTTATGATGTCATAATCAACTACGTGATGTGTAGGATGATGTCATATTCAATTACATCATGAATAATGTACGGTACCTAAGTTCGTCACGAATGCTTAATTGATGACGGGCTAAGCGTTGTTGTACATATTGTATGTCTTTACTATTTAATAAACATGCTGTTGAATGTTTTGAAACTAAATTGACTGGGCGCTGTTGCTGCAGCAACAGCACCCAGTGAAATTAGTTTCAAAATATTCAACAGCTGACTTCTATAGTGTTCTGGAAATTGATAGTCAGGGAGTTCAGAGATCGATCGATCCCAACACAGGAAAAGTGTGGGTGGAGCTTAGCTAAAGATCGGCGCGGTATAGCTAAAACTGGATTCCTCCATTTCACCCTGTTATCGTGGCCAAGGGACATAAGAAATAGGTCATGTGCATCCGCCTGTCCAGCCATCCATCCATGCATTCATACAAGTTTATTTCCAGAACATGACAGTAGATGCATCTGATCTGTCACTCAAGTATCTGTCGTCATAACCAGATACATCACATGCTACTGATGATCATAGCTGACTTGCAATGAACCTTTCCAGTTTTTGCTAAGCCGTGCCCACCTCAAGCTAAGCTCCACCCACACTTCCCCTTGTTGATCGATCCCCAAAAATCGATCCCTGAATGTCCGTACTATCAATTTCCTGAAAACTACAGGTAATCTGTTGAATATTTTGTAACTAATTTGACATGGTGCTTTTGCTGCCTTGGAAGCAACAACTCCCAGTCAAATTAGTTTCAAAATATTCAACAGAATGTTTATTAAATAGACATACAATTTGTACAATAATTCATAGTCCAGCTTCAATTATGCATTCGTGACGTACTTATCTACGTCAATCATGACGACGTTGATTATTATGTCATTCTACACGTGGCGTAGTTGATTATGACATCATATGATGGATGTATAGAATGGAAAGGTCCAATAAACTGACTGAGTGCTGTATTCATATTTTTAAACTAATTTGACTGACATGACTGAGTGCTGTATTCAACAGCATAATTCCTCCTATTGTTAAGTTGAAATTTAGATTCTGGGAATTCCGGTTTGAAATTCATCCCGACACGTATAAAACGTGGACTGGGGAGAGCTAGAAATGTATCCCTCCATAGAGTGCCTATAGGAGTCTGTGTCAAATTGGTACATGAATACTTGTACCTTGAGACACGGAATCGACTACGATTGCATTTCAGCAAAATCTGTCCATATTCATCAGAGCCAGCTCCCTTAGAGTTTATCACAAATCTTGCCAATTAGTTTCGACATATTCAAGCCAGAATTCATTGTATTTGGTATGTTAGGATGCAACGGTTAATCATAATTTATGAAGGGGCACAATTTAGTTTTTTACCATTTAACCGTTTCACCGACAAATCCCTGAAAAAGTATATTCTTTATGATATAAAACTTATTCTCTTGCATGTTTTGAAATGAATTTGACTGAAAACCGTTGCTTCAAATTAATTTCCAGATATTCAACAGTTTTCCTGTATGGTAGAGTCTAAAATGAAATATTGAGAATGCATTGCTGAAAGCGTTAATGACCAAGTTAGCCAAAACTGGCCTCTGCAGTTGTCTTGACAAATGTCTGTTTGCAGGCTAAGAGGCCTTCTTGAAAATTTACGACTGGAACGGTTATCTCAATAACAGAGCCAGTCATTCCACTGGAAAATGTTCAAAAATGTCTTCTCATATATGTTCTTTACCAAATTTTGATCAGTAACTCTTTCACCGATGAATTCCCCATATCTCATTTTCAAGGCAGCCATACAGGAAAACTGTTGAATATTTTGGAATTAATTTGACTGGAAGCCATTGCTGCCTTAGGCAGCAAATGCTTTCAGTCAAATCAATTTCAAAATATTCAACATACGTTTTATATCAGAAAGAATATACTTTTTCAGGGATTGAAAATGTAAAAGCGTTAACTTTATAGAATCTGTATAAAATATTGTCTTCAAATTCATAATGTTTATTATTCATCACACTCATATTTACCTCCAAGCACGAACATGACAGAACTTACAAAGCAATAGATCTATTATATATTTGTTGAAAGTAATTCTCGTTATAAATAACATTGATGTATATTGTTTATTAAGTGGATAAGGGATTTACATTTTTACAATGCTTTTTTTATTAGTGTTATTTATTGTCGCGTCTGCAGAGCAGAAAGCGCGACGTAGAGATCACTTCTGTAGATGACTGTATCAACTGCAGTGTTATCAGGTTCTTTGGTTACATTTGTAGTGGTGTTATTAACCATTTAACACTCAAATTTCATCAAGAAAATTTCAATTTTCTCAGAAAATTGCCATTTGCAGACCAAGGGAAGATTATTTTTTGAAAATTTACCACTGGAATGACTGGCCCGGTTATCGAGCCAGTCATTCCAGTGATAGGTTTTCAGCAATAGTCTTCTCTTGGTCTGCAAATGGACATTTCTCAGGGCTACAGGCGAAACCATTTTTGGGCAGCTAGTGTTAAAGAGTTAATGAAAAGCGCCTATATTAGACTCCAATGAAACATTACAAAAGATTTCCATAATCTGTAGTCGTTATGAGTTTGTAATTAGGGAATTGTTCAGTTTCAAAATTTAATACTTTTCATGATTTTAACCACTTCTGTCAAATTAACCCTTTAATGGTCATGCTGGTAAAAACCAGGCTCTATGGTGGTAGTCATGAAAGTCCATTTGCAGGCGAAGAAGCGTATTTTTGAAATTTTACTACTGGAATGACTGGCTAGGTTATTGAGCCAGTCATTCGTGGTAAAAATTTAACAAATTACTGTTTCTTGGTCAGCAAATGTACACTAATCCACAAAATTTGTTTGCCTTATCTTGACCAGAAACAGTTTGATGTCAAGCCAGCCAAAATGGCCTCTGCATTGGTCTTGTGATATATCCATTTGCAGGCCAAAAGAGAATGATATCTTTATAAATTTCAGTGGTAAATTAAAAAAATAGGATTTTTTCCTTGAAAATCAGGTTAATTAAAATAAAAAGCTTTTGAATGCATTAACTGTCTAACTGCTGCAGGCCACTAGACAATAATTTTAATGGGCAATAACTCTGGATGTGCTGAATATTTTGAAAACAATTTGACTGAAAATTGTTGTTGACTTAGCCACCAACAACTTTCAGTCAAATTGTATTCGAATTATTCAGCATATCCAGAGTTAAACCCCATGGAAAATGTAGTCTGCAGGAACTCAACAGGCAGGCAGTTAAAGCTCTGTTGACGCAAGATGGGTTAAACCTTTTTGTTAGCGAATGTCTTTCAACTTTGTCTCTTCTGACTTCAATAAGCTATTAAGCATCTGACTGGTAGAAGTGACTTAAAGCGAAATCATTTGTTTTCTGAATTGTTTGTTTTCACGATTCTGGAGTTTGCTTTGACAAGCTTTCTTACAGGTGAGACATATCATGCCTCAGCGATCCTGTTTGAAGATCTGCTACATCTTGTTTTTCTGAATGGTGGAAAGTTTAGCAAGATTCTCGCATATTATATGATGTACGGTACACTCATATCAGCCAAAAATGGCTTCAGCAGTGGCCTTGTGAAATGTCCATTTGCAGACCAAGAAAACACTATTTTTAAAAATTTACCACTTGAGTGACTAACTCAATAACCGAGCCAATTATTTCAGTAGTAAATTTTCTAAAACAGTCTTCTCTTGGTCTCCAAATGGACATTTTCTATGAGAAAATTGAAATTTTGTTGACAAAATTCGAGGGTTAGAGTTAATCCTGTCTAAACACCAAACAGTGGGACATAAAGTAAGACATTCTCTTAACGCAAGTTAACTACCATAGGTAATGGCCATATGTTCCATAAGAGGTGCAAAAAATAGTGTCAAAAGGTCGCTCTATTAGAGCGGTCTCTAACAAAACTTCTATACAGAATGATAGTTTCGACAGAGCGCTTTCCCCCAGCATCCTTTGCGCGATACGCTTATGATGTAATATATGCCTATGTGACATATGACATTGTTTCACATGCAATTACGTCACAGATTAAAAACAATGGTCTGTTTTCGCGAGTCACCTCCAAACATGTTTCGCGAAATGGAAGAGCGCTCTAACAAAATGTATCGTTCCATAGGAGAAACTTTTCTGCTCTGTTAATCTAGCAGAGCACTCTAGAAAGGTTTCCTTACGGAATGCAAGGCAGGTCTACAAGTGCTCCTATATTTTCCGATATTTTTTTTTAGCAATTCCCATATTTCCTATATTAGTGTCAAAATCTATAAATATTTTCATTATTTTTAACTACACGTACAAGTACCAATATTTCTATATTCCTCCTAGAGATTTCTGCCTGTATATGGTTTATAGGCCTGGGGTAAATTATTTTGGCTGGCCAAAGATGGTGGTTCTTTAAGACAGCTGATCCTATAGACCATCAGTCTTAATTAAGGGTTTTGTGAGATAGTAGAAACAAGAAGTCTCCTTTCAAACCCTATTTTTGTTAGAGCGCTCTGCTATTTCGCGAAACATGTTTGGAGGTGCCTCGTGAAAACAAAACAACATAATTACAAGTGATATCATAGGTATACGTATTACATTATAAGCGTATCACGCATAGGATGCTGGGGGAAAGTGCTCTATAGGATGCTGGGGGAAAGTCCTCTTTTTAAACATTTTCGTTCGGAATAGAATATTATAGAAGCAAACCGCTCTAAAAAAGCAACCTTTTGAAACTATTTTTTGCACCTCTCCCAGCGAGCTCCCGTATCTATAAATATGAGATCTGGGTATGTGTAGCACTTTGGACAACATAATTAGCGCTTGTTTACAATCACTTGTTTTATATATTTTAAATCATTTTTGTTGGGGACTTATTGTTGTTACGAGTTTTAGCGGATAGTTGTTTATTTGTTGCCTGTGTACAACAATGGCCTATATTGCAATATTCATGTCGGCATCACTGCCCATGCAAAGATCTGGATGTATAAAATTGTTATATTATAAAGTAAATTATATCCGTAAATGTAAGAGGTTATTGAGATGATATTTTAAATAGCAGAACAATACAAGTTTATTCTAAGAGAAACAAGTCTTATCTTATTTGTACCAATTCGCACACACACACGCACGCACGCACGCACACACCAGCTGCTTAAAGTTTTCATGATGCATTAAATGCACTGGAAACAAATGCTATTGTACTTTTTGGAGACGGACATGGGAACACAGACGCGAGACTTATGGACTGGTAGGCAAAAGATCCGGGGCCAGTTATTCGAAAATGTATTAAATAAAAGTTAAGTTTGATTTCAGTCTTGCGTCTGAATTTAATTATACCCCTCTGTGTTGGGAGTGGTGGTGATGGTGGTGGTGGGTGTGGGTGTCCATAGGTACATCCCGCAAACTTTGTCGCTGCAACTCCTACAGGTTGAGAGATAATTGTTTGAAACTTGATGTGTCTAATGTTAAAGATTTCTTCTTTTCATCGATCAGTCTTGTCTGTCCATAGGTACATACATCCGTCTGTCCTTCAAAATCTTGTTGCTGCAGCTCCTAGTTTGAGCGGGAATTGAAGGAAAATTGTCAGGATGATTTTACAACGCAAAGATATGGCTAATATTAAAAAATGTTCATGTGTCCATCCAGTCCCTCTGTAGACATGCATGTATGGACATCTATCTGCCCTTGCAAATCTTGTCACTGCAACTACTACAATTTGAAAACGAATTTGATTAAACTTGACAGGATCATTGTACACCACTCACAGATGTGCATAATGTTAACAGTTTTTGCATCAGAAATGCATGACTGATTAGGGGGCGGGGAGGGGAAACAACAAATTTTGATACGTACATCCCCAAAATCAGACCACATTAACGAGCAATGACTATTAATACACAGGTATCTATCAGATATGCAATCACTTTTTACTGTGTGAATGATATTGGAAAACACTCATGTTGGGCCACAGCAAGCCTCCGGGCAAGCCACCCTCTCTGGGTGCCAAAGGCCCACTTTCCATGTGAGCTTTTGTGCTCACGTGTTCTCGCACGCTTTTCTGCTCGCGGGTTTGTCTATTTCCATGCGGGCAAGTTCACCAGCGAATCCAGCTGTTTTCCTAGCATAGGCAAGCGAATTTCAGGCTCTTGTTCTGCATATCTTTGATTAATTTCTGCTTTCCTACACACTACATGTCATGTCGCAAAAGTGCAAAAGGCCAGGTCCTGAAGCTGAGCTTTCAAAAACAGGTGCAGTTAATTGAACTGGTAGAACAATATTTGCACCCAAAATCTGTGCTGTCTTTTTTGGTTTGTCAACTGCATTAACTGCATCATATGAATGCGAGTTCTTTGTCTCTTGCACAAATAATACAAAGGAAAATGACTGTTGCATGGCATCATTATTATATTTGCATAGCGTTCAAAGTCAATATTATAAAATAACGTGCTTATAAGGCAACACGCATGCACACAATATCAACATGCACAACATGCGCTTGTACCCACTGCACAGAGACGCTCCCATGGATATGAATCTATACAAAATGCTGAGCTACAGGTTTTTCGGCGCGAGAGTTTCAGAAATGGTTCTATCTAAATGTCCTAGATCGACTTCTCTGCTAGCAGAAAAGGGTGCAGAAAAGCTTACATGGAAAGCGGGCCTAAAGCAGTGCGCAGACAGCAAACATTGTCGCCATAACATTGTTCTTAATGGTAAAAAGAAGACATCGCTATCAATGTTTCTGATATTAAAGATTTTTCGTATTTCCTAATGTTGGCCAACAAGACAAAACAGATATTTGTAGTGCTTGTGAACAAATGTGCAAAAATATTTTTGACCACTGACCAATCAACGCTCACACTACATTCATGTGCTTAAAAATAGTCCTCCCATCATGGATGAATTTGAGCGCGTGGAATCTGACGAGCATGTGGAATCTGATGGCTGTTTACAGACAAGCGAAAATGAAGCAGTGCTTGCAGTGTTATGCAGGTATTTCAGCCAGGAATGGACCTTTCCATTTTAGCTATGCCCCGGCCATCTCTAGCTAAGCTCTGCTCCACCCACACCTCGCTCATGTTGGGATATAACGATCTGTGAACTCCGACTAACAATTTCCAGAAAGCTAAACCGATAAGCTGTTGAATATTTTGAAACTAATTTGACTGGGTGCACAGCGCCCAGTCAAATTAGTTTCAAAATATTCAACAGCATGTTTATTAAATAGTAGAGACATACAATTCTTACGTGTCGGACTATTAAGAATTAAGGACGGGCCTTATAGAAACATTTATGACGTAATGATTGACATCATCCTACACGTCGCTAAGATGATTATGACGTCATTACTCTGGAAAGGTCTATTGTGGGTCGGGTCATAGAAACATCTACATGAAACGTTTTTCTTGGAAGCCAGAAAATGTTGGTAGTCTGTGATGAACTTAAGTTGGTCGCTACTAATCAATGACTCCATGAAAAGTGAGGGGATACAAGACTGGAATAAGACTGGCACATCTAGTAATCACAGAATCTTTATTAATATATAGTCATTCATGACATGTTTTAATTATTAAGCATTTAGCATTGCACAGCGCCAGAGATACACAAACTCCTGATAGCAATCAACCCACTGAAAATTTTAATTTTCTCATAGAAAACGGCAATTTACTGTCTCAGAGAAGCAGTGTTTTTCCTGATATCCAAATTTTAAAAGTCCCAGGGATCCCACACACTGAAAAATGGGGGTTACAAGCTGAAAATCTGGGGTTCCAATGCAGATTTTCTAATCAATGCTAAAAATAGAAGATACCATGGACTCACAGATATGAATTATGGGTGTTCCATGATAGATTTTGAGTATTTTTGTGCAAAAAACACCAACCAATTAATATTTAATAATCATACAAGACTTTTAAGGGCTTCTATAGGCCCCACAGCCACTACTGCGGGGGGGGGGGGGTCTGAACTTGCATTTTGGGGGTATATACCCTCAAAAAGACCCTTATGAGAATCCCTGGAGAGAAGACTTTACTAAAAATGACTGGCTTGATAATCATTCCAATGGTAATTTTTCAAGTCTTATCTGTATATGGAAATTTCTCAAAATGACTGCTGAAGCCGTCTGGCCCAGCTTGGTTGTTAAAGAGTTAACCCTAATCAATCCATTGTGTGAAGGTGGTGGAGCCACTAAGACTTATCTTCCCGATGTGACTAAAACTCCAATCAATGTCAGGCAACAGAGGATCCGGGAACAGGTTTTGTCGCGCCTTTGAGGCAGGACATGACACAGATATCAGATTTCTGATGACAATGTTAATTGCAGGTCACAGCCATTCTAATATTGCTATTTGACCTCTGCTTTTTCAACCTTAAGTTTTTCCATTCAGCAAATCAATTATAATCAGGATTGGTTAATCCTATTGGAACTAAAATTGAATACATGTACATGGTTCCCTATAATGGTTGGAACCAGCATAATAACAAAGAGGTCACACGGTCAAACATCAATGCCACTGTGACAAACAGGAGACAGACGAGACATTTAATTCTGCAACATTTTTGTTAGACATTTACCACTGCAATGACTGACAGCCGAGTCATATTTTGATAAATGTGCAAAAGTAGTGCTCTTGGTCTGCAAATCAACATTCGCTTAAGAAAAGATTTCAATTTTTTTACAAATCATGATCATTAAAGGGTTAAAATTGCTCTCACTATATTTACACCGTACACCAATCATATATATTGTCATTGTTCAGCTATCTGTACTGCGCCGCCTTCAGATGCAACTGACTGCCATGGATGCAGCTGACTACACAACCGATGTCACAATAAATCAACTTGGTCAAAATATCTGGCTATAAGACATATGATTAGATTTAGCTGTATTAAGGTCTGATCATCTGCACTTTCCTGAAACACAGCGAGAAAAAGATATGTACAGGTTTATTTAACCATTTAACGGTCAAATTTAATCAAGAAAATTAAAAATTTACCACTGGAATGACTGGCTTGGTTACCAAGCCAGGCATTCAGTGGTAAATTTCTAAAAATGGTTTTCTCTTGTCCTGCAAATGGACATTCGCTAAGACCACTACAGAGGCCAGTTTTGGTCATCTTGACCATTAAATGGTTAAATGCGTGCTTATTAATTCATCATAGATAACACAATAAAATACCTGTACCGGTAAGCTGTCCACCTGTTCAGGTAAATTAACCCTTTAGCGGTCAAGCCGGCCAAAAACTGCTTCTGTGGTGGTCATGAGAAATGTTCATATATGCAGGCTGAGAGAAAACTATTCTTTAGCTCACCTGGCCTGAAAGGCAAGTGAGCTTATGCCATGGCAGCCATCCGTCCATCCGTCAATTCCAAATTTGGCTGGAAGGATACTATGCTGGTACCCTCTAGACATTTTTTTCAGAATTCTGATTTAGGGTGAAAATCATAGATTTTATGACAAATTTACCGGAAATTGTCAAAATACTGTAAAATATTATCTTCTTACATGTAGCTACTTGACATATTTCACCAAAATTGGCTAGACTGATTCTATGATGGTAGGTTCTAAAACCTCTATTCAGAATTTTGATTGATAAATTTTTTGGGTGAAAATCATAGATTTTATGACAAATTTACCGGAAATGGTCAAAATTCTACTCCTCCTTAGCTACTTGACATATTTAAACCAAATTTGGCTAGACTGATTCTATGGCGGTAGGCTCTAGAACATCTATTCAGAATTTTGATTGATCAATTCCTTGGGTGAAAATCGGATTTTATGACAAATTTACTGGAAATGGTCAAAATGCTACTCTTCCATAGCCGCTTGACATATTTCAACTAAATTTGGCTAAATGAATTCTACGGTGATAGGTTTTAGATCTTCTATTCAGAATTTTGATTGATCAATATTTTGGGTGCAAATCTTAGATTTTATGAAACTTCTACCAGAAATGGTCAAAACACTACTCCTCATTAACCGCTTGGCAGATTTCCACCTAGTTTGGCTGGAAGGCTCCTATGGGTGTAGGTTTCAGAACTTGCATACAGATTTTTTATTGGTAAATTTTTGTGTGAAAATCTTGAATTTTATTAAAATTTACCGATATCGCTTAAAACGTTACTCCTCATTAACTGCTTGAGCGATTTCACCCAGACTTGGATGGAAGAACCCTCTATGGTGGCAGGTTTCAGATCAAGTATGCAGAATTTTGATTGGTCAGTTTTTGGGTGACCATCTTGGATTTTCCAAAAGTTTTGGTAAATCAGATAAAAGCCTACACCTCATTAACTGCTTGGCAGATTTCAAGCAATCTCAGCTGGAAGGACCCTAGGTGGGTAGGCGTCAGAATGTATACACAGAATTTTGATTGGTCAATTCTTTTGGTGGCCATCTTGGATTTTCCGAAAATTACCCATCATGTCTTTAAATGCAAATGGTTCAAATGCTAATGGTTCAGGTGAGCACCACCGGCTCTTGTTTAAATTTACCATTGGGAAATTACTGGTAAATTTTCAAAAATAGTCTGTTGGAATGCTAATGGACATTCACTCAGCAAAAATCTTGGTTTTCTTGAGCATTAACCCTTTCACCAACAAATCCCTGAAAAAGTTCATTCTTTATGATTTAAAACGTATTCTATCAAATATTTGAAATTAATTTGACTGGAAGCCGTTGCAGCAACAATTTTCCTGTATGGTTACCTTGAAAATGAAATATGGGGAATTCATCACTGAAAGGGTTACGTAATTAAAGTACCATCAAGAGTAAAGAAATAATTTTTAAATTCATTTAACGTTTTTCAGGGTAGATAACTCATCATATAAACAGATTTTATTGAAAGCTAATCCCACTAGAAGGATCTGATCTGTTACTCAAGTAGCTCCATCGCGAAGATCGAGTCTCACTAAAATGTACAGATGACCGTCTTTGATGAACCCGTTGTCAAAGACATTGGAAGAGAGATATGTATAAACAAGAAGCCATCATCATGGATGGTAAAATAATTACAGTAAGTCAATTACTCACTACCTAGAAGTCAGTTTGAAGGCGCTTATTAATTACAAGCCTGATGTTTACTTCAAAATGTTTCTGTTTAAAGCTGTTGCTGTTTTACAGTAGCAGCTTTACACAGAAATATTCTCCAATTGAACATCAACCATGCTTGAGGGGATTTAACCGCTTGAATCCTAAATACCAAAACACAAAAATCCTTAACGTTTAATAAATATTTTGAAACTAATTTGGCTGGGAGTTGTTGCTGTCAAAATATTCAACAGATTACCAGTTTCTAGTTACCTCGAAACTGAGATTTTGGGAATTCAGGGTTCAAAGTATTTATTGTAGGACGGGGAAATGAAAATTTGAATGGTACATATTAATCAATAATTAGTCCAATTAAAGGGAGGTAACCTTTATCAACCTACTGGTAATCATAATCAAGGGAGGTAATTCAATAGGGACAAATGTTTAGAATTATTTGATTTCAAAGGCCTGGCACACATTACACTGATGACGCCGTGTCAGTGATTCGATAGGACATGATTAATTATCGCAACTTATCAGTTATAAGTGATGTCATCTTTGGGTGGTGTTCTTATGCCCAGCAAAGCAAACAAATTAGATAAGAGATATGTGTATTTCGATCAGTCATATACATATAATATATGTGGTGATGACAAAATACATTTCAAATTTATTTGAAAACATGCAATGATCAGTGATTATCCCAATCTGCTGATGTCGTGTCACGTCCATTCAGAAGCCCACTAAGTGGATCACGGAGTCAGTACCTCTGTACTGTATCATCAGTATGCGATGAACTTTAAACAGCAACAACCCTAACCAACAGTTACTGCCATAGGAGGTACTGCATTCAGTATAACAATAATAGAGGGATTTATTTCTAACTATGCCGTGCCCAAATCTAGCTAAGCTCCGCCCATTTCTAGCTAACCTCCATTCACTTTGCATACCCATTTGAATCAATTTTAATATTTTGAACCCTGAATTGCGAGAACATACATCATTTGATTGTGATTTAGTGGTGTATTTTGCTTATGACGTCAAATACTTGAGTGACAGATTGGATCCATCCAATATGAGACATGACCAGGGACGGGGTCAATTAATTACATTGCATCTATTACTATTACTTTCAATTCCTTCTATTACTATTACAATTACTCTAGATTTGATCTATTACTATTACTATTACTCTCATAGATATTACTATTACTATTACATTTGAACAATAGGTATCGCTCATGCACATGGACACCCACATACATGCATGCAAATGAAAACAAGTCAGATATTTGGATATTAACCCTTTCACTGATGAAGCCCCTTTCTCTCAGTTTCATTGAAACCAAATAGGACAGCTTTTGAATATTTTGAAAATATTTTGGCTGAAGGGCTAAAGAAAGTAATGTCTTCGAGGCAAATTTATTTCAAAATATTCAATTGATTGTTTCTTACATCATAAATAAGTTGTTACATGGGTTAATGATAAGAGTAATGAGTGTAGATTTTTGCCTATAAATTCCCCCAGTTCACCATACATGATTTATTTACAGATACAGTGTTAGTGAATAGCAGACTCTTCTTCAGATGTGGTCACATAATAGCCTATGCTTGAATGATTTTAAGCTTAGCTCTCTGGGAAAATCTCAAAATTCTATATTCTACAAGATCAGCAAGACCACAGAATATTATGAAATTTGTGTTGCTGAAAGTAGTTCATGTATATTGAACAACAACTTACAGCAATATCAATTTTAAATGGAACTTGAACATTGTTTAATAAAGAATATACAGTTATTCGCCGAATAATATTTCAGAAGTAGATGTCAATAGATTAGTTATAGACACAATCTCTGTTCCCCAGACACCATGCTGGGGGTCAATTTGACTGGAATTAAACCTTTAACCATTATATGAGATCTATTGAAAGAAAAGGTGTTAGTAGACTATTCACCTTTTCACAGCCATGTGTAATTTGTTTATTTATCTACCTAATGGCTATTTAAAATATAACATGTTATTTAAGAATGAACATTCACCTATGCAAGTCAGATAATCAAAATTTTTTATCCTGGAGCAAATATTCCATTTAGTACTCTTAAGTTAATTTGCAATGAAGCAGTTGCTAGAGAGCAACAACTTCTAGGAAAATTAGTTTCAAAATATTCCACAAATTTCCTATATGGTTGCTTGGAAATTTAGAGTTTCATCAGTGACAGGTTAACCTGTTGATTCTAAAACTGTGGAGTATAAGATTCAATACAAGAACTATTCTATTGACTATTTTGAAACCAATTTGGCTGATGCTGCCTAAGGCCTAAGGTCTTGCTGCACTGTTGTTATCTTACAAGAACAACAGTTTAATGAGACATTCAGAATTAAACAGTTAATCAGCAGATGTAATGTTTAGCTGTTTCATTCTGTCTGTTGCATATATTAAAAATATGTGGAAGCAGAATTGTGTGGCTTGTATGCTGAGCATATAAGATACCCCTGTAATAGACAAGCAATAGGCTATTTCCTATTACTTTTCAATCTATTACTATTACTATTACATTGTAAAATTAAGGATCTATTTCTATTACTACTACATGGAAATCGCTGTAATAGCCTATTACTATTACTACTACATATTACTATTACCCCATCCCTGGACATGACTGAGGGAATTCGTCCTAATGGGAGACTGCAAATAAAGGCCAGAAGAGGATGTCATTGTACAAATTTGCTAAGCGTTCTATGAGGTGACCTCGACAAAACATGACTCAGTACACTCAGATCAACAATGGACTAGAGGAAGCTAAAGATTTTGGCTAATGAAAACAAAACAGTGGTTAAACGCAAAGAAGGACCGACATTGTCGATGGGGACTATAGAAATGGGCCCCGTCCATGTGTCTGTGTGTTCGCATTTAGTTTCCGTTCGATAACTTCAGTTAGCTTGAATGGATTCATTTCAAATTTGGTATATCGACTCCTTATGACAAGACCTCAGTGGAGATTGCATACCGGTGAAATGTGTCCAAACCCACCGGAGTTACCCTCCTTTATTTCTTGAAAAACTGTAAAATGTGGTTTCCACTCGATAGCTTCAGTTAGTTTGAATGGATTCATTTCAAATTTGAAATGTCAACTCCTTATGACAAGACGTCGATGGGGGATTGCATATCGGCGAAATGTGTCCAGACACACCAAAGCTATCTCCCTTACTGGATTTAAAAAATTGGGGTTGTACTAAAAAGCCCTGGTCGGGGAGGACTGTGACCAGAACTGGTCCTTTATTGCAGCTGTAGGATCTTTCTACTACTACAGCCGCAGAATACAGTAATCATAAATACTGAGGTAAAAATGCCACATCTCACCCAATAGTTTAGTGTAACCAGTCTGATATAAAACTACTAACCAGTGTAGCTCGTAGAACAGCACAGTTTCTCGCCAGCGCACGAATTAAAGAACACGCCTCAGGAGACAATGGCTTCTCTAAGCACGCTAATAATGCATAAAACCAGCGACCCTGCCACAGTGAACAGAAATATTAAATGTAAATTAACACTGACCTATATGGTGAAGAAACAGATAACGATTTTACACTCAAACTGGCCAAAAACAGCTTTCTCAGTGGTCTTGATAAATGGCCATCTGCAAACTATTTTTGGAAATTTATCATTGACTGCCTGGATAACCGAGTAAGTCATTCGTGTGACAATTTTCAAAAATAGTCTTGTTCTGCAAATGGACATTTCCCAAGACCACTGCAGAAGATATTTTTGGCCAGCTTGAGTACAAGGGTTAACCTGAATAAACCACTAGCCAGAAGGACCAGTGATCACTATATTCAGACCACCTGCCCTACTGATTACATGTATTTACCAGTCTCTACATTAGAAAATTAATGTACAATAGAGGAATCCAGTTTATCCACCAATCACACGACGTCATAATCAACAACGTAATGTGTAAGATGATGTCATAATCAATTACTTCATGAATGATGTAGATAAGTTCATCACGAACACTCAATTGATGATGGACTAAGCATTGTTGTACGAATTGTATGTCTTTAATATTTAATAAATATTCTGTTGTATATTTTGAAACTAATTTGACTGGGTGCCGGGTGCTGTTGCTGCCTACGGCATCAAATTAAAGCACTGCCAAATTAGGCTTAATTATTCACTAGCTTACCTGTATAGTTTATAGGAAATTAAGATTCAGAGAGCAGGGATCGATTGATCCCAACACGGACAACTTCGTGGGAGCAGCTTAGCTGGAAATGAGTGGGTCATAGCTAAAACCGGATTTCTCTATTATGGCGGTTACTTTCAGCCTGAATTCTACAGAATGTTGCTCTTATGTCAATGTCCATATATTGTTATTCAGTTCTGATTTGTATGATAACTGCTCAGATTTGGCATGTTTGGTCAAGTAAATTAAAATTTTCTCAAAGAAAATATCTATTTGCCGACCAAGTAAACTATTTTTTTAATATACTACGGGAATGACTGGCTCAATTATCAAGCCCATCATTCTATTAGTAAATTTAAATAATTAGTCTTCTCTTGGTCTGCAAATGAACATTTAATAAGCAAATATTGTTATTTCTTCACTCTATTTTCTTTAACGCTTATCACTAAGATGTCAATATTCTGTCTTTTATTGTGTCAATATCAAAGAATCTGGTGACCATTTTCAACAATTTTGGTGGATGATGTTGCTGTCCATGTCCACCAAATTTGTTGAAAATAGAACACCAGTTCATCTTTTAATTTAATTTGAAAATTTAAATTTATGACATGAGAGTGGTACTGGTTAATAATTACGCTACAATATCACATATACATGTACATCGTATACACAATACAATGTACACATATGTGAATAGTTTCCATTTGCGTCCATTACCTGTTCCGTTGTGAAGCCAGTTGCCTCAAACCAGTTAATGTGATACTCTAACAAGTGTAAGACGGTCACCTGATCAAGATTTGCGATAATATTTAAAAGAGGCGGAGTACCCTCATCGCTACTGCTATTTGGGTCCGCCATTTCATCAACAGATTTAGTCATGTAGTTAGCTCCCTTCGGTTTGAGTCGGCCAAAGCATAGACGACACCAGCCCTCGTAATCTTCAGATTTCGGCTGCAAACCAGAAAAGGACAGCTAAGATAATTGTTACTCAAGTAGTGAGTGATGTCATAATGAATTACATCACATGTTAGCCAAAGTCACAATAATAAACAATGAAAATATCTGTCACCGGCATATGAATTGTATTTTATTGATGAAATTACACAGAAACAAGAGGCCCAAGGGCCTGTGTCGCTCACCTGGACCATTAGCACTTGAACAATTTGCATTTAAAGAGACATGATGGATAATTTTATGAAAATCTAAGATGGCCACCAAAAATTTACCAATCAAAAATCTCGCTTGCTATGTTGAAGCCTACCATCATAGGATCCTTCCACCCAAATTTTGTTGAAATTTGGCCATTGATTAAGGAAAGGTAGCATTTTAAAGGATTTCTTGTACATAAGTTCCGAAGCATAGCAGCCTAGAATTCTTCCAGCTGAGTTTGATTGAAATCAGCAAACAGTTAATGAGGAGTATCCTATTTGAAAATGATTTTCCAAAATTTTTGTAAAATCCAAGATGGCCACCACAAAGAGCAAACAGTCAAAATTCTGCATACAAGGTCCAAAGCGCACAAGCCTAAGTCCCATCCAGCTCAGTTTGGTTCAAATTAGCCAAGAGGTTAATGAGTAGCTTTTTAATTGATTTCCGAACATTTTCCAGAAAATCCAAGATGGCCACTGGAATAATAGACCAATACAAATTCTGTATACAACTTCTGAAGCCTACCGCCAAATCTGGTTGAAATCACCCAAGCAATTAATGAAAACTAGCGTTTTAAACAATGTCATGCATTTTTTGGACAATTCAAGATATCCGCCAAAAAATGTTGACCAATCCAAATTCTGAATACAAGCTCTGAAGACTACCACTCTAGCGACATTCGAGCCAAGTTTGCCTGATGAATGTGGGGTAGGCTTTTAACTGATTTCCCTAAATACATGTATTCATCTCCATACAACTTCTGAAACGTACATGTACATGTGTACCACCACCCTTGTATCCTTCCAGGCAAGTCTAGTTGAAATCACCCAAGCACTTAATGAGGAGTATTCGTTTACCTGATTTCCAAAAATTTCCAGAAAATCCTAAATGATAAATCAATATTACGTTCTGAAGCCTATCCTCATAGGACACTCCCAGTCAAATTTGGTTGAATTCGGTCAACCTGTTGAGAAGCGATTTGACAGACGGATGGACTGTCATCCTGGCATAGCCTGACTGGGCCTTTCTGGGCAGATGAGCTAATAAATATTCCGATAAACAGCAACAGCCCACAGTCAAATCAGTTTCAAAATATTCAACAGCTTACCTGTATATTATGTAGTTACCTTTAATTTATTCATTGTGGAAGTACATGTAAGGTTTCAGTGTCAAATCGATTCTAATGCGGTCAGAGTTTATCTAGAAATGGGCGGGGCATAGCCAGAAATGAATCCATCCACATGTCTATTTTTTGAAAGAATTGAAAATAATAGCATTCTACATGTGGATATACATGTATTCACACTATATACAATGTAAACTTACAGCCTAAAGGTTTCAATGCATTACCCTTTAATGGTCAAGCCACCCATAACCAGCCTCTGTAGTGCTCATGGAGAATGTCCATTTCTCACCCCAGAGAAGACTATTCTTGATAATTTACTAATGGACCTACTGGATTCGAGTGGTAAATTTTCAAAAATAGTCTTCTTTTGGCCTGCTGATGGAAATTCATCAAGCAAAATCCTTGATTTTATGACCAAATTTAGTCACTAAGGGCATGAAAGGATAAGTTGTGCAGAGAAAAATTCCAGCATGCCCAGTGTCTCAATTTCGAATCACGGTGTTGAGTAGTATTTAGAAATTATCAGTCACATGGAACCATCACCTCAACTCCATTCCAACTACAAAGTCCAACCTTCACTACAATGCCACAGAGAACAAAGCATACTGTACATTGTACATCACCATTAACACCTTCAATAACAAATGAAATCCCAGAAAAAGTTACATGTAATTCTTTATGATGCATAGAATAAATTGTTGAATATTTTGAAACGAATATCACTGGTAGCCATTGCTGCCTAAGCAGCAATGGCTTCCAGTTATATTAATTTCAAATATTCAACAGCTTTCCTGTTTGTTTTCCATAAGATTGAGGTGGATTTTATCGGTGAAAGGGATAAACCATGCACAATGATATTCAATTACTGCACCTAAATGTGGTGAAAACCGGTTTACACATTTTAAATTATATGATAAAATCTATATATAGATGCGAGATACATGTATGGGTGTAGTTCAGTGGGTGTTAATCATTGTACGGGTATCTACTTTAGTACAAAATTTCTTTATGCTTTAGTCGAAGGGTGCATAAATTACATTGACCTACTCTTGCTACGCGGCCATCTTGGATTTCCCGAATACAATGCATCCATACAACAATTTTGTTTATGGTACTAGTAGGGCAGATATGTGAAAAAGATGGCGGCCATTTTGAATCCGCCATTTTGAATGGGTTCCCTTGGTTGAATCACGTGGCACCGCATCTAATTATGTTCAACATACCTTAAACCACCTATATGCCAAATTTCATGCTTTCTGCCAGAATGGAACATCTTACCTCAAATTTGTTACATATCCGCCCCACTATACAGTACATGTCTACAAATAACTGTTGAATCTACAGCCATTATTTTCTATGATGTTCAGTGAACCGTGAAAACAATGTCACACTGACCTGCATATGACATTTTAAGATACAAAACATTCATACAATAAGTTTAACCAATGTTTAAGAAAAACTCTTGAAACCACAAACCAGACACAAATTTTTTATGATGTTCAGTAAACCAGAGGAGGTCATGTTGACCTATTTCGATACTTGACACAGCTTTAGACTATGACCAAATTTGCTGACTAGATGTGAAAAGGTGATAAAGGTTTCTATGATGTTCAGTGAATGGTGAAAGAAGGTCACACTGACCTATTTTTAATACACAAAACACCATTGGCTTACAATGCACTCACACACAAAATTTGGTTCCTGTATATGGACAGATGGCAGGTGCGAGGGAGAGGTGTAGTCACTAAAGCTCAGCTGACTGATAATTCAGCTGAGCTAACAAAGGGTTTAACATATCAGTGAAAAAGCTTTCAAAACTCTATATTTCATTTCATTAACCTGTTCACCGACAAGTCCCTGAAAAAGTAAATTCTTTATGATATTAAACTTATTCTGTTGAAGATTTTAAAATTAATTTTACTATAAGACGTTGTTACTTAAAGCAGCGACAACTTCCAGTCAAATTAATTTCAAACTATTCAACGGTTCTCCTGTATGGTTTCCTTGAAAAAGAGATATGGGGAATTCATCGGTGAAAGCGACAGATGTAAGCAGGATCTCCTTACCAGGATAGGTTTTTTTAAATCGCTCTGCTTCTTTCTTAAGGCCTTATTTCGTGCGAATTGCTGGAAGGGAAAATGACAAAATAGACAGTTACATTTTACATGTTTCCACACCCAGTGGTCCAAATGTGTGCCTGTCTATCTACATTTGTACACGCACACACACTATCATTGACAGTGGGAATCTGTCAGTGACAACTATACAAATATCTACCTGTCACATTAGGCAAGGACTAGATTGAATCAATAAACGTACTAAATTTATATTTTTTTCTATCAAATAAATTAAATCCATGGAATACTCATAGAATGTAACATTCTTGCAGAATGACATCAATCAACTGTCGTAGTTCTATTAACACCTATCACGCGAAATAAATTAAAAGATGAACTGTGTTCATTTTTCAACAATATTGGTGAAAGATGTTGCTGTCAGACAATAAAGATTCTTTGTTATTCACAGAGTACAATACAGAATATATTGACATCAGAGTGGTGAGGGTTAATAGTGATTCTTCCAATGCTCACAAAAACAAGGGGGAGAAAATTTGTTTAAATATGGATGGCTGATCCATCCATATTTGCCAGAATTATCTCCCCTAAAATGCTGAAATGCCATCCCAACTGATGTTATCAAGTACATGCATGTACCAAAATTAAACGAATGCAGACTTTCTAGAATTATAAGATTTCTAAAAATAAATTTGTAGTTTTGAAAAATAGGGATTGTTTTCGCTGCAACACAGTATCTTAATGTACCAAATTGGACACAAATACATAGGGCATCATTACCCATAAGGTAAATACAAATGAAACTAGATTGAACGGTCGATTCGCAAATTCCCACGTTCACCGCTTTGAACCTTTGGCACACCCCACAACCCACCTCCGGGGGCAAAGCCAAATGTAAATTTCATTTTGCACTCCGCGATTATATGGATAACTCACATACCAAATTTGGTTGAATTCCATCCAAAAGTTTCAGAGGAGTTGCATTACAATCAATTTCATGACCTTTTGACCCCATCCCCCACCCCTGGGGGTGGGACCAAATGTAAATGTGCTCATCCACTCCACTTTGATATGGGCAACTTATATACCAAATTTGGTTGAATTCCGTCCAATGGTTTCGGAGAAGTGGCATTACAATAAATTTTTTGACGTTTTGACCCCTCTCCCGCTCCCTTAGAGCAGAGCCAAATCTAAATGGCCTCTTACACTCCGCAATCATAGGAGTAACTCAGATATCAAATTTGGTTGAGTTCTGTCTAACGATTTCAGAGGAGTTGCATTACAATCAATTTCATGACCTTTTGACCCCATACCCCACCCTCTGGGGGTGGGGTCAAATGTAAATGTGCTCATATACTCCACATTGATATGGGTAACTGACATACTAAATTTGTTCGAATTCCATCCAACAGTGTCAGAGGAGTGGCATTACAATCAATATTTTTAAATTTTTACCCCCACCCCTCACCCACCCCTGGGGGCGGGGCCAAATGTAACTGTACTCATGTACTCCACATTGATATGGGTAATCCATAGACCAAATTTGGTTGAATTCTGTCCAATGGTTTCGGAGGAGATGCGTTACAATCAATTTCCGCAGGTTAAATTTGACCTTTTGACCCCTCCTCCCCAACCCCTGGGGGAGGAGCCAAATCTAAATGGCCTCTTGCACTTCACAATCATATGGCTAACCCAGATATCAAATTTAGTTGAGTTTCATCTAACGATTTCAGAGGAGTTGCGTTACAACTGATTTGATCTTTTGACCCCTGCCATGCCCCCCCCCCCCCCCTAGGGCCGAAGCCAAATCTAAATAGCGTCATGCAAAGCGGAATCATATGGGTGTCCCACATACAAAATTTGATTTAATTCCACCCAATGGTTTGGGAGATCACGTGACGGCCAGACAGGGGCGATTACAATTATAGCCCTGACTGGGGGTAACCAGTGATGGACACACGCACACATGCACGCACACAGAATGGAATATTAAATTTGTAATTGGCAAATGCAGTACATATTCACTATTCACAACTCAATGTGTACATATAGTTCTATTCTAGATGGACAGGTATGTCTCCATCACGCATATCATCATGTACAGTAAGCTAGTTAACCTTTTTATTCTCAAACTGCCTTCTGCAGTGGTCAGGAAAAATATCCAGTTGCAGACCAACAAGATTATTTTTGAAAATGTAGCCCCCGGACTAACAGGAGCGATAATTAAGCAAGTCATTCCAGCTATAAACTTTCAAAAATAATTTCTCTTGGTCTGCAAATGGAGATTTTCTATTAGAAAACTGAAACGGTTTAAAACGAATTTGAGTGGTAATGGGTTAAAATTACTGTATTTCATGACTGTATATCAAACATTTATCTACAATATGTTTATATAAAGTAGACCCTTAACCCGTAACACGCTGATGTCAAAATTTTTAATTTTCAAATTAAATTAAAAGATTAACTGGTGTTCACTTTTCAACAAATTCGGTGGGAGATGGTGCTGTCGTAGAGGTGCTGTCGTAGAGGTGCTGTCGTAGACAGCAACATCTTCCACCAAAATTGTTGAAAAATGATCACCAGTTTCTTTGATAATGACACAGTAAAAGACAGAATATTGACATCAGAGTGCTAAGGATTAATGGAGGATTCTAGTTTATCCATCAATCATACATGTATTATATCATAATAAACTAAACGTGTATGTGACGTGTAGGATGAAGTTATAATCAATTACGTCATGAATTGCATAGCTAATTGAACATCACAAATGAATACATGTAATTGATAACAGACTAAGCATTGATGTGCGAATTGTACATTTTATTGTCTTTACTATTTAATAAACATGCTGTTGAATATTCTGAAACTAATTTGACTGGGAGCTGTTGCTGCCGGGGTCTTAGTTTTCTGGAGATTGATAGTCAGGGAGTACAGGGATCGATCAATCCCAACACTGGTGAAATGATGGTGGCGCTTTGCTAAAGATGGGCATAGCTAGAACTGTATTGCTCGATTAAGCAGGGTGTATAGATACATACTTGTCTAACTTGTGAGAATTTCATAGCTTGATCTCTCTGCCAGCCCTCGGATGGCGCATATCCAGGAGGAGCGGGGTAACAACCAGACGACTGCAATCAATCAAAACATATATCAATGTAAGCAAACACACGAAATCCACATTAACCCCTGTGTAAAATTAACCATATACATGTAATGGTAGTCAGACAAAATGGCGTCTGGTAATGAATAATGTCAATTTGCCGGCCAATAACCGAGCCAGTTATTCCATTGGAAAAATTTCAAAAGAAATAGTCTTCTCTATGCATGAAATTGGACACTGACTAAGGCCATGTTCTCACTAGAGAGTTAATCAGGAATAATGCCATTATTCCCGATTATCTCTCTAGTGAAAACACAGCCTAAGCATAAATATTATCTTGACCACTAACCAACAGCCCCCCCACCCCATCTGACCATCCAGCTGGCGAGAAATGCCTCTGCAGAGGCTTTCCAGAGGAATGTCCATTTTCAGGACAACAGAAAGCTATTGTTGCAATTTTCAGTGGTCAGTGGTAAATTCACAAAAAGTCTTCTCCGGCTGCAAAAATTAGTTTTCTTCAGAAAGCTTGACCATTAAAGGATTAATTAATATGAACTAGCATCTTGAGTGCTTTGAGGCACTATTAACAGAAGAGGAGTTACACAAACTTGACCTCCACAAAATGTGTGCAATATCCTGCCAGCCAATAAGTTGCACGCATGACAGGTAATGGAAAATGTAAGTTGAAACCAATCTGACACATGTTGAAATCGCATTTTACCACGCCAATGATCAAGAAAATCTATATGTGAATCTACTGACTCAAATCAACTAAAATCTTAACAAGAGGGTGTGTTTAAGCTTTAGACATAAAATAGGAAAGGCATGAAAAGAGAACCTGCAATCTCTGCAACTTTGAAGAGCAAATTTCTATGTACGCATGACAACGCAAAAGATTTGAGACAAACTATTCAAAATCAACAAGGGTGTAAATAAGTGTGGTTGTGTGTCGGGAGGGGGGGGGGGCATATCCTACAAATAAAATTTGTTTGGAAATTATATGTACACGCAATTTGTACATCCAGAATCGGAGATGTCATCTTAGAGCTAGAGCTAGATGACGCAAATTGTACATCCAGAATCGGAGATGTCATCTTAGAGCTAGAGCTAGATGACGCAAATTGTACATCCAGAATCGGAGATGTCATCTTAGAGCTAGAGCGAGATGTACATGTAGAATTGTAGATATCAAAATTCTGGGGGAAGATGCAGTTAGTCTGCTTTCGCTTCTACATTAAGCATACCCACCCACCCGCCCTCATAAACTTCACAACTTGTTCACAGCCTTGAATAATACTTACAGCGTGTACCTTGATAGTCTGTTTGCCTTTGAAAGCTGATGTATCTATATCAGCAACTACAATAGCCGGACATTGCTTCGCCTCCCTCCTGAAATGATAAATACACACTTCATTTTAAACTCAAACACACATTTTTTTCAATGAATATATATATATATATATATATATATGTATACTAGACAAGGCCCACCCCCACCATGGAGGTGGAGCCTACAAGGTAAATCTTGTCTTGTAGTCCCCAATCATAATAGAAAATTCTATAACCAGTTTAAAATGAATTCCACCAAACAGTTTGGGAGGAGATAGCCAGACAGACAGATGGATGGACAGAGGTGGTTGCAATACATGTAGCCCTTCTGTTTTTTCTCAAAACATGTGGGGGAATAACATAAATCAAACATATATATATATATACACATACAATGATGATTTCATTCTGTATAAATTAGTTTTTTAATTCATCTTTCCAGAGTATCCATCTATCATCTGACGTCATAATCAGCTAAGTGGTGTGTAGGATGACGTCATAATCATTACGTTATAAATTATTCTATTTGGCCTGTCTTTAACTCTTAATAGTCTGACATGTTGTACGAATTGTATGTCTACTATTTAATAAACATGCTGTTGTATACTGTGAAACTAGTTTGACTGGACGCTGTTGCTGCCATAGTCAGAGACATCGCCCAGTCAAATTAGTTTCAAAATATTCAATAGCTTACCTGTATTGTTTTCTGGAATTTGATAGTCAGGGAGTTCAGAGATCGATCGATCCCAAAACGAGCAAGGTGTGGGTGGAGCTTAGCTAGAGATGGGCAGGGCATAGTTAAAAATGGAAAGTTCCATTGCGCTGTCATGGCGGTAGAATTAGAAATATGTATCCCAAATTCCACTTCACAACTACATGTCAAAAATATGATTTATATGGAATGAAACCATGATGGTTAGATTTATTTCCTTTCATTACATTGAGTAAACAATTTAACTCTCTAACATGTCTTAGAAAAGTATACTATTTTAACAATTACATTTTCAAGCATTCGGCTGAGAATTTCAGCCATTAATTAAATAAACGTGTTAGGAGATGGACAACAAGTATGGAAGTCAGTCATCATACTGTATGTAAGTCTGTATATATACTAACTGGACTCTGCGTAGATATTCACTGCCAGTTGTGGGTGGCACGTCCATATCAAAGTCTTCATCGCCTGCCTTAGAGACATGGTCTAAACGAAGTGCATGTACAAGCAACTGGTCAGATTCGCAGTCAGAATCCATCTCCATTGAATGATTGATGATGCACTCAGTCAACTGTCAATATGATAAACATTCAAAGTTATTTATTTCATGCTTAGTCCTTACCACTCTGATGCTAAAATTCTATTTTTTATTGGTTTGATAGCGAAGAAATCTGGTGTACATTTTTCAATACTTTTGGTGGACGATGTTGCTGTCTACGACAGCACCATCTTCCATCAAAATTGTTGAAAAATGAACACCAGTTTATCTTTTAATTTAATTTGAAAATTTAGAAGTTTGACATCCGAGTGTTAAGGGTTAAATTCCTATATTATTTCACAAATTATGAATAGTCCATCAAACGAATAGCCTACATGTATCTATGGTTGCTGGACCCTTCCATTAGTCCTCCAAATTGAGCTGTGTAGACATACATGTACATGTAGCATCACGAAACAAGAGGCCAAGGGCCTGTGGCGCTCACCTGGACCATTGGCATTTAAACCATTTAAACCATTTGTATTTAAATAGACATGATGGATAATTTTCAGAAAATCCAAGATGGCCACCAAAAAATTGACCAATCAAGATTCTTGTTTAACATGGTGAAGCCTACCATCATAGGATCGTTCCATGAAGTTTTGTTGAAAACAGGCTATTGATTGGAGTATCATTTTTAAATGGTTCCGAAAAACTTTCAGAAAATCAGAGATGGTTGCCAAAACATTGACCTACATGTACATGTGTATTAAAATCGAATAGAATTTCTAGACGCTACAACAATAGGATCCTTCCAGCCAAACTTGGTTCAAATTGCCCAAGCGATTAATGAGTAGATTTTACACAAATTCTCATTTTTCTGAAAATCCCAGACGGCCACCATAAAAATCAAGCCGTCAAAATTCTGTATACATGTTCTGAAGCGTACCGGCCTAGGGTACTTCCATCTGAGTTTGGCCAAGCGGTTAATGAGAAATAGCCATTTAACTGATTTCCCAAAATGTTCAGAAGAACCAAGATGGTCGCCAGAAAAATTGACCAATTAAAATTCTGTATACAAGTTCTGAAGCCTACCGCTCTAGGCTCATTCCAGCAAGTCTGGTTGAAATCGCCCAAGCAGTTAATGAGAAGCGCTTTAAACGCTTTTCAGCCATTTTCGGAAAGTCCTACATGTGAAATGGTGAAATTGACCAACCAAAATTCTGTATACAAGCTCTGAAGCATCCCACTTTAGGGTCCTCCCAGCCGAGTTTGCTTGAACTCATTCAAGCAGTTAATGAGGAGTAGCCTTTTAACTGATTTGCAGAAATTTTCAGAAAATCCAAGATGGCAGCCTGAAAAATTGACCAATCAAAATTCTGTATACAAGTATACAAGTTCGGAAACCTACCAGCCCATTATCCTTCCAGTCAAGTCTGGTTGAAATTGCTCTGAAAGCAGTTAATAAGGAGCCACGTTTTAAACGATATCCAGCCTTTTTTGGGAAAAGATGGCTGCCGAAAAAAAGGACCAATCAAAATTCTGTATAGATGTTATGAAGCATACTACACTAGGGTTCTTCCATCCGAGTTTGATTGAAATCGGTAAAGCGGTTATCGCAGAGCTAAGTGATTTCCAGAAATTTTCAGATAATCCAAGATGGCCAGCGGAAAAATTGACCAATGAAATAAGTGACATCTGCAACAAAGCCAACCGTACCATCTTAGTCCTAAGATGTAACCTAAACATTAAAGATGTTGTGAGGACTAGATACCTGATCGCTCTGATTAACTTGACAATCATAATACAGATTCTCCTTTACTAGAAGAGAAAAATGCTTTTTAAATTTTTGTAATCAGCTCAGACAAAGCTGAGATAAGCACATAGCAACCACCTTGACAACCAAACGTTTTTAGCTACATGTATCGCGCTAGAGTTGTGACGTCAGACCGGGATGACACCAATTCCTGTTAGTCTAGATTATTATCTCAGGGACCATAGCTAGGCTCTCTACTACTGCGCATATTAGGCACCTATGCACCTATTCTTTGACAATTCATTGTTCACACAGGGACACTACATTGTTCGAGATGCACAAAGGTTCAATAATATCGACGTTGATGATATTTTTGTTGATTAAACTTAAAGGACAGACCTCATGGTCATGGTGCCTGACATCACCATTCTAATGTATAGGCCTGTTAGAGGTGACAGTAACATCGGATTTCGTGTACATGAATTAGGCTATATTTAATCAAACCCACCTACACACTTCTTGGAATACAATTCTACAAATACATATATATTTTATCTTTCTAGATTGACTGCAGAGATTTTGCATAGATGATAGGCATGCATGTACACAACTTTTTAAATGATAGTTAAGTAGGCCTACACCGCTCAGTGCACGTACATGTACGATCACAATTTACCATTGTGTAGGCTTATGAATAAATTCATGATTGCAATATAGCAGTTACTCCAGTTATGTGTTTAAAATTAACTAAAATGTGGGGTAAATATAAATCTAATCTAAACTAATCTATTTGCGTATAGTCTACATTGACATATTATTGACAGTACATGGTTTGTTTACGATTTAGGCAGCGGTCGAGGTGCGTAGAGAGGCTTTCACCGCCGTCCGCATGCTTATAGTACAACTTAAATAACATATACTTTTATTTATTTTTTTTAATATTTTTTATTTTTTGAAGACTTAGCTTCAACCTGACATAATTTATGTTATGGTAGGTGAAGTCTATCCTGTTAAACGCGTGTTTTAGAATATGTTACCTTTGTACTACAGACAGAGAAATATTGACCCAGCTCACAGCACCATTTCCGGTGTGACATCACAGCGAGTGGTGATGTGATTCAGATTCAAAAAAGCATCCGCTTTTGTTTCTACGAGAATTCTTAATACTTACCAGATGTACTATTATGATAATGTCTATTATCTAGTCTAGCTCAAAATAAACAATTAAAAACTCTGCACTCTCCTGGTCCTGCCCATACTGTGTCCAGGAATTACCATAGCCCCAGGTACCGAGTCAATTCCCAATCACAGACAGATGCGGCCAAAAATTGCCTTGACAAACAGCAAAAGTAGCTCAGCCTCAACTCAGTGGGGCGGCTAAGGTAGGGGCCATAGTACATCTGGTAAGTATTAAGAATTCTCGTAGAAACAAAAGCGGATGCTTTTTTGATTCTACTTCGAATAATACTTACCAGATGTACTATTATGATAAACTCCGGATTTCAACGGCCAAGAAATACTGGTGGGAGGTGAGGCTCGAACCAGCACTTATCTACCATCCAACAGAGAAGGTTGTGAAGAGACTAGACCCCTGGCATATGCTTGGGTTCTGCCATCTGACTCATAGAGTGCTAAACTTCCATGGTCTAGACCGTGCTCCCCCCCCCCCCCCCTCTTTTGTCCGCACAAAATCCAGAGGGCTGTCGAAAAGGGGATGCAACACCCACCAGACCTGTGTCAGCCCCAAGTCTCAGCTAGGGCAGTCCAGTAGAGTGCAAAGAAGCTACTACAACTTCTAATTTTGAAAAAATATCAGTATATCGATAAAGTTTTCAAATTGGAATGAGTCTAATGTCTGTTTGAGAGGATAAGTATACTCTTACACCAGACTATTTACCTATGCAGTCTGGTATTTCAACTGTAAGTAAATTATTTATAGTCACTTAATTAATGTAAACACTCACCATTTTGAGTGCTTGGTCTTTTCTTGTTCATCACAGGAGCTCGGCCCAATCCACGGTCATTCTCAGGTCATGTGCATCGCCATTGTTCAGTGCAAGTGGAAGAACTTGTGATGTGTGCGAAATAGTGGTCGGATGTAGCTTAGTTCAGATTCGATAAATTGGCGATGGCTACCGGATTAAGTGCGCTGGAGATGTCGCGAAGGTAGAAATCAGTAAATGACGACTCGGCATGCCATTGTCCTACAGACATCACCTCCTCTAATGAGACACCCTTATAAAGGGCCGATGCTGCTGCTAGTGCCCGGACCTGCTGGGCATTCAAACGATCAGTCTGCTTTCCTGTAGCGATTTTGTGTGACATCTGAATAGCATCGACCATCCAACGAGAAATGGTATCTTTCGAGGCGCGCAAATGTGGAGCTTTGAGACATAACCACAGAGATTTCGGGTCATCTCTCCACTCCTCAGTACGTTTCTTATACATTTTCAGACATCTGACAGGACACCAAGCAGAAGAGTTTGGGTCATGTCTAGTTAAACTTGGCAAATTGATCGGCTGTCCTGGATATTTAAGTGACTGATTCTTTGCCAGGAAACAAAGACATGGAAGTAGTCTTAAACCTTCACCCGTGATGACAAAACGGTCTTGTTCGGCAGAAAGCGCATGAATTTCGCTTCTCCTTCCCGCCGACGCTGCTGCAACCAAGAAAACTGATTTAATAGTTAACAGTTTAATGTCTATAGATCTAATCGGTTCAAAGGGAGCGTGCCCTAAAACCTGTAGAACAAGAGATAGATTCCATGCTGGGATAGGAATTGGCTGTCTAGGTCGCAGATTGCTCATTCCTTTAATAACTTCATTTTCCACTCCTTCAATGGCCAGACTGGGAATAACTGAAGCTAATGCAGACTTATATGCTGCTAGGGTTGAAGGTACAAGTTTGTCAACTTCGTATAAATGCCAGATAAAATCTGCTACGTGTTGATCAGATGCAGAAAAGGGATCGATATCTCTTCCCTTACACCACTCTGCAAATTTGTTGATTCTATAATTAGATGTTTTAGTGGTTGATCCTCCTCTGGCTGAAGCGACAAACTTCGCTGCTTGCTCAGAAAAGCCACCCTTAATTGCACGCTGCTTGATAACATCCATGCAGCCAATTTGAACTTCTCTTGTCTGTCGTGGAAGTACAGACCCCTGTTCTGAGAGATTAGATAGGATTGCAGACCAGAAGGTCCAGCAGATCCGTAAACCATGATCAGCCTGGCCAATAAGGGGCGATCAGTAGTACTTGGCACATACCCTCTCTTATCTTTGCCAGAACTTTTGGGATGAGAATCGTTGGAGTATACGCATATGCATACATTCCCTTACAACTTATCGCCAGTGCGTCTACCGCTAAAGCTAGCGGGTCCGGGATCGGTGACACGTATGAGACCATCTTTGCATTTTGTTTCATCGCAAACAGGTCCACATTTGGCTTGCCCCAATGTTTGAATAGAACCTCCGCTACCGATTGGTTGAGCTGCCATTCCGTCGGACGAAAAACCGTCCTTCGACTGAGAGCATCCGCTAAGATGTTCAGTCTTCCTGTAATGTGTGCTGCCCGAAGAATAACATTCCTCTCTTGGCATCACAGCAGAAGGTTCCAAATCATCATGCACAACTCCGGTGATCTTGTCCCGCCTTGGCGGTTTAAATAAGACACCACTGTTGAGTTGTCTGTCCTTACTAGGACAATCTTGTCTCGGATTAAGCTCTCGAATTTTCGAAGTGCTAATGTCACTGCTAATAATTCGAGAACATTGATATGTTTCTGCGCCCTTGATCTGATCCCATTCCCCTGACACTGACTGATCATCCAATACCGCTCCCCAACCCGTTGTCGATGCATCTGTGGTTGAGGAGGTTGTAGAGGAACACCTCGCAGGAGATTGCAGGAAATGTCAATTTCCCTTTCTCCGAGATCTAACAATACTCACCATTCTGTTACTTCTGATATACAGCTGGCCCTGACAGCGGCTCTAGGATTATAGACTTAGAAAGCTTTACCGACTCCTGGGAACCGGGTACCCGGCTCCCCACTGCCGAGTACCCGTTTACCATAGAGCTCATATTGTTTGCATAGCCACCAAACAAGAGAAAACTATGGCTTGCCTCCGTGGGGCTGGGAGGCTGGGTCCGTAACAGAATGGTGAGTATTGTTAGATCTCGGAGAAAGGGAAATTGACATTTCCTGCATTCTCCTTCGATCAATACTCACCATTCTGTTACTTCTGATATACACCAGATTTGATCAGTAACCTGGTGGGAAGGGGCAAGCCATACATGCTAATTTTGCCCCTTGGAGAAAGATTTTAGACTTCAAACTTGACTAACGGAGACCTAAAAGGACCGTCAAGTTCACGGAACCGAATCACATTCGCGTCACAGCTCCCCCCCCCCCTTTTTCCTCCTAAGAAAAGGGAGAGAACTAACGAACATGTATCTCGCCTGAAACACCAATATGCCAAGAGGGTTAACTACTCCCTGCATATCGCTTGTATTAGCCTGGGAATGAGCATGAATATATAAGATGAATGAACATGATACATATACATAATACAAAAAACTCTCACTTGTTGAATTACCTTATGATAACAGGACTTCAGACGTACCGCCTACAACCATTCACCGGTTCGGCCATCAGTGACACAATCTGGTTGACATCCTCTCGCTTGACCATGCCTGCTTTAGGTTCTTTTCTTACCAAAGTGAAAAAAGGGGAAAAGCAGTGTGGTCACTAACTATCGTTTCAAAACAGCTAAAGCGAGTGGATTGGCTGAGTCTGACACATCCCTCATATAGTAATCCGTAAATGAGGACTCACAGTGCCATTGTGCAACGGCCATGATGTCCTCTAACGGAACACCATTGTAAAGGGCGGTCGAGGCGGCTATTCCTCTAACATCGTGTGCCCTTACGCCCTGCACCTGGTGCCCAGTCGCCATCTCATGAGTAGTCTGAATGCATTCGACCACCCAACGAGAGATAGTATCCATGGATGCGGCGCCATAAGGCTTTTTATGGCAGATCCACAGATGTCTATCGTTCGACCGTAACGAGTCAGTCCGTTTCTTGTACTTAGTCAAAGCACGGACCGGGCACCAGACACTGGCATCACGATCAAACCTGGTTAACTTCGGTATAATGATCGGTTTGCCGGGATATCTCAAAGATTGGTTCTTTGACATAAATTCTGCTCTTGGCAGAAGACGCAGACCTTCTCCAGAAACAATAAATCGGTTCCTCTCTGCCGAAAGCGCATGGATCTCACTGCGCCTTCTAGCTGAGGAAGCTGCCAATAGAAAGACCGCCTTTAGAGTCAAATGCTTTAGACTAGCCGAACGCAACGGTTTGAATGGGTGCTTGGCCAGTACATTAAGCACTAAAGATAGACTCCAGGCTGGAATGACCACCGGTTGTCTCGGGCGGAGATTGCTCATTCCCTTCAACATCACGTTTAACTGGGCCACCTCTGGACTATCCCTGTTGGCTAGACAAGGGATAACTGATGCCAAAGCTGACTTGTATCCAGCAATTGTGACGGGAGCTAGTCCTGTAAAGAACAGCTCACAGAGAAAGTCTGCTATTTGCTGAATAGTGGATTGAAAGGTATCAATACCCTTTTCTTCACACCAGTCTGCAAATCTGTTAACCTTGTTGTTATATGACTTGAAGGTTGACCTCCTTCTCGCAGCCGCGATGAAATCAGCAGCCTGTCGAGAAAAGCCTTCCGACGTGGAACGTTGTTTGACAACATCCACGCAGTCAATTTGAACATTTCGGGACGCTCGTGTAGGAAGCGTCCCTTGGCCTGGGAGATTATGTTCGGAATCTCGGGCAACTGCACAGGATTTTCCACCAGCAGATCTAGAAGATCCGTGAACCACGCCCTGCTCGGCCAATACGGCGCTATTAGCAAGACCAGACACGGTTCCTCCCTGACCTTCACCAATACCTTCGGTAGAAGAATGGTGGGTGGATACGCGTAAGCGTGCATCCCTCTCCAGCTTATCGCCAGAGCGTCTGTATCGACGGCATTTGGATCTGGAATCGGCGAGACATATGTCATGATTTGAGCATTTTCCTTTGTGGCGAACAAGTCCACGTTGGGTTTGCCCCAATGCTCGAAGATCCGTCGTAGAACTGGAGGGTTGAGGGACCATTCTGTTGGCAGGATTCTCTGTCTGCGAGACAAAGCATCCGCCAGAATGTTCAATCGGCCAGGAATATGAGCTGCTTTCAAAACAACCGAGTAATTCCTGCACCATTGAATCAAGTGCCACACCCTGATGCACAGGGTGGGCGACCTAGTCCCTCCTTGGCGATTTATATATGATACTACTGTCGAATTGTCCGACCGTATCAATATCACCTTGCCCCTGATCATCGGAAGGAACTCTTCCAACGCCAGTTCCACTGCCATCATTTCCAACAGATTGATATGCAGCTGACTCTCCGGGAGAGTCCATGTGCCCGAGACCTGGTGTTCTCCCAGGCAGGCACCCCACCCTTCCAGCGATGCATCCGTGTAAACGGACAGCTGGGGGTGGGGTAGGTGCAGCGAAACCCCTATTAGGAGATTCTGACGCTGTTTCCACCATAGAAGATGCGATATTATCGGCTCCAAAACTGGCACCAGTTTTGACAGGGGTTCTGTTCTCTGTTTCCACAGAGACATCAGATACAACTGGATAGGTCTTCGCATTAGAGCAGCGTACGGGATAACCTGCTCCATGGAGACCATCATGCCCAGCATCTGAAGGAACCGCCTTGCCTGAATGTGGTTTCCCACTCGAAAACTCCCGAGGATGGCTAACAGAGACACCACTCTGGGCTCTGACGGGTAAACCCTGCCTTCCTCGAGGTCGAATCGCATCCCCAAATAAACGAAATGTTGAGTGGGTGTCAACTCGGATTTCTCCTTGTTGACTATCCAGCCTAGATCTGAAAGTAACTTCAGAGTCAGAGCAGTATCCACGTTCAACCTGGCTGCCGAGTCTGCCTTGAGCAGCCAGTCGTCTATGTAGGTGTGTAGCGCCACGTTCTCTTTTCTGAGAAACGCTGTCACCGCAAGGACCACTCTTGTGAAAACCCTCGAGCTGTCGACAGGCCAAACGGGAGAACTGTAAACTCCCATACTTGATTCTGAAACGCAAATCTCAGAAACCTGTGCCAACTCCGATTGATCGGAATGTGGAAATATGCATCTTTCAGATCGATCGATACACACCACATTCCTTTCCTCAATCCCGCCATTACCGACCTCGGTGTTTCCATCTGGAACCGAGGCGTATGGATAAACCAATTTAATGGCCTGAGATTGAGTATGGGTCTCCATCCCCCCGTGCTCTTGGGGACAAGGAACATGTTTGAATAGAAGCCTGGAGTGTTCCGGTTTGCTGGTTTTATTGCTCCCTTCATAAGCAAACCCGACACTTCCTTTTGAACGGCTTCTAACTTGTCTGACTCCCTTGGTACGGGTGTCCAGACTGGTGCCAAAGACAGATTTTGTGGCGGAAAGTCCCACCACTCCGGCATGTAACCCTGGGATAACCATCCCAGGACCAGACTGTCTGACGTCACACCTCGCCAAACCTCGACGAAACGCATGAGCCTTCCACCCACCATAGACGCCTCGACGTCTAACGGGGTTGTCCGGCTCGCAGTCCGACCCCCCCCCCCTTTCTTAACGAGAGAGAGTGAGAACCATTTCGTTCTAGGTACGACGGGTATAACTGGCACCGCTGTTCCTGTCGCACAGGTGCGGTCCAGGCGGATATGAAGGGAGCTTGCGTACCCTCAGGTACGCTTCGGCCCCTTCTGTCCGCCCTTTGAGGCCTTACCCTTACCCTTCCCCTTGCCCTTACCACCTCTAGGGCGGTCAGGAGCAACATTGGGGAGGGTAGGCGCCTCCACAGCCTTCCTGGGTTTCTTCGCCGGCGGCGGCTCCGAGAACACAGCCGAAACAGACGTCGCAATAGGCCTGGCTTTCGCCTTGCCCTTATGCTTTTTCTGTTTCTTTAAAGGCTGTCCGGTTAGCGGCTTGCCCACAGCCCCTAGTGCGTGCGCTTGCCGCACCAGCTCTAGCTGGAGATTTACCGCTAACCGATTCTGCGCAATACTGGCGGTGTCCTCTAAGATGGCCCGCGCTTGGCCACCAAAGATGCTAGGCCCTGTCAGGGGCGTCCCAAGAAGACGCTCCTTGACTGCCGTAGCCGGACGCATATGGTCAATGACCATTTGCCTCCTGGACTTCGTCACACGCGCTTGCACCCTTGCCAATGCGTCCATTGACAGCACCAAGCCGTCATTAACGCACGATAGCGCCACAGGTGGCACAGGGTGGCCTGCCCCCGCTTCAGCCCACACCGACTGAAGTAGACGATAGGAGTGATTGACAGCGCTCATGGCTGCCCTCACACCCTCATCGCATAGGGCCAGGACTTCTTCCTGGTGTACCTGGGCCTTATCCACTAGTGCCGGACCGGGACCACCCGACCCGGCACTCTGGACGCCCAGTACCCATCGGTCATCCTCCGTGACCGACGGGACTACACCATACCTGTCGTATTCACCCCGCGGAATACGGCACCTTGCCCGCACCTCCCTGGAGGCCGCAGGGAGCTGACCCTTGGTCATTAGTTGTTTACTATAAATAGCATCCAACAAATCAATGAACCGTGGATCCAGTCCCACTGACTGGATCCGGGCCGCGGGCAAAATCCCTGTCCTAATCGACGCAACCGACGGACGGGGCGCATCTTCATCGGCCGTGGCCGAAACCACAGACGGGTCAACTCTGGCTAGCCATGCCAGAGCATCAGACCAGTCTAACTCCGAAGAAGATACCCCCGCAAACACGTCACCCGTTGACATGTTTACGGGTCTGCCAGCCATGGCCTCCCGGCCAGGAGCCACGGCTGACACGCCAGGCACTCCGCTACCACATGGTTCCGCCGCCACCCCATGAAACACTCCGGTCCATGGGGTAGGTCCGCACGGAAAACCGTACGGACCCGTAACCGTCGCGGAACCATAGCCGGCCACGGGCGCCAACGGCACCCCATGTCCGGCTGCTGGACCAGGCGAGATAGGTGAGTACCACGCCTGGCCCGGCACACCGGTTCCCCTGACGGCTGGTGACAAACCAGGCCGCGCGGAACCGGTGCACGGTAACGGATTGGCCTCAGCCACAGGTGGAGCCGCTGACCTGGCTTGCGCCAAACCAGACAAATGCAGGCCGGTTCCGTCCAGGACGGAATCAACCTCCATATTCTCCACCTGCGGCTTCACGGGCCGCAGCAACCTCTCCTCCTCGGCCTCATCGTCTTCAGACTCCGAAGAGCCGTCACTAGACGAATAAACCGTGGAGCCGTCCTGGCGGACGGCTCCCACACCTGACGGACCGGCCACCGCTACTGGACCACCCGGAGGTGGCCGCAGAGAGACAGAACCCGTCTGGCCGAAGCCAGACGGACCCGCCAGGGGGCCGTACGAGACGGCCCCCTCGGTAACCAGTCCAGAATCCTGTCCGAAGACAGGATCCGTACCAGGCATGGGGAGAAACTGCCCCCCAACCTTTGGTAGCAGGGACGACACCAGCGTGGGCAGAACGCTATGCAGAAAACCCTGCATAGCCGGACCAAACCACGCCGGCGGTGCCATCTCCGCCACCTCCAGCTGGGGACGTGGAGCACCCCCACCGGCCGAACCGGGCGCTCCACGATTTCCTCTCGGACCGCCTGACCCCGCGTCAGACCCAGCCAAGTCCTTCTGGGCAAGGAACTTAACCATCGTTTCGACGGACCACACTGCACAAACATTACACCTATGATCTATATTACACAGGGCACACCTAAAACAGACATGGTCCTTGAACATTACACGGACAAACTTATGGCAGTCGTCACATGATGGCGGGGCTGGCTTGGCCTATAAAATAAGCACAAACCTACAATAAACAAGCGGAACGAGACACGGATGGAAGGCAGACAATTAATTTTCAAATATTTTGACTCATAAATTAACTGTAACCTCCCGCACCCCACCCCGCCACGTTACAACAACGATCGCATTGATTATGACGACAAGAACGCGGCGGGCACAACACACCCATAATAGATCCTACAGGATGTGTAACGGCTCCAGGAATCATATCGCATAGCATTCAGGGTATATTTACTAATCAATATAAATTATACTCCTAACGAACGCAGCACGATATGTGAAGAAAACAACAAAATGTATAACAACTGCTGTCTCACACGGTAAAACCGCAGACCACGCATCTACTCAAGAATTTTGAAACCACCGATCATTGCAAACCGATCGTGATCGCACGTAAACTTGATCATTCTAAAGTTTCCGGTACCATTTTTTAGTACGCAGCACCCAGAACAAGATGCGCGAATTAATGAAAAAATTTTTCTTCACATAAACATCCGAGCGACCGGGTGTGACGTCACCCGCTCGGATTCTACGGAGAACGACGTCAGCCGATATTCGTGTTAGAAATACCGTAGCAAACACCTATTTTCATATCTGCCGATCGCCTGTTGGGGTTTAAAGAAGGCGATCGTCTGGCATATATCGTTGCTAGCACACGTCCCAGATTCTATGGGGTTAGAAATTGGATCATGCGACACAACGAAATTTAGAGACCTAAGTCTGAACAGCTATGTTTCCCCTGCGAAGATAAAAAGTCATGGCGAGAACCACTTTGGTGAAGACCCTCGGTGCTGTGGTCAGGCCGAATGGAAGCGCATTGAATTCCCAAACATTGTCTTGGAATGCAAAGCGAAGGTATTTCTGAAAAGGAATTGACATTGGAATATGAAAATATGCATCCTTAAGATCTATCAACACTGCCCACATGCCTTTTCTCAGCCCTGTCATCACCGCTGCTACAGTCTCCATCTGAAATTTGGGAGAAAGAATGAATTTGTTCAATGGTTTGACATTGAGAATTGGACTCCATCCTCCGGTATGTTTCGGAACGTGGAACATCATCGAATAGAAGCCTAGGGATGACTGATTGCGGACTAGATGAATCGCGTTCTTCTGCTGAAGCGATTCTATTTCTGAGCAAATGGCATCTAGACGATCGGATTCCCTTGGAATGAGAGTCCACACTGGAGTCGATGTTAACGGAACTAACGATTGACGGATGAGCCAGTCCGGCTCGTAGCCATTTCTTAACCACTGACAGACTAAACAATCTCGCACGACCTGTTCCCATTGGCTTGAGAACAGCTGAAGTCTGCCTCCGACTGTAGGAATCTGCACACAGCTGGCAGTCAAGTTTGCATGATAAGACGCTAAATCGCTTGGGTGAAGATTCTCGACTCCCTTCGTTCCTGACATCACCGGAACTGATTCCGCCGGAAATCCGTCAGGACCGGCCTCCACAGCCGCCCGCGGCTTCTTGGAATATGACGGTCTGGAACCGCCGCCATGGCTATCCTTACGGTAACCGCTGCGGCCCGAACGGCCACCCTTCCTGTCATCCTCATACGGCCTCTTATTAGAGGACTTGTATGAGGACGAACGGCCAGGTCCCTGCGATCCGGATGCTTCACATGTCAATTAAAAATCATGAGAGTTGCTGTTAATTCTAATATCACTTAGTGTTTCCACATTGCTGTACCCAGCCACCCATCATTGCACTTATATTCTATTCTACCCACTAATCAATCAATCACATTCTATTTCCTGTGAGAAGGCTATGCTGGGCTGTAATACCAGATTACTATACACTTGCAATTATGAAGTTTGTTATTTACATAAGCAAGGCATTAACGGAGCGTGGACCCGTATCGCTTCAAAAATTCTATGACTATGTATTTTACTTTTACTTGCAAAGATACATGTAACGTTTACAGATAAAAAAGTCAATATGTCACATGTAACTGCCGCTACATAAATAGTGTTTGCATTGTATTGTATTTCAGAAGTCCTCATGTAATAGGAGCACTGCCCAGACTGACAGCGTCACTGCTCAGTGAGATTCCTGGTGACTTATCCGCACCCCTAGGGCCATTTCTACATTTATTTGTAACGTATTTACACAGTCTCGATAGTGATTAGGGATCCACCAACAGCGTTGCTGAGACCTGTGATGTAGGTTGGTTTTAGATGCCGCACAGTGATGCCCAGTCTGCACACATCTGCACCACCCACCTTTTTAGATTAGGTGCCTTACAGGCTTCAGTTATGGCATCTTGGACACACTGATGGCATGGCTGACATTCGACATCCACTATTTACACTATCAGAGCATATTCACAAACGAGCTCCCGATACAGGGCCTGACACTCAGAGTGAGTTCTTTTAAGTTCCCCATGGCACAGGCACCACACGAGATGGAACCGACGGCTTTACGTCCCCTCCGAAGGACGTGTCATTTGAATGACGTATGGAAGGGCACAGGTTTTTACACCTTAGTCACATGCCTGAACGCATCATCATTGATGATTTGATTCAGCCTGGAAGCACTCCCCTATTATTTTATGGACTTGTGTTAATGTCAAAACAACCAAACTTTAATACAGCTGCTCATGCAGTCTGCTCTGAATATTCTAAAAATCTTGTTTAAAGTTCTAAAGTAGTTTACTCATTTTTCGCACAGCTGGCCACACTAACCCCCCACACCCACCCTACCCCTTTGCTTCCGGCACCCATGATTGAATCTCTTGTCTCTATTTTTGAGAAGGGGTATCATACTCTCCTACACTGGCAGTAATCCCCCACTCGTGGCAGAGCTCCACTCGAGGCAGTGAGATAATTCACGTATTCCTGTCAATGCAAGGGAAACAACTCCAACACAATCTAAGGTCTGGGCCCATGCACTAAGGTACTGTTGTGCCCAACTTAAACCTAGAAATCACCATTGTATACTTATTTAGTTATTACTGAATGAATAGTACTTTGGAGTTAAATAGCCATAGAGTGGCTATGACCATGGGTGTAGGAATGGATTTTCACTTGTGGGGGGGGGGGGGGAGGGGCAAAAGTATGGGTGAGGCCAAAACCTGGGGTCGCTATAGGGGATACACTATGCGAGAGGAAAAACCCATGGGGGGGGGGGGGGGTGCGATAGTGATCAAATTACGCCGTACGTGAGTTGTTTCCCTTGCATTGACAGGAATACCTGAATTATCTCACTGCCTCGAGTGGAGATCTACCGCGAGTTGGAGGATTACCGCCAGTGGAGTGGGTATGATACCTCTATTCCTATTTTTGGTTTTTATGTTATGCTATATCTGTATGTGTAAGATTTTATGCAATAAATAATTATAATCTAAATCTGAATCTGAATCTCAATCTGTCTTTGTTTCCTGTTGTAATGTCCCGTGGTGTACGGTTTACGGTTTACATCACTTTATAGGCATTGCCTGTAGCATCTGTGTACATGCACATAAATCACGAAATAAATAATATTGAACTTGAACTTGAATTAGATTATTAACTTGACCTGCAGGCATGTGTGGACATGCTTGAAAATCCATTCATGACAGATGCTTTCTATTTGGCATTTAATGCGCATGCGCTGTAGCGGACGACGCTAACCCGCGGAATAAAAACAAAATAAGTGTAATGAATTTCAAAATTCTTTGATTCTCCATTTAGGAATACGTGATAAACGGTATAAATGGAGCTATAGCATGCCAGTGAAATTCAAGGTGATGTCTGTGTAGTCGATACATTACTAATACTGTCTAATAGCAGTAAAACGAACAGCTAACTCTGTTCGAAAACTGGTAACACAAAACGAGTCCATTCTAGTTTTGACTACACTTTCTTCTGTTTCCGTGAGTGCATTCCGAGTGGGATTTTGGCAGGCTATTAATAATACAATAGAAATTTAATAATATATGGTCTTAAGCGTCGCCAAATCAATATTCATAATTCATTATCAAGGGTTAGGCTATATCCTTATTCTTACCCTCAGGAAAAGTGGTAACTCGCGTTTATTTCTGTTATTAGTCCCTTACCGCTAAAACTGGGGAAGGGGAGGACTCAGAGTTGCCCTTATGCGTCCTTTTGCGCGTATATACGCATAAAAATGGCAGAGGGGTGCATAAAAATTAACCCTATGCGTCCCCGAGGACGCTCGAGGGACGCGGTGATAAAGTGCAACAGAAACTGCTAACTTTGCGTGTGCTTAATTATCGATTATATTATCGTGTGTGTATATTTATTTGTGCATGTTTTTACTTTAAGAAATATACCTAATGCATTGTGTGTTCGATAAAAACGAACTTACTGAGTTGTTTAAGACTATGATTTGTTGTATGTTTTCTTGCACAACTCAAAGTTGTTAATGCCCATAAATCAGATTCAACCACCACATTTAATTGTAAACACAATCCCCAAATCATCCTTAGTATTCTATTTGATCTAATTTTGATAAATAATGAGTTTACAAGGCCGATGTTAGTCGCCTTGTTTGGCCTACAAATTGCAAAAAATACCCGCCATCTTTCTGTCTGTTGTGCTAAACGTCAGTGTGACGCGTCAGTATTTGATTGGATAACAGCGGAATCTCCCTCTAGAGGAACTCATGCTTGAGAAATCCAATACAACTGATCAAGCGTATACAAATGTGTCTGGGCGTCTTAATCATTTCACATCTCAGAACATTGGACAGATCACAAAGTTGTTATAACTAATATGCTAAATATTTTGAAATTAATTTGCGCATGCCTACTTGCCCAAAGCAGCAACAACTACAGCCAAAATATGTTTTTCCATTTACTTATCAAAGTATCTAAATGGATGAAGGAATATATGGAAGATATTGTGATATCTTTTACATTTGAATGGTCATTTGATGGATTAGCGGCAGTGTCTGTGTATTGCTGTTTGAATAACCGTATCAATAAGCGCTATAAGCCGTCTTTTATTTAGCAATAGCGGCTGATTGATTGACTGATGGATTAGTGTTTATAATGTTTAACAATACTCGATCGTTAGGTGTTCCCAATGTCTCAACTCAAAAGCTCATCCCAGCAACGATGTTCAACGATATCGTAATTTTTCCAAACAGCGTATAGCTCAAAGCTCCCTGATACAAGCGTCCTTATTGGATACACGCTAATGCGTTATCTATGCTTCAACCAATCAGCAATCGCGTTACATAGTTACACCCTATGAATTAGACATATCAGGTTGTTGGCTGATATATTTTCACTAATTACGCATTTTAATCTGATTTGTACAGATTATCTTTGATAAATTATTATTTTGTCTGATCTTAGCCTATGTATTCCACTATATTTAGTCATTCCAGTTACATTATAAAAAAATACGCGCGCATTATATCGAAGTAGGTTAAGTCGTCCTTGAGCAACAGGTACTCGTAATTTTTCAATTCGTCCAAAGTCAAGTTAGGGTTTTATAGGAAAACTAATGCAGTGGTCTTAGCTAATTACTAACATAGTGGAACTGTTAATCATACAAGGTTGTCAATGTAGGTTGGTGTATCAGACAACAAACAAGTACAGTGCTTTAAGTTATTGTTTATTGATATGCAGTTCAAATGTCATTAGTTAAATATACAATGGCCATTTCAATAGATAAATTTTAGCCACGATTGTAGATCACAGAATACATATTTTTGAAAATTTACCACTGGAATGACTGGCACTGTTTAGAGCCAGTCATTCAAGTGTTAAACTTTAAAAAATAGGTATTTTGGTGATCTACAATAGTGGCCAAAAGTGTTAAGTGCTAAAGGTTAATAAACTATGCATAGTTAATATTCTCTATATACACATTAACATTATTTACACAATGTCATACCTAGTGCTTTCAACATGTTTAATAAAGTGCTTTATAATTAGATCAATATTTCAGATGAGGACCCCATGGGACCCTCAGATTTTACAGTGGGACCCCCAAATGTGATAGTGTGGCGTCCTTGGGACCCCCAAAAATCAGATGTTGTGGGCAACACTGGGAGGACTATAGGAGGTTTTACGGAATTCCCTTATGATGTAATTTTCACGCGTGCGCAGATGACTGGCCGTCAAGCGTACGGCCAGCTGCTCACAGTTTTGTTAGTAAACAACATTACACAGCCGCCGTTGACGCTACTTAAAGCTATGTAAATTGCAATTTTATGTCAGCTCTGCTGGTAAAGTTGACCGAATTGACAATTCTAACATCAAATACTATTTTACTATGCATTTTTAGAAATATATTATTGATTCTATGCACATTAGAAGGCAAAATGCTACCGCGATGATATGTCAGAAACGCCCACACCCCATCAGTGCAATGTGGATCCTGGTAGGCTATAGTACCAATACAAGCGGCTGCTCGATACAGAATGTTTATGAATGCGCCCAAGATGGCTATATATGGCCCTACTGTCATAATGATTATCAGTGTGTGCATAGGCGAGAGAGGGGGGGGGGGGGGGGTGGGTTGTGGTTGGTAGGTGTGCAGCTGGAGAGTTGTGAACTGCATTAATTCCCACCTGCATCCCAGTAAATAAACAAGAGCCCAAGGGCCTGTGGCACTCGCCTGGACCATTAGTATTTGAACCATTTGGATTTAAATAGATATGATGGATAATTTTCGGAAAAGATCGCCACCAAAAAAATTTACCAATCAAAATTCTGTATATATAATCTAGCCTACCTTGATACGATCACTCTAGCCAAATTTGTTTGAAATGTGTCAAGCAACTACGGTGAAGCAGCGTTTTGACAATTTCTACGAATTTCACCCAAAAAATTGATGAATCAAAATTCTGAATGGAAGTTCTGGAGTCAACTACCATAGGGTCCTTTCAGCGAAATTTAGTTGAAATCACTCGGAATGGTAAGGAGAAGCATAATGCATTTTGACCATTTCCGCTACATTTTTCATAAAATCTAAAGATTTTCACCCAAAAAATTGATGAATCAAAATTCTGAAAGGAAATTCTAGAGCCAACGCCCATTGGGCCCTTTAAACCACATTTGTTTGAAATCACTCAGAATTGTAAGGAGAAGAAGCATTTTGACAATTTCTGGTACATTTTTCATAAAATCACAGATTTTCACCAAAAAGATTGATGAATCAAAATTCTGAATGGAGCCTATGACCATAGGTTACTTCCAGTCAAATTTGGTTGAAATCGCCCAAATGGTTAATAAGGAGTAGTGTTTTTAAGCAAAAGTTGACAGACGGACGGATGGTCTCTACAGTATAAGCTCAATTGGCCTTTCGGGTGAGAAGGTGAGCTAACAATAATTAATTTCAATTTAATTGTGAATTAATTAATCAATATGCAGGAAACTACTCAGAGCATCTCATTTTCCAATTATTATAGGGGAAGGGGCATGACACCCCCCCCCCCACCATTGGGAACCCCACCCAGACCATGACTGCTAGGTTGGACACGCCCATAATAGAATCTTAAATCCACCAAGACACAGTTGGTGAATTTACTATTAAACTCTCCAGACTTATGAGTGTTATTTTCACAAATTGTGTGTTATGTGGGGTTAGTGACAGAAGCATTAGGTCCCTAAAAGTTTTAGATGCTGTGTGGAGGGATAGAGGGAGGAGTAGTGGCTAAGACAATTTCTTTTCCTGGCAGCAACCTTGAGAATGTATAATAGTCAGTAAATAAAATAATACTAAATACAGTCATACTCCTCAGATAGTATATTTTAATGCAGTACAGTATATTTTAATGTTGGACTGGAAAAACATCTGAAATTTACAGAGTGAACATGGTGAGCCCATATTTTGTGAACCGTGGGCTGTGGGACACAAAATGCACATTTACACTTTAGAGATCAAAACAAGGCAATTTTTAAAATTTGCACCAAATGGCTGGCTTAATTATGGAGCCAGGCATCTCAAGATCAATACAAATGCTGGTTTTGGACAATTTGGCCTTTAAAGTGTCAAAACCTACTCACTTTGTTATATTACATATGTTATACTATGTTAGGAGACAAAACTATGTTGATAAAATTGTAAAATAATTGAAAAGAAATTGGGAATTAGTCATTCTTGGGGCAAAGTAATTTCAATTAGCAATTCGATTTCTTAAAAATTTACCAATTTATCCAATGTAATTGAATTAGTACAACTTCCAATTACCATCAGTCCTGATCATTGTTAAATTGAATCTACTATCTAGAGCCTATAAATTTCCCTGTATGGGCGGGGTTACAACCCTGTCAGTAAGGAACTTGAGATACACATTGATTGTTCTTTCTATACTATCTACTTTATCAAGCATATGCCATCAGTCACACATATTCTAAATGATGTAATTATTTAACTAATTAATTTTGCTATTAGCTGTAGATTGTTAATGCAGATTGTGAAGTGGAAGTAAGGCTCTACATGGGTGGTTCTCAGTTATTGTAACTACATACACATAATTTATGCAATAGCAGTTGGTATTATGTCTTGAGACCCAATAAAATAATAACCCAAAGACATGCCCCTAGCAATTGAGGTAGGTAAATGTAGAGAATTATCTTTCATGGTGAAGGTTAGGGTTTCTTTTACTATGTTTTTGCTAAGCATAGCAAAATAAAGCTAGTTCAAATTTTACAATCAGTCCAGTCTTTTTATGGAGAAATATAAACATTGCAATATTTTAGGAAGCAGGTAAATTGTATCCATTGTTGCAGGTACATGTAGGTAATGGATCCTAGACATCCATATACTTTTAACCCTCAAGGACATGTAGCTATTCATTAACTTTTTCACCGCTGAATTCCCCATGTCTCATTTTCAATGCTACAATATATTTTGAAATTAATTTGACCGGCAGTTGTTGCTGGCAATGGCTTCCAGTCAAATTAATTTCAGAATATTCAACAGAATAAGTTTTATTTCGTAAAGAATATGCTTTTTCATTTGTTGTGAAATCGTTAACTAAATACACAATTAAACATGATCAACATGTATTCAAAGTTAGTTAAGCTTATTTACTTTTATACATATAGTAACCGTGAGTTCCGCTTACAATCAGTGGTGCTGCCATTAGCTGGCCAATTGTCTACCACCAGAAATGCAGGATAAAACCCCTTTCCAACCCACTCACCCCCAACCCATCTCATCTGCACCTCTAAATCAGCTCCTGCATGTCAAAATTCGACACACCCAGCAGGTTATCATACTATATCTCCTGTGAGCTAGGGATAATTAAACTGACTTAAACAAATGACAACACTGCTGAATATTTTCGCATGAGTAAACTTAGACTATCACCCATCTGCTATCAGCGCCCCCCCCCCACCCCCAATGCTCACACCCCAACCAAACATGTACACAGTTATATATATTGGCTCTCAATCGTCTAGAGGTGTAATTTATCACCATTCATACCATCATTAGAACACTTATTTGAGCACGAACACCACAAATGTTGCCATTCGTAACTGAATGAGCAAGCCATTTGATGCACGATTACTGGTTCCAACATGGTATTAAAGCAGGAAATAAATCATTGCCCTCAATATCGTACACAAATAAAGTGGAAATTGAATATATTTCGCCAAACAATTATCATTTAGAGGATTAATGCGGTGTAAGATAAGATTTACAGCCAGCAAGATCAGTGTTTACTTTATCGCGTCAGCGGCCGCTTGATGGCCAGGCTTTCCCCGTTCTAAAAATAATGACATCATGAAAAAACCTATAGGTTTGCACTCCGCCTGTCCATCCATCTGTCGCAGTTGGTTTACCACACATCTTTTCATAGTCCTTCAAGGTATTCAACTGAGAATTGGTAGTGTGGAGTATCCAGTTTTGGGGTGCCTAAGCAGAAATTGCTAATTTGTAATAATTTAATAAATACCATAGATATTTAAAAATAAATTGGCTTCATTTGTTAGTGATTTTATCCCTTATCCAGGGCCAAGTTAGAAGAAAATCCCACAAAATGAAATGTCAAAATACGGCGCCATTCGGCGATGACATACTTCAAAACAAACAAAAACACTTGTTTCGGTGATACCACGCACAGGCTCGCCTAAATGACTGTTTCTGGACAATACAGCTACCATATGGAGCAAAACATGCTGAACGTTCGAAGTTGTCAGAATGGGGAGCTGTTTTATTGTCATTTTCTTGTTTTTTCTCGGGCGAGGTGGTGGAAAGTTTTCTCAGAATGGAGCTATAGTTGTGAAGGCTTAATGACTCACGCATCAAATGGAAATATCCATAAGTTATTTAATAATACTATACATATATACTCATTGATTTTGATAAAAATGTGCTAAGAACAGGCACTACGCTAATGCCTTTTGAGCCACCCTGTCCAGTATGGATTTTGGCATTGGTCATGAGGTATAAATAAAATAGATGACGGGGAAGAATTTCCAATATTTGAAACACAAAATTTACGTTGTGTATTTAAAATACAATGAGCTAAAGGCATATGATAAAAGGTAATAAGAAAATCTGCCATTTTTTACTACTGCTCACTTAGCATTTTAAAGTCCATTTTGATGGAAAACGCGCTAAGCGTTACTGATAATTACTGTACTGTTTGATTACAAAATTATGACATCATGAGAACTTGTATTACACAGCACATGCGTAGCGAAAGTTCACCGAAACTAGAGCCTCAACAAAACTGAATACTCCATGAGACCAAGTTCAAGTTTCAGGCGTATGCAGCAATGTTTGATGGAGTTATCCCCCCCCCCCCCCCCCTTTCGTCTTAAAAAATATGAAAAATATCAGCTTTCCCGCACCTTTTTCGCACTCCTTCAAGATATTTAAGCGAAAATTGGTACATCGGGTTAGTATAAGGAGTTACAGAGCAAGTTCGAGTTTCATACATTTTGTTCAATTTTTCATGGAGTTATGCCCCCTTTCGACTTATGAAATACGAAAAATATTAGTTTTCTGCACTTTTTCGCAGTCTTACAAGATATTATACTGAGAATTGGTACATTGCTTTGTTATGAGAAGTTATGGACCAAGTTCGAGCAGGGCTTCCACTAGTGGAAGTCTGGGAGTCCTATACTCCCAAAGTTCCTGTTTGGACTCCCAAAAAACATACCAGGGAAGTCTTCTGACTTCCTATTTTTTGGCCCTGACACCTCTGTGATTTTAAGCAAATTACATGTATTTGAACCATTTTAGACTTCCATGTTTCTTGCTAGGACTCCCAATAGCATTACCCAGAAAGTTCCAGACTTCCTGTGTTATAAAATTAGTGGAAAGCCTGAGTTCAAGTTTCAGGCATATGCGTAAATTTTTGATGGAGTTATGCCCCCTTTCCACTTATGAAATACGAAAAATATTAGTTTTCCACAGTTTTTCTCGCAGTTTTTCAAGATATTCATCGGCGAATTTGTATGTTGCTTTGTTATGAGAAATTACAGACCAAGTTCGAGTTTCAGGAGTGCGTCAGTATTTCGTGGAGTTGCGTCCGTCCCCTTTCGACATGAAATACAAAGAATATCCGTTATTTCCTGTCTTTCAAGATATTCAACTGAGAATTGGTTTGTTGCTTTGTTATGAGAAATTACAGAGCAAGTTCGAGTTTCAGGAGTTTGCGTCAATTTTGATGGAGTTATGTCCCCTTTCAACTTATGAAATACAACATGTAGGGGGCATTTATTGCAAAGCAATACTTACAGAATGCTTGTTTTATACTTGTTTCGACAGGGCTTCGACTAGTGCAAGTTCGACAGTATTATAATTCCTAAGTTCATGTTTGGACTCACAAAACGCTGTCACCACTATTCTACTTCACAGTGTTCTTTGCTTGAACTTATTAGAAACATGTCAAAAAGCAACTAAACATGTGTCATAATGATCGGGATACACCTTAGGCAGATGAATATTTTATGGCTTTGTCAACACTTGTATGCACTCTTTTGTTGCACATCGCAACTACTGGGACTGTTTAAATCTGTACCTGGCAAAATGTCAGGAACCAGCAAGACTGTACCTGACAGTTGATAGTTTGATGCCTGACAATGTCCTTGACAGGCACCTTATTCCTAGGTTTGATTACATGTACATGTATGTGAACCCTTTTAGGCTTCCACGTTTCTTGCTTGGACTCTCAATGGCATTGGATTTACCCATAAAGCATTAGTAATTTCTGTGAATCATGTCAATTATTTTGCTCAGTGGCAGATCCTGCTACTAGGCTTGCACGATTATCCGATATCGAAAATCACAATATTTTTTTTCAACCACGACTTCTTACGATATGATTTTGCAGCCAGCTGTTCAAATTATTTCCAAACCAACAACTTTGCGAGAGGGGTGGACTTATATTAGGAATAGGTGAAGAAAAAAATTGATATAAAAATACTGTGTACCTCAAAACCATGATCAGGGTTCGTACGCATGTATGGAAGTCTGGAAAAAGTATGGAAATTTAGGAAAGCCTTTTCAAGGGCTGGAAAAAGTATGGAAATAACAATTTTAGGTCAACTGGTATGGAAAATTAAAATATCGGCAATCCTAATTTTTCCGACCGCCATTTTTTGTTTACGAACGAAATCTCGCATTTCCGCCAGTCTCGCGAGAATCTAATTCGATCGGGTCCCATTCGCATCTTACAATAGAAAACCGCCTATTACCGGGAACATCTCGCGGTTGTTGAGCAATATGTGTCTGAACACGTTCAATTATAATGTAATAAAAATGAGCAAATCGGCAGTCGTCTGTCAAATAGTACAGCGTGTGAGAAGTCAAAACAATGAAATAATTTGCGAGATCGCCGTTTTTTTGTGATACAGTAAACATGGGAACGTGCAAGTATTCTAGTGTTTGGGAAACTAATGATAAATATAATGATTGGATTTTACCGGACAACACTATTCGTGTTCTCGCGAGATCTCCTACGCTAAACGGGATCGAGATAGCGTGAAGCTACAGCTCTATGTTTAGATTGCGGACAACACATCAAACTCGCGTGCCAAATGTAGTGTTTGCAATGTCTTTTAACATCGGAAATATGGGTGAAGTGGCTCTTGTTAGCCACATGTCGGGAAAAAAACATGAGACACTGGCAGAAGTTCATCTAAAGCCAGCACCGAAAGTTACAGATTTCTTTGGTCCAAGTTAAGAATATTTTACATTTTCACATTGATAGTACCAGAATCATTTAGAAGGGTAGCAATTTTATATCGCCCAACGTTAGATGATCCCAACTTTGCTCAGAGTCGCGGTAAAATATTATTACTCCCTGACAGCTCTCTCGTATCGCGAGGTTTCTTATGTTGGCGCGTTATCGAGTGAAAATAATGAGAATTCCTCCTGTTGCTATGGCGATTGTTTAGAAGCGTAACAATTTTATATCGCCCAATGTTAGATGATCCCAACTTTGCGCTGAGTCACGGTAAAATATTATTGACTGCCCAACAGCTCTTTCGTATCACGAGGCCTCTTATGTTGCCGCATTATCAAGTGAAAATAATGAGGATTCCTCCTGTTGCTATGGCGATATGATCAGCTATGGTAACTTAAATTTAAAATAAATTAGTGCATGTGTATATGTGCAGGATTTAACTTGTTATCTAAAGGTGGGGTGGGGGTGGCCCTCAACAAATAAATGTTGGTGTCTCAAGCTCAACTTTGCAGGATAGCTGTTGAATATTTTGAAAATAATTTGACTGGAAACTATTGCTGCAAGTTTCCAGTCAAATTATATTCAAAATATTCAACAAAAAATGTGCTGCTGTAATGAAATTCATATCTGGTTTGCATCCTGAAAAACACAGAGCGACTCCTAGACAATATGCGGTCCCCAGAGCCACTCCTAGACAATATGCGGTTCCCAATCTAGATTTTGGGGCTATATACCCTCAAAAAGTCCCTTTATAATGAGAAATCCTGTGTATGTGTGACACACTGCGTGTTTGTGTGTATGTTGATATTTCTGGCTATATTAGATTAAGATAACTCCTAAGATCTTTTAATAGTGTGTTTTGATAAAACAGCAGCAACAGTTTCCAGTCAAATTATTTTCTTTTAAGCATCTTGGCGACTGGATTTAAAGTTTTTGTTGAAATTTACCAATTATCAAAATACGGTTAAAACTGATATGAAAATTCATAGTGAAGCCTATATGTCTACATAAGCCAAACCGTGCAGTCCAACGCAACCCAAGACCAATTCACCCCGTGAATTCATATACCATAAAATAGGCTATATGATATATCGAAATATCACGATTTTCTCACCACGATATATCGCGATACCTCCTAGGACAATATCGTGCAAGCCTGGCTGCTACCAATAATATGTAGGGACGTGCTCAAATGAATCAACAGGCTCACGATATCGTTTTGCAGTTGTTCACGATATCGTATGCAACCAAGTTTTGTATTATGAAGGAGTTAATGCTTGTCATGCCATATGGTATAAGAATAAGCATAAATCACCAACAACTGCATATTTAGCCATCGAATTACATTTACAACTTTATTTAAGTTACAGAGACACTTGGAAAATAAAGGTAAAGTCAACAAGCAAAGGGATTTGAATAAAAAGTCCATAATCCAATTACAAGTTTTCTCACAATTATTTTTTCTTGCTCGATATCGTATTTCTCTTAGGCATGTTAGGCATTGCATATTATATATGATGCATTACCTTGGAATTAAATGCATCATTTTAGGAATGCATGTGGCGAAGCAGGATAGGGCTTTAGAAATTAGTGGAAGCCTTGAGTTTCGACTCTGATCGAACACAAATCTAGAAGAGTGAATGGAACAGCTATCTATTTATATCATTAATTAACCCTTTGATGGTCAGACCGGCCAAAACCGGCATCTGCTATAGTGTTGTGGAATGGCCATGTACAGGCCAAGAGAATAAAATTTTTGAAAATTTATCACTGGTATGACTGGCTCGATAACTTTATTCTTTTGGCCTGTAAATGGACATTTAATAAGAAAATATTTAAATTTTCTTGACCAAATTTGACCATTAAAGGGTTAACCACTTAGAGTTAGAGTTTTGTGACAAATCTGGACCATTACAGGGCTAAGCTGTTACTGTTCACAATCACCTGTCATAACTGTATGACTGCTGCAAGCCACCAGACAATTTCAATTTGGTATGATTTTGGAACTGATCAATATTAATATTTTGAAAACAATTTGACTGAAAGTTGTTGGTGGCTTAGTCCCCAGCAACTTTCATTCAAATTGTTTTCAAATTATTCAGCATATCCAGAGTTAAACACCATGGAAAATGTAGTCTGCAGAAATTAAGAATGTAGATAGTTAATAAACCACCATATTTTGGTGATCTCCAAGGCACCTGGTTTGCTGGTTAACCCTTTAAGTTTTAACCATTGAATTTGTTCAAGAAATTTCAATTTTCTCATTAAAAAATGTCCATTTGTAGACCAAATGAAGACTATTTTTGAAAATTTATGACTGGAATAACTGGCTCGGTTATCGAGCCAGTCATTCCAGTCGTAAGTTTTTAAAAAGTCTTCTCTTGGTCTGCAAATGGGCATTTCTGAAGACCAGTGCAGAAGACGTTTTAGGCTGATATGAGTGTTAAAGGGTTAATGACATAATTACATTGTATCTCTTGTTTCAGGGTAAGTCTGAATACATATCTCGATACGGGTGGCATGATTCATTCCGGAGTCAGAATTTCAAACCTACTGCAGACCAGGCTGTTAAGGCATCCGGATTACTGACAGGATTCCAAGGTAACTAGTTATCAATATGTCAATGGACGGATCCATGTAAGCTCATTCCATTTCTTGCCAAACTCTTTCAACTTTTTGACGCTTGTTGGAATTGATTTGAAACGTTGAAACCTGAATTCCTAAAATATAAACTTCAAGGTAACTATAGGCCTGGCCTATCAGTAAAACGAGTCAATCATATTATTTGTAAATTTTCAAAAATACTTTTAATAGTTTATATTACAAAAGTCCATTTTATTTAACTGTCTCGCTGCTACAAGCCACCAGACAATAATTTCAAAATTGCAAAATCTTGTGACTTACTGAATATTTTGAAAACAAATTGTTTTCAAAATATTTAGCCGGTCCAGTAATATTTAACCATTGGAATATGTTGTCTGCAAAAACTCAGCAGTCAGATGGTTAAAGCAAAAATTTTAATTTTCTTCTTAAATTTTGGACATTAACCTTTCGTGCCTACACCGGCCATAGCTGGCCAGTTCACTCATGGCTATGCCGGCTGAGGCCGGCCTACACGCTAAGATGTCATTACTAGCAAAATTTAGACATGAACAGTTGGTTCTCTTTAGCTGTTAGACACACACAATAACTGGGCTAATTTCTGCCATGTACATGTATCATGTCATCAGTATACACGTACATGTATGCATAGGTGCTATTTTAAGAAAGTACACCCACCCCACGGTCCAATTGTGCAGGATTCCAGTGACCCCCACCACATCATGGTGATGGTATAGTGTATATTTATAACATTATCAGAAATCCTATTACTAATAAATGTAAGCGCCGTCTATGGCCGCTGTAGTCCTGAGTGAACAGGTTGTTTTTAGGTATAAATAGGCATTTGAAAATAACTAGGGTTAGGGTTTAAATATTTCGTTTGAAGTCAACCAGTGTTTCTCATGGAATCTAAATTTTGGGTGTCCCAGGGACCTGACACACTGAAATCTGGGGGTTACAAGCTGAAATCCATGCTATATTTTGTGGGTATTTTTGTGGAAAAACCTATAAAACTAATTAATATAATCATACAAGATTTTCAGAGGTCATAAACATGGGACCATCTGCCACTACTTTTGTGGGTCCCAAGTAGCAATTTGCAGGTACATTTATATAGTATATACCCTCAAAAGGACCTGTATGACAGTCCCTGATGTCAAATTTTCGAAAATTATGGAATAAAAACTTAGTTACATTGTACCAGGGAACATTTACATGAAACAAATGTAGTCAGGATTAGGGTTACGGGTTTAATCATCCTCAATTTGGCTAGACATGTGTGCTACATACATGTACATGTAGACTTGTGCGATTGCATGATTAAATTGAAAACCATGATCATTTTTCCAACGCTGAATTTATACATATGATTAAAAATTATATAATTGAATAATCGTGAATAATTTCTACTGCCTAAAATATTTTAAATCCTACATTTTATAATTACTCTTTAATGCTATCGGTCATGAAAATTGACATTTTGCTCAGTGAATGTATGTCCATTTACCGGAAAAGATAAGACTATTTTTGAAAATGTATCACTGGAATGACTGGCTTTTATGCATTCCAGTGATACCTTTTTGAAAACTGTCGTCTCTTGGCCTGCAGATGGACTTTTCTAAACACCATTGCAGCTTTTGTCATTGATATGCTTTTGATGTTATGTCTGGGTAATTTGTACCCAAGCTGATTAATCGAATAATCACTATTATTATTATTATTAAATAATTGATCATGAACACTAAAAAGTAGTAATCATACAAGCCTATATATGTATGTACATGTAGAATGCATGTATAATGGAGAAGCATGCATACCATAAAGCGCCTTCTCCATCAGGAATGTGTCAGAAACTAATTTCATGTGTACACCTGTACATTGTATATGTTTGTAAATATACGGTGTTCAAACTGCTGTTACATGATATGATTATGTTTTCTTTTCTCCCACTGCTTCTTGCATTACTGGATCGGACGCATGTGGGATGGTGTGTTTCTGTTTGTGTTTTGGAAACATTAACTTATTTATGAGCTGTACTGTACATGTATCTGATTCAGATTTAAAAAAACTTTATTCTGTGAGTGTATATTACATCCATAGCATTTTAATTTCTCCTTCGATCAATACTCACCATTCTGTTACTTCTGATATACAGCTGGCCCTGACAGCGGCTCTAGGATTATAGACTTAGAAAGCTTTACCGACTCCTGGGAACCGGGTACCCGGCTCCCCACTGCCGAGTACCCGTTTACCATAGAGCTCATTCTTGTTTGCATAGCGACAAGAGCAATACATGCTTTTTGCATTAAAGATTTTAGTGTTTTAAAATAACCTAAGTCTTTAATCAGTGATAGTTTGTGTGTTCTGAAAGGATTAACTAAGGACTATGGAGAATACCGCCCAAGACATCCAGGTTGTATTGTTCTTTATTATCCATAGTTAAAAGACTTAGGTCTCTAAATTTCGTTGTGTCGCATGTTCCAATTTCTGACCCCATAGAATCTGGGACGTGTGCTAACAACGATATATGCCAGACGATCGCCTTCTTTAAACCCCAACAGGCGATCGGCAGATATGAAAATAGGTGTTTGCTACGGTATTTCTAACACGAATATCGGCTGACGTCGTTCTCCGTAGAATCCGAGCGGGTGACGTCACACCCGGTCGCTCGGATGTTTATGTGAAGAAAATTTTTTTCATTAATTCGCGCATCTTATTCTGGGTGCTGCGTACTAAAAATGGTACCGGAAACTTTAGAATGATCAAGTTTACGTGCGATCACGATCGGTTTGCAATGATCGGTGGTTTCAAAATTCTTGAGTAGATGTGTGGTCTGCGGTTTTACCGTGTGAGACAGCAGTTTTGTTATACATTTTGTTGTTTTCTTCACATATCGTGCTGCGTTCGTTAGGAGTATAATTTATATTGATTAGTAAATATACCCTGAATGCTATGCGATATGATTCCTGGAGCCGTTACACATCCTGGAGGATCTATTATGGGTGTGTTGTGCCCGCCGCGTACTTGTCGTCATAATCAATGCGATCGTTGTTGTAACGTGGCGGGGTGGGGTGCGGGGAGGTTACGGTTAATTTATGAGTCAAATTATTTGAAAATTAATTGTCTGCCTTCCATCCGGGTCTCGTTCCGCTTGTTTATTGTAGGTTTGTGCTTATTTTATAGGCCAAGCCATCCCCACCATCATGTGACGACTGCCATAAGTTTGTCCGTGTAATGTTCAAGGACCATGTCTGTTTTAAGTGTGCCCTGTGTAATATAGATCATAGGTGTAATGTTTGTGCAGTGTGGTCCGTCGAAACGATGGTTAAGTTCCTTGCCCAGAAGGACTTGGCTGGGTCTGACGCGGGGTCAGGCGGTCCGAGAGTAAATCGTGGAGCGCCCGGTTCGGCCGGTGCGGGTGCTCCACGTCCCCAGCTGGAGGTGGCGGAGATGGCACCGCCGGCGTGGTTTGGTCCGGCTCTGCAGGGTTTTTCTGCATAGCGTTCTGACCACGCTGGTGTCGTCCCTGCTACCAAAGGTTGTGGGGGCAGTTTCTCCCCATGCCTGGTACGGATCCTGTCCTCGGACAGGATTCTGGACTGGTTACCGAGGGGGCCGTCCCCTGGCAGTCCCGTCTGGCTTCGGCCAGACGGGTTTCTGTTTCTCTGCGGCCACCTCCGGGTGGTCCAGTAGCGGTGGCCGGTCCGTCAGGTGTGGGAGCCGTCCGCCAGGACGGTTCCACGGTTGACTCGTCTAGTGACGACTCTTCGGAGTCTGAAGACGAGGAGGAGAGGTTGCTGCGGCCCGTGAAGCCGCAGGTGGAGAATATGGAGGTTGATTCCGTCCTAGACGGAACCGGCCTCCATTTGTCTGGTTTGGCGCAAGCCAAGTCAGCGGCTCCGCCTGTGGCTGAGGCAAATCCGTTACCGTGCACCGGTTCCGTGCGGTTGGTTTGGCACCAGCCGTCACGGGAACGGGTGTGCCGGGCCGGGCGTGGTACTCACCTATCTCGCCTGGTCCGGCAGTCGGACGTGGGGTGCCGTGGGCGCCCGTGTCCGGCTATGGTTCCGCGACTGCTACGGGTCCGTACGGTTTTCCGTGCGGACCTACCCCATGGACCGGAGTGTTTCATGGGGTGGCGGCGGAACCATGTGGTACCGGAGTGCCTGGCGTGTCAGCCGTGGCTCCTTGCTGGGAGGCCGTGACTGGCAGACCCGTGAGCACGTCAACGGGTGACGTGTTTGCGGGGTGTCTTCATCGGAGGTAGATTGGTCAGATGCTCTGGCGTGGCTAGCCAGGGTTGACCCGTCTGTGGTTTCGGCCACGGCCGATGAAGATGCGCCCCGTCCGTCGGTTGCGTCGATCAGGACGGGGATTTTGCCCGCGGCCCGGATCCAGTCAGTGTGACTGGATCCACGGTTCATAGAATGGTTGGATGCTATTTATAGCAAACAACTGATGACCAAGGGTCAGCTCCCTGCGGCCTCCAGGGAGGTGCGGGCAAGATGTCGTATTCCGCGGGGGGAATACGACAGGTATGGTGTAGTCCCGTCAGTCACGGAGGATGACCGATGGGTACTGGGCGTCCAGAGTGCCGTGGCGGGTCACCCCGGTCCGGCACTTGTGGACAAGTCTCAGGTACACCAGGAAGAAGTCCTGTCCCTATGCTGTGAGGGCAGCGATGAGCGCTGTCAACCACTCTTATCATCTCCTTCAGTCGGTGTGGGCTGAAGCGGGGCAGGCCACCCTGTGCCACCTGTGGCGCTTTCATGTGTCAATGACGGCCTGGTGCTGTCGATGGACGCATTGGCAAGGGTGCAAGCGCGTGTGACGAAATCCAGGAGGCAAATGGTCATTGACCATATGCGTCCGGCTACGGCAGTCAGGGAGCGTCTCCTTGGGACACCCCTGACAGGGCCTAGCATCTTCGGTGGCCAAGCGTGGGCCATCTTAGAGGATACCGCCAGTATCGCGCAGAATCGGTTAGCGGTAAACCTACAGCTAGAGCTAGTGCGGCAAGCGCACGCACTAGGGGCTGTGGGTAAACCGTTAACGGGACAGCCTTCAAAGAAACAGAAGAAACATAAGAGCAAGGCGAAAGCCAGGCCTATTGCGACTTCTGTTTCGGCTGGGTTTTCGGAGCCACCGCCGGCGAAGAAACCCAGGAAGGTTGTAGAGGCGCCTACCCTCCCCAATGTTGCTCCTGACCGCCCTAGAGGCGGGAAGGGGAAGGGTAAGGGTAAGGCCTCAAAGGGCGGACAGAAGGGGCCGAAGCGTACCTGAGGGTACGCAAGCTCCCTTCATATCCGCCTGGACCGCGCCTGTGCGACAGGAACAGCGGTGCCAGTTATACCCGTCGTGCCTAGAACGAAATGGTTCTCACTCTCTCTCGTTAAGAAAGAGGGGGGGGGGGGGGCGGACTGCGAGCCGGACAACCCCGTTAGACGTCGAGGCGTCTATGGTGGGTGGAAGGCTCATGCGTTTCGTCGAGGCTTGGCGAGGTGTGACGTCAGACAGTCTGGTCCTGGGATGGTTATCCCAGGGTTACATGCCGGAGTGGTGGGACTTTCCGCCACAAAATCTGTCTTTGGCACCTGTCTGGACGCCCGTACCAAGGGAGCCAGACAAGTTAGAAGCCGTTCAAAAGGAAGTGTCGGGTTTGCTTCTGAAGGGAGCAATAAAACCAGCAAACCGGAACACTCCAGGCTTCTATTCAAACATGTTCCTTGTCCCCAAGAGCACAGGGGGATGGAGACCCATACTCAATCTCAGGCCATTAAATTGGTTTATCCATACGCCTCGGTTCCAGATGGAAACACCGAGGTCGGTAATGGCAGGATTGAGGAAAGGAATGTGGTGTGTATCGATCGATCTGAAAGATGCATATTTCCACATTCAGACGAATCGGAGTTGGCACAGGTTTCTGAGATTTGCGTTTCAGAATCAAGTATGGGAGTTTACAGTTCTCCCGTTTGGCCTGTCGACAGCTCCGAGGGTTTTCACAAAAGTGGTCCTTGCGGTGACAGCGTTTCTCAGAAAAGAGAACGTGGCGCTACACACCTACATAGACGACTGGCTGCTCAAGGCAGACTCGGCAGCCAGGTTGAACGTGGATACGGCTCTGACTCTGAAGTTACTTTCAGATCTAGGCTGGATAGTCAACGAGGAGAAATCCGAGTTGACGCCCACTCAACATTTCGTTTATTTGTGGATGCGATTCGACCTCGAGGAGGGCAGGGTTTACCCGTCAGAGCCCAGAGTGGTGTCTCTGTTAGCCATCCTCAGGAGTTTTCGAGTGGGAAACCACATTCAGGCGAGGCGGTTCCTTCAGATGCTGGGCATGATGGTCTCCATGGAGCAGGTTATCCCGTACGCTGCTCTAATGCGAAGACCTATCCAGTTGTATCTGATGTCTCTGTGGAAACAGAGAACAGAACCCCTGTCAAAACTGATGCCAGTTTTGGAGCCGATAATATCGCATCTGCTATGGTGGAAACAGCGTCAGAATCTCCTAATAGGGGTTTCGCTGCACCTACCCCACCCCCAGCTGTCCGTTTACACGGATGCATCGCTGGAAGGGTGGGGGTGCCTGCCTGGGAGAACCAGGTCTCGGGCACATGGACTCTCCCGGAGAGTCAGCTGCATATCAATCTGTTGGAAATGATGGCAGTGGAACTGGCGTTGGAAGAGTTCCTTCCGATGATCAGGGGCAGGGTGATATTGATACGGTCGGTCAATTCGACAGTAGTATCATATATAAATCGCCAAGGCGGGACCAGGTCGCCCACTCTGTGTATCAGGGTGTGGCACTTGATTCAATGGTGCAGGAATTACTCGGTTGTTTTGAAAGCAGCTCGTATTCCTGGCCGATTGAACATTCTGGCGGATGCTTTGTCTCACAGACAGAGAATCCTGTCAACAGAATGGTCCCTCAACCCTCCAGTTCTGCGACGGATCTTCGAGCATTGGGGCAAACCCAACGTGGACTTGTTCGCCACAAAGGAAAATGCTCAAATCATGACATATGTCTCGCCGATTACAGATCCAAATGCCGTCGATACAGACGCTCTGGCGATAAGCTGGAGAGGGATGCACGCTTACGCGTACCCACCCACCATTCTTCTACCGAAGGTTTTGGTGAAGGTCAGGGAGGAACCGTGTCTGGTCCTGCTAATAGCGCCGTATTGGCCGAGCAGGGCGTGGTTCACGGATCTTCTAGATCTGCTGGTGGAAAATCCTGTGCAGTTGCCCGAGATTCCGAACATAATCTCCCAGGCCAAGGGACGCTTCCTACACGAGCGTCCCGAGATGTTCAATGACTGCGTGGATGTTATCAAACAACGTTCCACGTCGGAAGGCTTTTCTCGACAGGCTGCTGATTTCATCGCGGCTGCGAGAAGTAGGTCACCCTTCAAGTCATATAACAACAAGGTTAACAGATTTGCAGACTGGTGTGAAGAAAAGGGTATTGATACCTTTCAATCCACTATCAGCAAATAGCAGACTTTCTCTGTGAGCTGTTCTTTTGAGGACTAGCTCCCGTCACAGTTGCTGGATACAAGTCAGCTTTGGCATCATTTATCCCTTGTCTAGCCAACAGGGATAGTCCAGAGGTGGCCCAGTTAAATGTGATGTTGAGGGAATGAGCAATCTCCGACCGAAACAACCGGTAGTCATTCCAGCCTGGAGTCTATCTTTAGTGCTTAATGTACTGGCCAAGCACCCTTTCGAACCGTTGCGTTCGGCTAGTCTAAAGCATTTGACTCTAAAGGCGGTCTTTCTATTGGCAGCTTCCTCAGCTAGAAGGCGCAGTGAGATCCATGCGCTTTCGGCAGAGAGGAACCGATTTATTGTTTCTGGAGAAGGTCTGCGTCTTCTGCCAAGAGCAGAGGTTATGTCAAAGAACCAATCTTTGAGATATCCCGCCAAACCGATCATTATACCGAAGTTAACTAGGTTTGATCGTGATGCCAGTGTCTGGTGCCCGGTCCGTGCTTTGACTAAGTACAAGAAACGGACTGACTCGTTACGGTCGAACGATAGACATCTGTGGATCTGCCATAAAAAGTCTTATGGCGCCGCATCCATGGATACTATCTCTCGTTTGGGTGGTCGAATGCATTCAGACTACTCACGAGATGGCGACTGGGCACCAGGTGCAAGGCGTAAGGGCAGACAATGTCAGAGGAATAGCCGCCTCAACCGCCCTTTACAATGGTGTTCCGTTATAGGACATCATGGCCGTTGCACAATGGCACTGTGAGTCCTCATTCACGGATTACTATATGAGGGATGTGTCAGACTCAGCCAATCCACTCGCTTTAGCTGTTTTGAAACGATAGTTAGTGACCACACTGCTTTTCACCCTTTTCTCACTTCGGTAAGAAAAGAACCTAAAGCAGGCATGGTCAGGCGAGAGGATGTCAACCAGATTGTGTCACTGATGGCCGAACCGGTGAATGGTTGTAGGCGGTACGTCTGAAGTCCTGTTATCATAAGGTAATTCAACAAGTGAGAGTTTTTTGTATTATGTATATGTATCATGTTCATTCATCGTATATATTCATGCTCATTCCCAGGCTAATACAAGCGATATGCAGGGAGTAGTTAACCCTCTTGGCATATTGGTGTTTTCAGGCGAGATACATGTTCGTTAGTTCTCTCCCTTTTCTTAGGAGGAAAAAGGGGGTGGGAGCTGTGACGCGAATGTGATTCGGTTCCGTAAACTTGACGGTCCTTTTAGGTCTCCGTTAGTCAAGTTTGAAGTCTAAAATCTTTCTCCAAGGGGCAAAATTAGCATGTATGGCTTGCCCCTTCCCACCAGGTTACTGATCAAATCTGGTGTATATCAGAAGTAACAGAATGGTGAGTATTGATCGAAGGAGAATGCAGGAAATGTCAATTTCCCTTTCTCCGAGATCTAACAATACTCACCATTCTGTTACGGACCCAGCCTCCCAGCCCCACGGAGGCAAGCCATAGTTTTCTCTTGTTTGGTGGCTATGCAAACAATATGAGCTCTATGGTAAACGGGTACTCGGCAGTGGGGAGCCGGGTACCCGGTTCCCAGGAGTCGGTAAAGCTTTCTAAGTCTATAATCCTAGAGCCGCTGTCAGGGCCAGCTGTATATCAGAAGTAACAGAATGGTGAGTATTGTTAGATCTCGGAGAAAGGGAAATTGACATTTCCTGCAATCCATGCACCCTCATGCATGTGTAATGCATGTGGTCTGGATTTAAACCTTTACTGCTCAAATCTGTTCAGGAAAATCAAAATATTTCCTTATTGAATGTCCATCTGCAGGTAAAGAGAAGAGTATTTTTTAAAGTTTACCACTGGAATGACTGGTTTGACTATCGACCTAGGCATTCCAGTGGTAAATTGAAAAAAAATACTGTTCTCTACATGCAGATGGACATTACTCAAGGTTACTGCAGAGGCCGGTTTAACCATTAAAAGACTAATGGTTAAGATTTGTTTTAAAGAAAGTTTACATTTTTCCCTAGTGAATGTCCATTTGCAGGCCAGGACAAGATTATTTTCTAAGATCTACCACTGAAATGACTGGCTCAGTAACTGAGACAGTTTTTTGTACCGAGCCAGTCATTCCAGTTGTAAATTTTCAAAGACCGTCTTTGCTTGGACTGCAAATTCTCATTCCTCAAGACTACTGTGGGTGCCATTTTTGGCAGGTTTGACCATTAAATATAGATGAATGGGTGAGATATAATAGATTATGCCGTGGCAATTTAATTGAATATATTGAATTTTACACAGTTGTTTTAAAACAGAACCATACCGCAATCACCGGAACATAGACTAGAGCTTACCTGGTTAAAGCAAGCATGTCTGATGATGAGACTGGTATGAACAATTAACATTACTAACGAATTATTATTTCTTTTACTAATTGCATGTATATTTCTAATTCGGTTTTGGCATGATGATTTACAGCTTACCCGGGTATATCTTGTTATTTCGTAGTTCACTGTTTATTTGTTGTTGGTCGGGTTTGTTCAATGTTCATTGATTCTCATGAGTTCCACCTTGATCTTATTAACATCACTTACATTACTATTTTAGTTATTTGTACACTCATTAAGGGAAGGATCCATTAATTCCATTTAGATGTCCCCACCCCTCACCCCCACCCCTCACCCTACCATTTTTGCTAAACACGTTTTGAAACTTTGAAACCTGAAACCTGCACTCCCTGAATCTGAATTTCAAGGTGACTATGCATCATCATCATCATCATCATTAACATAATCATCATCATTTTATGATAACCGAGCCAGTCATTCCAGTGGTGAATTTTCAAAAATACATTGTAGTCATCTCTTGGTCTGCAAATGGACATTTTCTATGAGAGCATTGGAATTTTCTTGAACAAATTCGAATGTTAAAGGGTTAACAAAGTCTCAATACAGGTTACATGTAAGCTGTTGAATCTTTTAAAACTAATTTGACTTGGGACTGTTGCTGCATATACATGTAGCAGCAACAGCTCCCAATGAAATTAGTTTTAAAAGATTCAACCGACTGTTTATTAAATTATAAATTTATCAAAGACTTAGAATTCTTACAATTTAGTGACAGACTGTTCGTACATTCAATCATGTCAATAAGCAATAATTTAAATTTTCTTTACCTATCTTGGCCATGAAAGGGTTAATGTGAATGTATGGAAATCTAAGATATTCAATACATCTTCTCATAATTCATGGGACAATGAACCTTTCCAGTTTTAACTATGCCCCGCCCATCTCTAGCTAAGCTCCACTCACACCACGCTCGTGCTGGTATCGAGCGATCGCTGAACTCCCTGACTATCAGTTTCCAGAAAACTGCAGGTAAGCTATTGAATATTTTGAAACTAATTTGACTGGGTGCTGTTGCTGCCTAAGGTCCATTGTGAAAAATTTAAATTACTGTCATGCAAATGGTTTCTAGGACAAAACTTCCTACATATGTACAGTACCTGCATGTATTACCTGTTTTGTATTGTTGTTGCACAATCTGACATCATCAATAGCTGCTACATGTATATATCTAGTTGTACATTTACATCTGTATCTAACTGGCGATAAAGTAATGATGCACGATGCAGTTCTTATCGTATGTGTAGCATGATTTCTCACATCATGAATCAACATGAAAATACTGTATGCATGTACCATGTATATGAAAACTGATAAATGTTTGAAAATATATTTACAAAGTTTGTCATATCTATATATAATCATATGGCATGTATGGAATTGGGCAGTTAGTGGTTATTATTTCTAACGCATGCAGGGCCTGATCCAGACTGATTTTGAACCCGTTATAAATGGTTTTTGGCGCCATCAGTTTGGGCGCCAAATTATGAAAAACTGACTAAAAGGCTCCTAGGGGGGGGGGGGGCTGTATGGTATCTTCTGATAAACTTTTTTCAAAATATTTTGTGAAATATTGCCTCTGAGGCTCCTATTTTTCACCATGTACACAGCTAATGGTGCTTAAGCTTAAACCCTGAATCAGGCCCTGTCATGTAACAGAAAGACATCAAGATGACTCTATTAAACCTTTCAAAAACAAATCCTGGAAAAAGTATCCTCGTTATGATATAGAACTTACAATGTATATTGTTGAATATTTTGAAATTAAGTTAACTGCAAGCTGTTGCTGGCCGATTCAGAAATATGGGGTAATATACCACCTTCACCTAAATTAACTTTCTAAAAATGGTGCTTCTTCAGCCAACTGAAGGACCATATTTACATGTGCCTCCAGTAATGTACATAGAGCTGATATTCTGATATACATGTACCATCTTGATTTGAAAAAGTTTCTGTTATACGTGTATGATCACGGATGTGCCTTGCTGCCATGACTGCTATTTGCTAGGTTTGTGTTAGTACTAGCCATACATCAATGCTTCACTGGTCAAGCCGGCTAAATGCAGGCACTGCAGTGGTTGTGACGAATGTCCATTTGCAAGCCATGATAAAAGACTACATGTATTTTTAATCGAGCCTGTCATTCCAGCAAGGCATTTTTAAAAATCATCTTGGCCTACCAATGGACATTCGCGGATCAAAAAATTCAAATTGACAATGTTCTTAAAAAATCTTGACCAATACAGTGTTAATGATCGACAATAGTGGAAATTGTGATGAGATTTGCCTTGCTTGCAGTGCCTTGTTTTTCAAATATAGCCTGATATTACTGAACACTAGAATCTGTCTTATAATTTATTCATAGATTTTGCTGTTAATATTAACCCTTTAATTAACGCTTTAACACTAAACCCGGCCAAAAACAACTACTACAGTCATGATCCGACTCATGGCAGAAGTCTTGGGAAATGCAGACCAGGAATATTTCTGAAAATCTACCAATGGGTTGACTTGCTCGATAACTGAGTCAGTCATTCCAATGTTAACCTTTCAAAATTGTCTTTACTTGGATTGCAAATGAACATTTCCTGATTTACTTAAGCAAATACATGTGTTTGAATTTTATTGAAAAATCTTGATCATTAACCCTTACCACTCTAATGTCAATATTTTATCTTTTCCTGCGTCAATAACAAAGAAACTGGAGTACATTTTTCAACAATTTTTGTGGACGATGTTGCTGTCTACGACAGCACCACCTTCCACCAAATTTGTTGAAAAATGAACCCCAGTTCATCTTTTAATTTAATTTGAAAATTGAAAATTTTGACATCAGAGTGGTAACTGATACGGGTTAATAGGTTTAAGCGTATAATTACATAAAATTTTTCAGTGCCTCAAATGGAGCCACCTTTTCAGCGTAAGCGACGTACCCCTGGACCCCCAGTAACACTGAGCACAGATTTCTATGTCACGCCATCGGAGCACATTACCGATGAATTTGTCTTACTCGGTAATCAAGAGAAATTTCATACGAATGTCGTCTATCCTACAAAAACCCACCCAGTATTGCCGAAGAAGACACACGCTAGCCGGGATGTATCGCCACCGAAAGTAAAGAAGGTACTCTATGTTCCCACATATGGGCTCTATTTATATAGCTTTACTCATGCCCTCTACTTATTTAGAATGAATAAATCCAGTTTCTCGATCAATCATATGACATCATAATCAACTACATCACATGTAGGTTAATGTCATAATCAATTGTGTCATGAATGACGTGATATAGTTCATCACAAACTTCGAAAAGGGTGACAAGTTGTACGAATTGTACATGTATGTCTACTATTTAATCAACTTTTTGTTGAAAATTTTGAAACTAATTTGACTGGACGCTGTTGATTTCATTTACACTTTAATCCTTTAACCCTCAACGTTGCTGAAGAAAATTTTCTCAGAAGATGTCCATTTGCAGACAAAGAGATTATTTTTGTTAATTTACCACATGACTGTAATGACTGGCTCAGTTATCGAGCCAGTCATTCTAGTGATACATGTAAGTTTTCTAAGACTATTTCTTGTAACCATACGTAGCAGTAACCCATAGTCAAATTAGTTTCAAAATATCCAACATCTTACCTGTAATACAGTATAGTTAGATTTTGTACCTTGATATTGGGATTCAAGTAATTCAGGGTTGTAATGGGTAATTTCCAGAGTAATGACGTTATAATCAGCTAAGAGGCGTGTAGGATGACGCTATAATCGTTACATCATAAGTGATTCTATACGGCTGTCTTTAACTCTTACATGTAATAGTCCGACATGTAAGAATTGTGTGTCTGTACTATTTAATAAACAAGCTGTTGAATATTTTGAAACTAATTTGACTGGGTGCTGTTCAAAATATTCAACAGCTTACCTGTATAGTTTTCTGGAAATTGATAGTCGGCAGTTCAGAGATCGATCCCAACATGAGCGAAGTGTGGGCGGAGTTTAGCTAGTTATGGGCGGGGCATAGCTAAAAATTGAAAGGTCCATTCAGGGTTCTAATTATATAAATAGATTTCAACACATGTCCAAAGGGTGTGGATCTTAGCTAGAAAGGGCAGGGGATAGATAGAAGTAGATTCCTCTTTTGCGAGGCTTGTGGGTGACATGACTATGTCACTACAGTAGAATTCTTGCACTTGAAATGTAATATGATAATGAATTTAATGATGTACATTTCTGTTCACAGGTCCAGAGCGGTGAAGATAGTCTGGGTGTTGATAAGTCGCCTAACAAGACTACCCCTGCTCCGGTAGTTCATACAAAGAAGTTTCAGGGACCGGTAACACCACTCGCGCCTAGAGAGCCAAAATCACACACAGCTATTCTGAAGCAAGCTAAAGATGATAAGCAGACATCAATTCTTAAAAGGATGTCGAAGACAGCTGCAACTGAAAACTCGAACTCAAAAGCTAAGCTAGATCATGAAAAATCTATGAAATCAAAAGTTGATAAAGAGAATATTAACATGGTAGCAAAAGACAAGATATTGGTTAAGGGTAAGCCAGATAAAAATGACGTTCATCCAACAGCACAGAAAGAACGGACAAATAAATTCGAGAAATCAAAAGTAAAGCCAATATCAGACCCACGAGTGACACACAAGTTAGACAGCATTCAGGATATTCAGAAGAGTATCGAAAATCGACTGAGAGAGACGATCGCTGCGAAATATTCAGAACGAGTCAAAGATGGGAATTTGAAAGTTCCACGAGCAGGGAAGAAAAATGAAAATAAAGGGAGAGCAGAGATACGGGCCAGAGATGCACCTAAGAAAGACACAAAAGGAAAAACAGAGGTAATGAAGAAAGATAGGGAGAAGAAAGATGTGAAAGGAAGGATAAAAACAATGGAGGTTGTTCCAGTGATGAATGAATATGTACAAACGAACATCGATGATGGAGTAATGGATTCTGGACGAGAAGTAGCTGTAAGTAAAGGCTAGCAAAGGGAGGTAATCCCAGAATTTGTATATGTTTAACCATTAAATTTGTTCAAATCATAGAAAACATCCATTTGCAAAGTAAGAGAAGTTTATTTTTGAAAATTTACCACTAAAATGACTGGCTCAATTATCGAGCTAGTCATTTCAGTGGGAAATTTTCAAACAAGCTTCTCTTGCTCTGCAAATGGACATTTATCAAGAACACTGCAGAAGTAATTTTTGGCTTATATGAGTGTTAAAGGGTTAAAAGCGTGTTGGAATCAAATTACCAAATATGATAAATCATTTATGCTATTGAATGTTTTGACGATAACCCTTTAACACTCAAGCTGGTGAAAAATGCCTTCTACCATTGTCTTGGGAAATGTGCTAAAATATTGCAGACTAAGAGAAGACTATTTTTCAAAATTTCCCACTGGAATGGCTAGGTCGAAAATGGAACCAGCCATTCGAGTAGTAAAGCCACCTGACAATAATTTCAATGGGAAATAACCTTCCCAGCTAAATATTTTGAAAACAATTTGACTGAAGAGCTTTCAGTCAAATTGTTTTCAAAATATACTGCATATCTAGAGTTAACCCCGCGTAAAATGTAGTCTGCAGAAATTCAGTAGCCAGGCAGTTAAAACAACCTGTAAGGGGAAGCAGGTATTGTGATCGGGTCTGTCTGTCTGTTTGTCTCAAAAACAAGGTCTGATTTTGCTCAAATTCTAACACATATGAATTTGCGGCACAAGAGGATCTCCTTGGCTTTGATCCGGATAAAATAACCTGGATCTGGGTTGAATCAAATTCTGGATCTGTAAAATTTAATAAATATATCTCAGAAAATATTGGTCCGATTTCACTAAAAGTTTAACTCCACAAAGTGAATAACCATACATAGCATGTAAGCATAACAAGAATTGGCTATCCTTTTGGCATGAACTGAAAAAATTCAGAAAATCTTAAAAAATGCTGAAAATCTATAAGAATAAAAAAAATTTATACAATGTGACACGAAGGGGAGGACGATGGTCTACAATTTCTGACTGCTCTTGTTTATGATAATTGTTTTTAGGAGACCAACCATGCCTTGAGACGTAAAGCTGGTCTCGCTCCTTCACGACCAAAGGAGCGTAAGAGACAGTCAGAGTACCAGAGACAGTTTGAATGGAAGAACTTGGTCAAGACGGCACCCATGATTGATGCAGAAAAGGTTAGTAGGACAGAGTAACCAACCATTCATTAGGTTGCAGACTTTTCTTGCAACTTTAAATAGAATTAGAGAAAATGAAAATTCACCCACTACAAACATTTTACCCATAGTAATTATAATTCCTCATTTGACCGTAAAGTTATCCCGGAGCAATAAGGTTAGGAAATATTTAGAAAAATTCAGTGACCATCGTCTTCATTGGAACCACCATTTTAGTTTGATATTTGTACTGTTATATAGCCCGCCATTATTTATAAACCCATTCCCGTAATTTTAAAAGACTAAAATGGTGGCTCCGAAGAAGAGGATCATCACTGAATTTTTCTAAATGTTTATGCTTAAGTCCAACTTTAATATAAATATCCCCTCACTGGCTGCTTAACCCTTTAACTGTGTAACTGCTGCAAGCCATCAGACAACAATTTCAATGGGCAATAACTCTGGATATGCTGAATATTTTGGAAAAGAACTTACTTTTCAGTCAAATTGTTTTCAAAATATTCAGCATATTTAGAGTTAAATCCCATGGAAAATCTATTCTGCAGGAAATCAGTAGGCAGATAATTGCTGGTCATGTCGGCCAAACAAGACTTTTGTGTTTGCAGGCCAAGAGAAGACTGAATTAGGCTTGCACAATTATTCAATTATTCGATTAATTTTTAAAATATGATCGTAGACAATCACGAAACTAAATAATCGAATAATCGAAGATTTCAGTTTCCAAGATAGTTGTTTTTCATATGTAAAGTCAGCTTACATTTTCCGGTGATATTAACCCAGGTGAATGTGAAAAATGGGTGTAAATACTCCATTACATCTATATTACTTATTTTGTGACTTGTTTTGATGAAGGAAAACATTAAAATGTTTAAATCCGCCATTGTTTTCTTTTCATATGAAGTTTCTGGGGGCATTCAACCCAGAGCCATTTCGCCCTGGGGCAAGAATAATTTGGCCAGAATATCAATGTTTTTCAAACTAAACACTTTCGCTAATCATAAAATATCGCGCAATGCAGATTTGCTATAATTATTTTAGTTAATAGCATCTGTGTTTGACCAAAATGTGTGCAAAACAGTTAGAGAAATATGGAGCCTTAGAAAATCCACTGCGCCACACTTATAGAAACCACTGCGCCACACCTAGTTGAATTTTTCTTTTTTTGGGGCCGTTTTGGTCTTGCCAGATTGTATTGATATTGTGTTCACAAATTGCGCTCTAATGTTTATAATAGCATATTAAATGTGTTTTTTGAACATCTATTACTATCTGGCAATTAGACTGGCGGCATTTTAGTGATCTGATCAGCGATACCAATTTCCGTTTTTTCATGCATTGTGTTAGCAATTCCCATTTAAAGTAAATTTTGGAGCTTTTTTCAGATATTTCCAATACTAGCGGTTTTACTACATTTTAGCTTTATGCCTGCCCTACCCACCATTATCAGTACAGCTGCGATTTATCGAATAATCATGATTGTTTATCTAAAATGATCGTGATTAAAAATACTGCATAATCATGCAAGCCTAGACTGAATTTGAAAATTGTTTAGTGGAATGCCTACATGTAGCTCAGTAACAGTTATTCCAGAAATAGACCTTTGAAAATAATCTTGGCCTGTAATGGCAAATCTTTGTATTTTCTCGACCAATCTTAACCATCAAAGGGTTAACCCTTTAATGGTCCAATTTGGTTAAGAAAAAAATCCAAATAGTTGCTTATTGAATGTTCATTTGCATGACAAGAGACCATTTTTGAAAATTTACCACTGGAATGACTGGCTCAGTTACTGAGCGAGGCATTTTAATGGTAAATTTCCAAAAAATATATTGTATTGTCTTGCAAATGGATATTCCTCAGGACCTTAACCATTAAATGGTTATTTGGTCAAGAAGATTTAAATATCTTCCTATTGAATGTCCATTTAGAGGCCAAGAGAAAAATGTATCACTAGAATGATTGGCTCGATTATCAAGCCAGTCATTCCAGTGATAAATGCTCAATAAATTGTATTCTCTTAATCTGTAATTGGACAATAATAAAGGCCGGTTTTGGCCGGCTTGACCATTGAAGGGCTATTAATGCAGTATCTGGTTCGTTCATTGATATACACATAGTCATTTCAACTACAATACAACTCATAAATAAGTTGAATTGTTTCCAAAACAGAAATATGTTAATTAGTACAATTTTGAACGAGATGTAAAAATGTTCTGCGGAATATTTTGCACTTAATTAGATTGAAAGCCATTGCTTCCTAAGACAGCAATTGGCTTCCAATCAAATTAAATCCAAAATATTTAACAATACATTGTATTTTGTTTTGGAAGCATGTTAAATTGTATGTTTGATGTACAAATGTACTACATTTATATCATACAGTATGACACGTAAAATATTAATCTTGACCTCTTGTCATCCGTGTCTGCTTTATTTTTGTTTCGAGAATATACAGATGAAATACTAAATTCATATTGTCAGAGTAACCCATTAATACACATATCAGCCAGAAAATGGCTTCTGCAATGGTCTTGAAAAATGTCCATTTGCAGACGAAGAGAAGACTATTTTTTGAAAATTTATCACTGGAATTGTTGGCTTGATAACCAAGCCACTGATTCCAGTGGTATATTTAAAAAAATAGTCTTCTCTTCATCTGCAAATGGATATTTTCTGTGAGAAATAAATTTTTTTTTTAACAAACACGGGGTTAAAGGGTTAAACCGAAAATTACTTATCAGTATTGCACGCGTTTACGAGATGTTTTACCTGAAATAAAGAAGCATGTCCCTGGTCATATATTTGCCTTATGTTCCGTAAGAGGTTAAAAAAATAGTTTCAATAGATCCGCTCTGTTAGAGCGCTCCGGAACAAAACTATTCTATACGGAACGATAATGTTTGCTAAGAAAATGATATCCCAACATCCTTTGCGCGACATGCTTGTGACGTAATATATGCCTCTGTGACGTATATGACATTGTTTCGCATGTAACAACGTCACTGATTGAAAACACATTTTGCATTTTGCGAGTCGCCTCCAAACATGTTTCCCGAAAAAGTGCTCTAAGAAAATGTATCGTTCCGTAGGAGAAACATGTTTTCTGCAGAACGTTCTGTTGTGTTTTCCCTATGGAATGCAAGGCTGGTTAATTTCAGGCCATGTTATCCACATGTATTCTTTGTTTTCCTCAGATGATCTATAACCGGAATCCACAGGTAGCGCCGTTCAAGACAGACTCATTGCCAAAAGTCAGCGAATATTCAAATGAATTTAAACCATGGCCCATTTCCCCACCAGACCCGATCAGACCTGGGACTGCATTTGATGTTCGAGAGAGGATGACTTCGGAGAAGAGGGAAGGAAAGGTTAGTTTTAGGGCTTTATTACTGATATCTGGTTTTATGTGAGTAAGATGAAGCATACTGGCATGACAGGGTGAATTTGTTTCTGCCTATATGTGGGATTGGAACTCTGGTTTTGTGTTGTCATTACTCAGCACATGTACAGTGAATACTCTGGACAGTAGGAACACAACACTAGCGTTCAAGTGGAACATCTAATTCACAGAGAAATAGTATCTTTGATACCTATGGCAGCAGCAGATTCCAGTCGAATTAGTTTCAAAATATTCAAAAGGTTTCACATATGGTTGACTTGAAATTGAGACGCTGGGATTTGAAAGGTTGACGGGTTAACATGGTTATGGCATGAACTTAGTGCGAAAGCACACAACAAGGTTTTCTAGTGTACATACGTACACATGTATAAATATTGTTTGCTTTTGAAAACAATCAGATGACAAATGCAAAGGTTGTGTTTAAATGTCATTGCTTCCTTGCTGTATGATAGTTAAAAAATGCCTACCAGTACTGGAATTGTATAGTTATATTTCACAGCATCCTTGTATCAAAGCTGTTGAATATTTTATAACTGATTTGACTAGAACACATTTCTTAGAAATAGAACATTTATTCAAGGTGCAAAGCGGATGTGAAATGTCATGGAATCTTAAATCTAGGCCTATGGGAGCAACAGCTTCCAGTCATATTAGTTCTGAAATATTCAACAGATTATTATTGGCGAAATTAGAATTTTCGCCTATATATCGATGGGTTCCATTACTCCGTCTGTCTGTTTGTCAGCATGCAATCTCGATTAACTTTATATCTCGGCAAGGTTTCACCCTATTGGGACTAAAGTTCGCCCCATGCTTCCTTATATCAAGCGGATGGAGCATAATGATATCGAGCACAAAGTTCAAGGTCGCTGTAACCTTGTTATAAAACTAGTTTTACAGATTAGTTTTTCATTTACCAAATGTAGCTCAACATATCATCTTAAATCTCAGCTTGGCTTCACCCCATTGGTACTAAACTTGGCTTCATGCTTCCTTATATCAAGGGGATGGAGCACAATGATATTGAGGTCAAAATTCAAGGTCACTGTGACTGTGGTATAAAGCTCTACTTTTTACGGATAAGTTTTGCTTTTAGCTCAACATATCGTCTTATATCGCGCATGTCTTCACCTTATTGGGACTAAACTTGGACACATGCTTCCTAGTATCATTGGAATGAAATACAAGGATATTGACATCAACGGTCACGGTCATTGTACCATTGGACTTGGATAAAATGCAGACTATCAGTTACTGTTAAATTCTTCTGTATAGCTCATTTTTCCTTTATTTTAGAATTAGCCAAGTTATTGGAACTGTAGCCACCGGGGGCGTGCGTGGCTCTGTCGCTACTGCTGCCGGGCGGTGCTGTCGCGACAGCCGCTGCTGCTGCTTGTTAGTCAGCCTCGGGGTTGGGGAGTGGTTGCCGTAGCGGGAGAAGATAGGAGAGAGAAATCCGTCCTGCAATAATATGCAGGGCAAAAATGGAGAACCCATTCCACTACGGTGCCAAAGATGACTGTATCCTTACTGTTTGCTTGCGAGGAAATATACGATGGCACAGCACCGTGCCTCGCATGAAAAACGGCCGAGAGAAAGAGACGACCGTCCACAACAATGCGAGAGAGAATGGGGAACCAATACCACTTTATGCCAAGGATTGCTACATCCTTGCCATTTGTTTGAAAGGAAATTTATGACGGTACCACACCGTGGCGCCTTGTGAGAAGGCAACCGGTGGGAAGCTGACTATAAAAAAAATACACGGGAAGGGTGGATGTACTCTCACCGTTTGTGTGCAAACGACTAAGGAGTCCTCCCACGGTAACAATAATGAGCGAGAAAATTATGTTATCCTTAATATCTACAAGGTTAGGAATATAAAATTTAGCGAGAGGAAAATGCCTTGCGTGGGCCTCCGTCAAAAAGAAAATTGCCTTCAACGCCGAAACAGAGGAGGCGAGCAGTAAAAAGGGCCGCCCTCCTATCCTACGAAGAGAGAGAAAAATTATCATGTGTATTTATCCTAATGTATACACCTGTGCAAAGGTTAAGCACCAGCAAAAACAATAGAACGTAGAAACATGATGGTACAACTAGGCTGCCATACTTTTTGTCCCCGCGTTAGCTGACATAATTCCAAGTACGAAATGCACATGCATGCATGACTTCACGCCGCTTGATGTCCGTGCGTGGCGGGAAACAGCACACGTGTTCAGTTATGTAAAAGTCCAGTTTGAGGTGTAGAACATTACATACAGATTTAGGCGACAAGATTAGGAATTTTGTGTTCATGACCGTGGTTTATTTGTACAGAGAGAATTAGCTCTTGATTGTGAACCGCTATGGCAAGACGAAGGTTAAGTGATCGTGTGAAATGGCAAATCATAGGCATGCATACCACTGGTATGTCATGCAGAGAGATTGGCAGACAGCTGAACATTAACCATACTGTAATCAGTCGTTTGATTGCAAAACATGGGCAAACTAACGAGGTGAAGGACAGGCCTAGATCTGGAAGACCGAGGAAGACTACTGCCCGTGATGATCGAGCCCTAGTACGCCTTGTTAGGAGATCTCCATTCACCAACAGCAGAGTGCTCAGCCAGCAATGGGAAACGTGCAATAGAGTGTCAATGTCTACCGTCAAAAGGAGACTGTACGCTGCTGGCATGAAAGCTAGGAGACCTGTCAGACGTCCTCTCCTCACTGCACACCACAAAGAGGAGCGTCTGAGGTGGTGCAACGAAAGAAGACACTGGAACATGAGATCCTGGAGACGGGTACACTGGTACGATGAAAGTCGGTTCCTGCTTCATGCCACAGATGGTCGAACTCGTGTATGGAGGTCCAGACGCACGGCGTACGACCAACGTAACATCATGGAAGAAGTTCCATTTGGTGGAGGTTCCGTTATGATATGGGGGTGCATCTCATTTGATTGTAAGCTGGATCTGTTGACTGTACCTGGAACACTAAATGGACAAAGATATCAAGATTCCATACTGGATAGAGTTGTGGTCCCTCATTTTGTAAATCATGGACCTGGAACCCACACTATATTCATGGATGACAACGCCCGACCACATCGTGCTAGAGCTGTGCATGAATACCTCCGCCAGAATGCCATCGAAACCCTACCATGGCCAGCAAGGAGCCCTGACATGAACCCTATTGAGCATATCTGGGACATTCTGGGAAACATGGTGAGAAGGAGGGATCCTCCTGTGCAGAACCTACAGGAATTAACAGACGCACTCCATCTTGAATGGCAACGAATACCACAATGGCGTATCAGTCGGTTGGTGACCAGCATGCGACGTCGTGTCCAGGCCGTCATCCAGGCACAAGGTGGATATACCCGGTATTAATAATGAGTCTCAAACTCGTGCACAGATGTTAAACTTCGTTTTCAGACACCATTAATGACAATCTAGCCACGTGTGTCAACTGTAGGGAAATAGTTGTGAGTTGTGTCAACGTAACCATATTCAGGCCTCGTTTTCAAGTTCAAACAAAAACATACAGTGTTTCCCCACCATCATAATCAGCATTCCTCTAGTTGCATTATTACCTCTTGCACTAAGATGGATGGGTACATAAATGTTTATGCTATTGCTTTCTTCATAGCACATGAATATACCCTCGCATGTGTGTAAAAATAGGGTGGTGTTTAACTTTTGCACAGGTGTATAGTTATTTTATTATTGGAGTGTATGGTACATATGTGAAGATGGGGTGGCTGATTCTTATGGAATTCAGTACCGTCATTTAGTATGAGTTAAAGATCTATTTTAGTTGGTACCGTTCTTAGTTTTGCGTATCTTGTGTGAGCCTAAGCTTACATTTAAGTTTTTTGAGTCCAAACACTTACTTTTAGGCCGCAAATGGCGTAGCACCGATAGCCTTTAACGAATAAATCTCGATGCGAGGATGCTCGGTACCCTTGCCGATACCCCACGGAGCATCTCTCCTCAGACCAACAGCGTGCAACATGTCTGGTGGTAGCTTCAGAGCCGCAGCGCGATCCCTCCACATACTGCATCACAACCACAAATAACAACACATGGACAAATGACATTGACGGAAGCATGTTTTTAGAAAGTAGTTCTTAGCTTACTTACGGTGGGGAGAGAGAAACGTATTTCCTTCTATGGTGGCTTTCCCATAGAGTTTGGTGAGCTCTAAGGTGTCACCCAGTCACCATTATGAGTTAGATGGCGATCTGTGTTTCTATCCGTCACCTAATGTTTCGAGGATGGACCGTGTGAGATACATACCCTGGGGTTACCGTTTGGCTGCTTTAGGTTTGGAGAAAGTTGCCCAAAGAACACTGCTGGGATAGCAATAATATTGCATTATTTATATTTTCGCAGTTTTTCCTACTTTGGCATAAAAAGTCTTGCTTAATAGGTATCCGAAGAACACATGGGGTATGTATGTGAACGACGGATTGATTCTGGCCATCAAAAAACCAGCTGTAGTTTCTTGACTCTGTCAGAACCATTCTGACGCTGGGAATTCAAACAATTATTTCGGCCAGACGACCAGAGAAGCCTAGTCAAAGACAGTTACTCTTCACTTTAATTTAGGAGGCGTTAATATGAATGGGCAACTGAAAACCACCAGTACCGTTTATAAAACTGTCTTATTGACCATAGAGAAGAGTTTTTAATAACCGTTCTCCATTTATGGAGTAACCACCTTGGCTAGCTTATAAACCTATCCTATCGAGCTATCATGGTTCTAGGTTTAACGGTGGCATGTCATGAGAAAACATGGATATGCATTTGTTGTTGATGTATGGTGTAACCGAGGTGTACTGCGGTCCAAATATTTTTCTAGTTTTTACTGCTAAACCAATAATATGGGCAGAATGCCTAATTACAATTATACATTCCTTGAAGTATAAGGCCAACTTAGCCTACGGTGTCGTTTAATTGCTGGCACCATTTACAATGCATAACATTATATACAATATTGTTCTAAAACAGAGGTCGCATCCGACCTTACGTTACCACATAATGTGCTACTTTATTTATCAATAATGGTATAGCGTAACTATGATGCATGTATGTTCCTATGTGGTGCACCTATTAGTCATCAGTGCAAATTAAGCGTCACATGTAGTCTTTACACCGTCTTCTTATGGTGTGAGTTGATGCACGGTGTAGCTGCCGCCTGAAGAATTGCTGCAGGATGCTGGCCAGTATGTTCCATACTAAAAAACAGTGAAGAATAAAGCCATTATTGGTGGCCAATAGATTGTGATACATAGCACATAATGAGAAGTTCACCGTATCACGGTTATGCTGTTTGTGCTGTGAGAGTGACAGATGTCTCCATTGTGTAGAGACGGTAAGTACATATTATATCAAATCATTTCTCGGCACAAGACGATCCACGCCGCTTAGCTCTTGCGGTGCGTAAAACAATGTCCTTGTCTGGACTATGTTCAAAACATAAATTCACCACCGTTTCTGTCATGGTACGGCAAGTCTGGCGAGACGTTACCAACACCATTCTTACATACTGGTTTGGTTGGTAATAGTCTTACACCGCAGTGAAGGCACCACTGGTGACGGGGGTAAGAACAAAGAGCCTTCTTTTAATTTAGTTTTGCCCCTGTTGATCTACCAGGAGCATCCAAAAACTTCATGCGGTGCGGAGCTCGAGTGTCCTGAGAGGGAACCTGACTGTAATAAGCTGCGTTGGTGTAGATTGCAGAATGCGAGCTCTACGCAGTTGGCAGATAAGGAATGAGTTCCCAATCGGACGGAGACCGCCTCCCTTCTAACTGTGTGACTTTGAGAACACCTTTTATACTCGGTAAGAGGCTGTGCCAGCTGGCTCAGCCAATCAGAGTGTGCGCTGTGTATGAGGCGAGCTAGCTAGAGCAATAGTGCCTGGCTCTCGCCCGATCATGTACGCGTGCTGACGATGGCTATGCTTTGACTAGATCTCTCAATAGTCCGTCTTAACCGTACCTTTTCTTTGTCAGTTCTGAACTGATTTTATTTCTGTTCAGATTATTGAATTCTCCGTTCAGTTCTGGTAATAATATGGTCCAAAATTGTGGAGAACGGTCCCATATTACGGAATCGCCATAATATGAGCGACTATATACATAAGTTGCCAGTCTCCATAGGCTAGCGCTTTAGCATTTGTTTACGTCTCATGGCCACGCATGCGCTTAGGGCAATCTCATGGACTCTGTCATTCTATTCTCCTTCCAAATGGCTTATATATGCGCGGGTCTTATGCGGCCCGGAGGGTGGGGGGGGGAAATATCCCCTATTGGGTCATTTCATACCCAGCCGAACAGGGCCGGTACATACCCGACAGGGTGGTCCGCGCTACAGAACTAAGCATGGTCATTCAGTTACCTCAACCAGTCAGAGCAGCAGAACGACATTCAGACTTCTGAGGTCAAGGTCATTGTGATCTTGATACAAAATTTGGAAATGCATAATGCCAAGATTGTCACCAATATCCAGTCAGTGTAACACTGATGACTTCTCTGTACAATTGTCATGAGAGTTGTTTCAACATTTTCTACTGAATACTTATTAACCCTTTAATCCTTGAATTTATTCAAGAAAATTTAAATTTTCTCATAGAAAATGTTCATTTCCAGACCAAGAGAGGACTGTTTTTGAAAATTTACCACTGGAATGACTGGCACGGTTATCGAGCTAGTCATTCCAGTGGTAAATTTTCAATAGTAGTCTTCTTTTGGTCTGCAAATGAACATTTCTCAAGACCACGGCAGAAGCTGTTTTTGGCTGATATGAGGGTAAAAGAGTTAAACTGGAATTCATTTGTTATACATCTGATGTTTCATGTTCAAAACAGATTGTTTTGTCCATTGTTTTGTCTATTGCACTGCCCATACAGAAAGAACACATATATATATATATACACCTGTGCAAAAGTTAAGCACCAGCAAAAACAATAGAACATAGAAACATGATGGTACAACTAGGCTGCCATACTTTTTGTCCCCGCGTTAGCTGACATAATTCCAAGTACGAAATGCACATGCATGCATGACTTCACGCCGCTTGATGTCCGTGCGTGGCGGGAAACAGCACACGTGTTCAGTTATGTAAAAGTCCAGTTTGAGGTGTAGAACATTACATACAGATTTAGGCGACAAGATTAGGAATTTTGTGTTCATGACCGTGGTTTATTTGTACAGAGAGAATTAGCTCTTGATTGTGAACCGCTATGGCAAGACGAAGGTTAAGTGATCGTGTGAAATGGCAAATCATAGGCATGCATACCACTGGTATGTCATGCAGAGAGATTGGCAGACAGCTGAACATTAACCATACTGTAATCAGTCGTTTGATTGCAAAACATGGGCAAACTAACGAGGTGAAGGACAGGCCTAGATCTGGAAGACCGAAGAAGACTACTGCCCGTGATGATCGAGCCCTAGTACGCCTTGTTAGGAGATCTCCATTCACCAACAGCAGAGTGCTCAGCCAGCAATGGGAAACGCGCAATAGAGTGTCAATGTCTACCGTCAAAAGGAGACTGTATGCTGCTGGCATGAAAGCCAGGAGACCTGTCAGACGTCCTCTCCTCACTGCACACCACAAAGAGGAGCGTCTGAGGTGGTGCAACGAAAGAAGACACTGGAACATGAGATCCTGGAGACGGGTACACTGGTCCGATGAAAGTCGGTTCCTGCTTCATGCCACAGATGGTCGAACTCGTGTATGGAGGTCCAGACGCACGGCGTACGACCAACGTAACATCATGGAAGAAGTTCCATTTGGTGGAGGTTCCGTTATGATATGGGGGTGCATCTCATTTGATTGTAAGCTGGATCTGTTGACTGTACCTGGAACACTAAATGGACAAAGATATCAAGATTCCATACTGGATAGAGTTGTGGTCCCTCATTTTGTAAATCATGCACCTGGAACCCACCCTATATTCATGGATGACAACGCCCGACCACATCGTGCTAGAGCTGTGCATGAATACCTCCGCCAGAATGCCATCGAAACCCTACCATGGCCAGCAAGGAGCCCTGACATGAACCCTATTGAGCATATCTGGGACATTCTGGGAAACATGGTGAGAAGGAGGGATCCTCCTGTGCAGAACCTACACGAATTAACAGACGCACTCCATCTTGAATGGCAACGAATACCACAATGGCGTATCAGTCGGTTGGTGACCAGCATGAGACGTCGTGTCCAGGCCGTCATCCAGGCACAAGGTGGATATACCCGGTATTAATAATGACAGTCTCAAACTCGTGCACAGATGTTAAACTTCGTTTTCAGACACCATTAATGACAATCTAGCCACGTGTGTCAACTGTAGGGCAATAGTTGTCAGTTGTGTCAACGTAACCATATTCAGGCCTCGTTTTCAAGTTCAAACAAAAACATACAGTGTTTCCCCACCATCATAATCAGCATTCCTCTAGTTGCATTATTACCTCTTGCACTAAGATGGATGGGTACATAAATGTTTATGCTATTGCTTTCTTCATAGCACATGAATATACCCTCGCATGTGCGTAAAAATAGGGTGGTGCTTAACTTTTGCACAGGTGTATATATATATATATATATATATATATATATATATATATATATATATATATATATATATATATATATATATATACATATATATACATATATATATATATATATATCATATTTAATTAAGGTATGGGAAACTATATTGAAAACAATATGTAGGTTTTCATAGAAAATTTTTTATTTCCAATTTTAGAGCTTTTTTATGTTCTTCTAAATGCCATAAATATATTAGTCTAAAAATCATTAATACTCAAATTTATTAATAAATTATCTATACTAATTTATGTATTAATATATGTTTTTCAGCTTACACGGAGTAAGAGTGTAGATGGTATGTATTTAAAGTGCATTGTATTCTTGTCAAGATATGAAATATGATCAATATTAACCCTTTAATGGTCATACCGGCCAAAACCGGCCTCTGCTATGGTCTTGTGGAATGTCCATTTACAGGCCAAGCGAATACTATTTTTGAAAATTTACCACTGGAATGACTGGCTTGATAACCGAGCCAGTCATTCCAGTGATAAATTTTCAAAAATTGTATTCTCTTGGCCTGTAAATGGACAATCGATAAGAAAATATTTATATATTCTTGACCAAATTTGACCATTAAAGGGTTACTGATGAGTTTAGCTTGATTCAGTGTTTTTCATAGATAAGGTCTCAATTATGAATGCAACAAATCATACGTCACAATCAAAATATACCACCAATCAGAGGTCTGTTAGAAATGATGCTGAACATGTGTTTAGTGGAGGAGTCCGGTTTTAGCTATGCCCCACCCATCTTTAGCTGAGCTCCACCCACACCTCACTCGTGTTTGGATCGATCAAACCATGAACTCCCTGACTCAATTTCCAAAAAAACTATACAGGCAAGCTGTTTAATATTTTGAAAGTAATTTGACTGGGTGCTGTTGCTATAAAATGTAACCATGCCCAGTCAAAATATTCAACAGCGTGTTTATTAAATAGTAAAGACATACAATTCGTTCAACAACTTTTAGTCCGTCATCAAGTACTGTAAGCATTTGGGACAAACTTAGCTACGTCAGTCATGACACAATTAATTATGACATCATGCTACATGTCACGTAGTTGATTATGATGTCATAATGGATAAACTGGAAAGGTCCATTATTTTAAATACTATTTTAACCATTTAATCTGGCCCCTACAATGGTCTTGGGGAATGTCCATTTACAGAACAAGAGAAGGATATTTTTGAAAATTAATCACTGGAATGGCTGACTCAATAACCGAGCCAGTCATTCCATTGATAAATCTTCTAAAACAATCTCTTGACGTGCAAATGGACCTTTTCAATAAGGAAATTGAATTTTTTCTTACACAAATTTTTGGATTAAAAGGTTAAGAGAACATGTAATATACAGTCATTTGATTTAGCTTGCAAGTCTGAACTGTTGATATTTTGACATTTGCCTTGCTCTGGTATTAGCAATATACACATTACTTTGCTGGATTTCTGTTCAATATTATTTAAATGATTTTGCTGAAAGCTTAGTTGCTGCCTAAGACTGCATCAGTTTTTAGTCAAAATGTATTTCGAGATATTTATCAGTAGTTGAAGCCTTGCAGCTGTGACTTGCAGTCTGCTATTCCTTGGTCAGGTTGGTACATGTAACTAGTCTAATGCAGATTTTATATTGTTTTACATTTTAGATCTGAAAGCCAAGCAGAAAGCGTTATCATGTGACGAATTGGAAGATGAATCTGATGATGACGCCGATGCTGATGTAAAAAAACATGTACATAAAAGACATGGGAAACTTAAGTAAGTGGGCCAGCTCTTATATGGAAAACATAATATGTGAACTAGTGCACTGATCTACCCCTAATAACATAGGTTGTTGGGCCATTATGGGCCCATATTGGCTCAGTAACCTATGTTATCATGGACCAGCATTGTAAAAGTCAGGCTAACCCAATGTCATGCACTAGAGTTGCTACACCATAAGGTACATGTACCATAGTGTCTTGTTTAAATGACTCAATGCTCTTTGAACTTGTGTCAAATAATGAAGCAGAAACATAACCTAGCTATCCATTATCTATAAGGATCTTGCATTTAATTCTGTAGTAGATTACCTAACTTGATCTTATTTATCTGTAAATGTAATTAGTTGCAGTTAAAGCGCAATCATTCAATCAACCTCCAATTAGCATCTCATTGGCTGGTATGTAATTCATGATTGATTTTGCTCTTCTCCTGCGATCAATACTCACCATTCTATTACTTCTGATACAAGCTATCTTGGATAGCTGGCCCTATGACTAGACTTAGTAAGCTTTACCGACTCCTGGAACCGGGTACCCGGCTCCCAACAGCCGAGTACCCGTTTGCCATGAAGCTCATTCTTGTTTGCATAGCAACAAGGGCTACATGCTTTTTTGCAGTTGGAAGTCTTAGCTTTCTTAAAGTTTTCTAAGTCTTTTTCTGTGATTGTGATAGCTTTGTGTTCGCTCTCTAAGGATTATTTGGATTACTATGGATGGAGCCAATAATAACCAGGTTGTATAATTCCATGTTATTCCATAGTTAAAAGACTTAGGTCTTCAAAATTTCATGTGTCGCATGTTCCAATTTCTGAACCCGAGTCTGGGATGTGTGTTAACAACGAAATATGCCAGATTGGTCGCCTTCCTTTAACCCCAGCAGGCGATCGGCAGATATGAAATAAGGTGTTGGCTATATGGTGTTTTAAAACGAAAATTGGCTGACGTCGTTCTCCGTATGATCCGAGCGGGTGACATCACACCCGTGTTGTCTCAGATTTTTATGTGAAGAAAATGTTTCATTAATTCGCGCATCTGATTCTGGGTGCTGCGTACTGTATTGGTACCAGAAAAACTGTGGAATTTTCAAGTTTTGCGTGTTATCACGAGCTGTTTGCAATGATCGGTGGTTTCAAAATTCTTGATTTAGATGTGTGGTCTGCGGTTTTACCATGTTTTACAGCAGTTTGTTTTCATTTTGTTGTTTCTTCACATATCGTTTTGGCCTTCGTTAGGAGTATAATTTATATTGATTAGTAAATATACCCCGAATGCTATGCGATATGGTTCCTGGTTCCGTTTATACATCTTTGAGGATCAGTTTATGGGTGTATCTTGCCCGCTTCATTTTTGTCGTCATAATCAATGCGATCTTTGCTGTAACATTGCGGGGTGGTGTGCAGGAGGGTTAACATTTAATTTATGGTCAATTTATTTGAAAATTATTTGTCTGCCTTCCATTCCTGTTTCGTTCCACTTGCTTATTGTAGGTTTGTGCTTATTTATAGGCCAAGCCAGCCCCGCCATCATGTGATGAGTGCCATAAGTTTGTGAGGGTTCTGTTCAAGGACCATGTCTGCTTTAGATGTACAAATTGTAATCTTGATAATAGGTGTAATATTTGTGCAGTGTGGTCGTCCGATATGATGGTCAAGTTCCTTTCCCAAAATGACTTGGCATGGTCTGACTCAGGGTCAGGCGGTCCGAAAGTAAATCGTAGAGCATCCATTTCGCGGGGGGTGGGGGGGGTTGCTCCACGTCTGCAACCAGAGGTTGCGGAGATGGCACCTCCGGCGTGGTTTGGACCTGCTATGCAAGGCTTCTTGCATAGTGTCCTTCCCACGCTGGTGTCGTCCCTGCTACCGAAAGTTGCAAGGCAGTCTCTTCCTGTGCTTGGTACAGACCCTGTCCTTGGACAAGGTTCTGGACTGGCCACCGAGGGAGCCGTCTCGTACGGCCCCCTGGCAGTCCCGTCTGGCTCTGGCCTGATGGGTTCTGTCTCTCTGCGGCCACTTCCGGGTGGTCCAGTGGCGGTGACTGGTCCGGCAGGCATGGGAGCCGTCCGCCAGGTTCAGAGTCTGAAGACGAGGAGGCCGAGGAGGAGAGATTGCTGCGGCCTGAGATGCCGCGGGTGGAGAGCATGGAGGTCGATTCCATCCTGGACGGAACCGCCCTCCATTTGTCTGGCTTGGCGCAAGCCAGGACAGAGCCTCCGCCCGTGGTTGAGGCCACTCCAGTACCGGGCACCGGTCCCGTGCTGGTTGGTTTACCGCCAACTGACACTGTGACGAGTGTGGCGGGCTAGGCTTGGTACTCGCCTATCTCGCCTGGTCCGGCGGTCACGCATGGGGTGCCAACACTATGTATGGCCACGGTTCCTCAACCGCTACGGGTCCGCACGGTTTTCCGTGCAGGCCTACTCCATGGACTGGTGTTTTCCATGGGGTGGCGGCGGAACTGTACGGTACTGGAGTTCCTGGCATATCAGCAATGCCTCCTAGCCGGGAGGCCGTTGCTGGTAAGGCTGTGAGCACGTCAACGGGTGATGTGTTCACGGGAGTGTCCTCTTCGGAAACAGACTGGTCGGAGGCTCTGGCTTGGCTAGCCAGGGTGGACCCGTCTGTCGTTTCGACCACGGCCGAAGAGGATGCACCCCGTCCATCGGGGGTATCGATTAGGACAGGGATCTTTGGTAGCCAAGCACGGGCCATCTTAGAAGACACTGCCAGCATCGCGCAGAATAATTAGCAGTGAATCTGTAGCTGGAGCTAGTGCGACGGGCTCACGCACTAGGGGCTGTAGCCAAGCCGCTAACCAGGCAGCCTTCTAAGAAGCAGAAGAAGCATAAAAGCAAGGCGAAGGCTAAGCCTAGTGCTGCTTCTGCTTCTACTGGGTCTTCTCAGCCGCCTCCAGCGAAGAAGGCCAAGAAGGTTGTGGAGGCTCCTACCCACCCCAATGTTGCCACTGACCGCCCGAGAGGCGGGAAGGGGAAGGGTAAGTCCTGGAAGGGTGGAAAGGTAGTGGATCGTACCTGAGGGTACGAGAGCTCCCTTCGTATCTGCCCGGACCGCACCTGTGCGACAGGAACAGCTGTGCCAGTTAGACCAGCCAAGCCAAGACCAAAATGGTTCTCTCTCTCATTAAGAGAGGAGGGGGGGGGGGGGGGGTGTTGAAGCGGATCACGAGCCAGACACCCGCATTAGGCGTCAATGCATCTATAGTGGGTGGAAGGCTCATGCGTTTTGTCGAGGCTTGGCGAGGTGTGACGTTAGACAGTCTGGTCCTGGGGTGGTTATCCCAGGGGTACATGCCGGAATGGTGGGATTTTCCACCACAAAATCTGTCTTTGGCACCAGTCTGGACACACGTACCAAGGGAACCAGACAAGTTAGAAGTCATTCAAAATGAAGTGCCAGGTTTGCTTCTGAAGAGGGCAATAAAACCAGCAAATCAGAACACTCCAGGCTTCTATTCAAACATGTTCCTTGTCCCCAAAAGCACAGGGGGTGGGGGGTGGGGGTTGGGGGGTGGAGACCCGTTCTCAATCTCAGGCCATTGAATTGGTTTATCCATACACCTCGGTTTCAGATGGAAATTCTGAGGTCGGTAATGGCAGGATTGAGGAAAGGATTGTGGTGTGTATCGATCGATCTGAAAGATGCATAATGAATGGGAGTTTGCATTTCAGAATCAAGTATAGGAGTTTGTAGTCCTCCAATTCGGCCTGTCGACAGCTCCACGGGTTTTCACCAGAGTGGTCCTTGCGGTGACAGCGTTTCTCAGAAGAGAAAACGTGCCGCTTCACACCTACATAGACGATTGGCTTATCAAGGCAGACACGATAGCCAAGTTAGAGGTGGATACTGCTCTGACTCTGAAATTGCTTTCAGATCTAGGCTGGATAGTCAACAAGGAGAAATCTGAGTTGATACCCACTCAACAGTTCGTTTATTTAGCGATGCGATTCGATCTCGAAGAGGGCAGGGTTTACCCGTCAGAGCCCAGAGTGGTGTCTCTGTTAGCCATCCTCAAGAGTTTTCAATTGGGAAACCACATTCAGGCGAGGCAGTTTCTTCAGATGCTGGGCATAATCCTGTACGCTGCTATGATGAAAAGACCTATCCAGTTGTATCTGATGTCTCTGTGGAAACAGAGAACAGAACCCCTGTCAAAGCTGGTGCCAGTTTTGGAGCCATTAATGTCGCATCTTGTATGGTGGAAAAAGCTTCAGAATCTCCTAGTAGGAGTTTCGCTGCACCTACCCCACCCCCAGCTGTCCGTGTACACGGATGCATCGCTGGAGGGGTGGGGGGGCCTGCCTGGGAGAACACCAGGTCTCGGGCACATGGACTCTCCAAGAGAGCCAGCTGCATATCAATCTGTTGGAAATGATGGCAGTGGAACTGGCGTTGGAAAAGTTTCTTCCAAAGATCAGGGCAAGGCGATATTGATACGGTCGGACAATTCGACAGTGGTATCATACATAAATCGCCAAGGCGGGACCAAATCACCAACATTATGTATGAAAGTGTGGCACTTGATTCAATGGTGCAGAAATTACTCGGTTGTTTAGAAAGCAGCTCACATTCCTGGGCGATTGAACATTCTGGCAGATGCTTTGTCTCGCAGACAGAGGATTCTGCCAATAGAATGGTCTCTCAACCCTCCAGTTCTTCATAGGATCTTCGAGCAATGGGACAAACCCAACGTGGACTTGTTCACCACAAAGGAAAATGCTCAAATCATGACTAATGTCTCGCCGATTCCAGATCCAAATGCCGTCGATACAGACGCTCTGGCAATAAGCTGGAGAGGGATGCACGCTTACGCGATCAGGGAGGAACCGTGCCTGGTCCTGCTAATCGCGCCAAGTTGGCCCAGCAGGTCGTGGTTCACGGATCTTCTAGATCTGCTGGTGGACAATCGAGTGCATTTGCCCGAGATTCCGAACATAATCTCCCAGGCCAAGGGATGCTTCCTACATGAGCATCCCGAACTGTTCAAATTGACTGCGTGGATGTTATCAAACAACGTTCCACGTCGGGAGGTTTTTCTCGACAAGCTGCGAAATTCATTGCAGCTGTGAGGAGGTCAACCTTCAAATCATATAACAACAAGGTTAACAAATTTGAAGACTAGTGTGAAGGAAAGGGTATTGATACCTTTCAATCCACTATTCAGCAAATAGCAGACTCTCTGTCAGCTGTTCTTTTCACGACTAGCTCCTATCACAATTGCTGGATACAAGTCAGCTTTGGCATCGGTTATCCCTTGTCTAGCCATCAGGGATAGTCCAGAGGTGGCCCAGTTAAATGTGATGGTGAAGGGAATGAGAAATCTCTGACCGAGACAACCGGTAGTCATTCCAGCCTGGAGTCTATCGTTAGTGCTTAATGTACTGGCCAAGCACCCTTTCGAACCGTTGCGTTCGGCTAGTCTAAAGCATTTGACTCTAAAGGCACTCTTTCTATTGGCGGCTTCCTCAGCTAGAAGGCACAGTGAGATCCATGTGCTTTCAGCAGAGAGGGACCGATTTATTGTCTCCAGAGAGGGTCTGCATCTACTGCCAAGAGCAGAGTTTATGTCAAAGAATCAATCTTTGAGATATCCCGGCAAACCGATCATTATACCGAAACTAACTAGGTTTGATCGTGATGCCAGTGTTTGTTGCCCAGTCTGTGCTTTGACTAAGTGCAAGAAACGGACAGACTCGTTACAGTCGAATGATAGACATCTGTGGATCTGCCATAAGAAGCCATATGGCGCCGCATCCATGGATTCTATCTCTCGTTGGGTAGTCGAATGCATTCAGACTACCCATGAAATTGCGACTGGGCACCAGGTGCAATGCGCAAGGGCATACGACATAGAGGAATAGCCGCCTCAACCGCCCTTTACAGTGGTGTTCCGTTAGAGGACATCATGGCTGTTGCACAATGGCACTGTGAGTCCTCTTTCACGGATTACTATATGAGGGATGTGTCAGACCCCACCAATCCACTCGCTTTAGCTGTTTTGAAATGATAGTTATACAACCACACTGCTCTTCTCCATTTTTTGGCATTTGTAAGCAAGAATTTAGAAGCAGACATGGTCAAGCGAGAGGATGTCAACCAGATTGTGTCACTGATGGCCGGACAAGTGATTGGTTGAAGGCTCCACGTCTGGAATCCAAATATCATGAGGTAATTCAAGATTGAGAGTTTTTTGTATTATGTCTATATATCATATTCATTCATCTTATATATCCATGCTCATTCCCAGGCTGATATATGCAAAGAGCAGTTAACCCTCTTAGCATATTTGTGTTTTCAGGCGAGATGCATGTTCCTGAGTTCTCTCCCTTTTTCTTAGGAGAAAAAAAAAAAGGGTGGGGGGGGCCAGTGATGCGAATGTGATTCGGTCCCTTTAACTTGATGGTCCTTTTAGGTCTCCATTTGTCAAGTTTAAGTCTAAGCTCTTTCTCCAAGGGGCAAAAGTGGCAATTGATGGCTTGCCCCTTCCCACCAGGTTACTATCTAAATCTGGTGTATATCAGAAGTAATAGAATGGTGAGTATTGATCGAAGGAGAATGAAGGAAATTTCAATTTCCCTTTCTCCGAGATCTAACAATACTCACCATTCTATTACGGACCCTGCCTCCCAGCCCCACGGAGGCAAGCCATGGGTATCTCTTGTTTGGTTGCTATGCAAACAATATGAGCTTCATGGCAAACGGGTACTCGGCTGTTGGGAGCCGGTAAAGCTTACTAAGTCTAGAGTCCTAGGGCCAGCTATCCAAGATAGCTTGTACCAGAAGTAATAGAATGGTGAGTATTGTTAGATCTCGGAGAAAGGGAAATTGAAATTTCCTTCAATTCAAGATAATGTGGCAAATTGTTTGACAACAGGTTCCAGTCAACTTAGTTTCAAATATTCATCGTCTTCCCTCTATAGAAAATTGAAACTGAAACACTTGGCACTTCAAGGGTTAATTGATATCATATCCCCCTAAGAAATTTTCTGAAGTATTATAGTCAATGAGGATAGATAATGCAATGTAAGTCTGTGACATTAACTTCAATGCTATGTACTTAGGTACATACAGTCGGCTGAAGGGATTATGTTTTAGGTGTGCGTAGCTGATCAGCAAGACCCTTTGACCTCTTTATTAAATTTAACAGTAGGCTGTGCATTTAACACTTTATCCCTCATATCAGCAAAAAACAGCTTCTGTAGTGGTCTTGAGAAATATCCATTTGCAGACCAAGAGAATGCTATTTTTTGAAAATTTACAACCGGAATGACTGGCTCGGTTATCGAGCCAGTCATTCCAGTTGTAAATTTTCAAAAATGGTCTTGGTCTCCAAATTGACATTTTCTTTAGAAAATAGAAATTTTCTTAAACAAATTCAAGGCTTAAGGGGTTAATGCCTCCTCAATTTTCTCCATATTTTCCATGTCACTCTCCCAGTGTATCATCTTTATTGCATATTTTAGGAGAAGAACAAAATCTGAATATCAGTCAAACTTTCAAGCACCTTGGAAGTTTACGTACTTAGAAGGGGCTTGGCATGGTGCTCACCATCCACACATCATTCCGGTGAGTAAGGGAGATACTGTAGTAATCTAAGATATAAAACCACTACCTCAGACCTACCCACTACCCACACGCTGGTAAGCAGTTGAATATTTTGAAAGTAGTTTGAGCTGTAGCTGATGCGTATTCTGAAATTTATTCCTTGTATCGAAAGGCATTTGTAGCTTACCTTTTTAACATCAAGGCAAAGTAATTCACATCCATGCTATAATCATGATTGTACTAAATTAACTCTCGTAGGTATGCTTTATGCATTTAAAAAATTGAAATTGATCAATAATATTATTTTATTTAAAATAATTGATTTTATTCAAATTAAATTGCATGTGTTTTACATCTTCCCTGATTGCATCATAAGGAATAGAGGGTCCATTTTTATCTATGGCCCACCCATTTCTAGCTATGTCCTGCCCATTTCTAGCTATGCCCCACCCATTTCTAGCTATCCCCCCCCCCATTTCTAGATATGTCCCATCCATTTCTATCGATGTCCCGTCCATTTCTAGCTATGTCCCAGCCATTTCTATCTATGTCCCGTACACTGCTAGCTATGTCCCATACATTGCTAGCTATGTCCCGTCCATTTCTAGCTATATCCCATACATTGCTAGCTATGTCCCGTACATTTCTAGCTATGTCCCATTCATTTCTAGCTATGTCCCATCCATTGCTAGCTATGTCCCGTCCATTGCCAGCTGTGCCCCGTCCATTGCTAGCTATGTCCCATACATTGCTAGCTATGTCCCGTACATTGGTAGCTATGTCCCATCCATTGCTAGCTATGTCCCGCCCATATCTAGCTGTCCTGTACATTTCTAGCTAAGTCCCATCCATTTCTAGCTGTGTCCCATCCATATTTAGCTATGTCCCGTACATTTCTAGCCAAGTCCTGTCCATTTCTAGCTATGTCCCATCCATTTCTAGCTATGTCCCATTCATTGCCAGCTATGTCCCGTCCATTGCTAGCTATGTCCCATACATTTCTAGCTATGTCCCATACATTTCTAGCTATGTCCCATCCATTTCTAGCTATGTCCCATCCATTGCCAGCTATGTCCCGTCCATTGCTAGCTATGGCCCATACATTTCTAGCTATGTCCCATCCATTTCTAGCTATGTCCCATCCATTGCCAGCTATGTCCCGTCCATTGCTAGAATGGCCCATACTTTTCTAGCTATGTCCCGTCCATTGCTAGCTATGGCCCATACATTTCTAGCTATGTTCCATCCATTTCTAGCTATGTCCCATCCATTGCTAGCTATGTCCCATCCATTTCTAGCTATGTCCCATCCATTGCCAGCTATGTCCCGTCCATTGCTAGCTATGGCCCATACATTGCTAGCTATGGCCCATACATTTCTAGCTATGTCCCATACATTTCTAGCTATGTCCCATCCATTGCCAGCTAAGCGCTGCGCACGGTTTGCGTGTGTTGGAATCTCAATTTAAAACTTTCTAACCTGAATTCCAAGCATCTGCGCTTCAAGGTAACTATACCTATTGTAACAGATTTATTAACCCTTTAGCAGTCATATCAGCCAAAAATGCTTTCAGTAGTGGTCTTAAGAAATGTCCATTTGCAGACCTGGAGAAGACTATTTTTGAAAACTTACCACTGGAATGACTTGATAACCAAGCCAGTCATTCCAGTGGTAAATTTTCAAACTTCTCTTGGTCTGCAAATAGACATTTTTAAATGAAAAAATTTTCTTGAACAAATTTGAGGGTTAAAGGACTAAATTGTCAATTCACCAAAGACATACAATAAGTACAATTTTTGTGACAAACTGTTCCATTGTCGTGACAGTGCCAATGATTATAACGTTATTATAATGATTACTTGTATGATGTCAGCAAGCCTGTGATGTATTTAATTATTAGGGATGTGGTTTTTGAAGATTTTCACGAACCGAACTGGTTGACGATACGCTAGTCCGGTTCACGAACCATCTAATATTCAAAATCTGAACTGATAAAATAGAATTTGAAATATTGTGAAACACAAAATCATTTGCAAATTCCAAGTGGCTTTAGTGACAAAATACACAACAAATGGTTAGTATATAACAGCCAGATAAGTTCAATACACTCAAATAAGTTTCATTGCGTGGTTAGTTGGTTACTTCTTGCCGTTTTATAGACGACACTAGTTAAATAAATCGATACAGGGAACCAGGCTAGTACGGGAACCTCATCTAGACAACACAGATATCTAGATCTAATAGATCTCCTTGAGTTTAAGCAACTAAAATAGTTTTGCTGAATACAAATTCTCGGGTACTTTGAACTGGATTTTGTATCAAGATATTACTAGATAATTAGAATGCATAACATTTTGCAAAAAAATACGCCCATATAAATGCAGTTGGGCGAGAAAACTGTTTTAAAGAGCGGTTTTACTGGTAGTTCATTTATCTATACTGTAATTGTATATCTATATCTAGCATTTTACGATATTGATCAATTTGTGGTAGTAACAATTGCACGCTAAACATCCTCGATTTTAATCAGAAAGCACATCGCATTTTGATTGGATATACTGACTGGTGTTCATTATAATAGCCAATGAAAACATAATGGAAGAATGATTAGAAGAATAATTTGAAAACTGTATCATTTCTCGGAAGTCATGGCCGCTTTCGCGTAGACCTTATAAGCCTGTACTATGTTGAGATGGTGTAATACACATAACAAAATTTTTTTGGCTTATAATGTCGATATTTGCCGGTAAATTAAATCATTTAAGCGAGGAAGGTATGTGTTACTCTAGGACGATTACGCTATCATGGGTGTGGGTTGAACTTACTCAGAAAATATTTCAATATATTGCCGTAAATCTGAATTACGGTTTATCATTCAAAACTTGTATATGGCTAGATTAAGTAATTAGTAAATTGTTTTTGTCATGATTTCCGTATATTTGCCTTAGACAAATGGAAAATACATGCGGAAAAAAAATTAATGTATGGTTTGCGAACCACAAGATTCGTCAAATAAATGTTCGACTATGATTCGTCTTCCCAGAGTTCGCGATTGTTCGATGGTTCGAATGTTCGCCCCAGCCCTATTAATTATGATGTCCGCTACGTGAGTGACAGATCGGAACCCCTGTATTGGTCATGTTGGTTAGGTCTGGTGTGTAGTTCTGTACTTGTAAGTTAACCCTTTCAACGATACAGAACTTGCAACTTGTTTACGGCATAAGAAATGTTGTATGGGATACAGTACAGCTCAGTAATAACTTGAAATGTTGCCAAAATAAAATGTACTGTTGTATATTTTGAACATAATTGGATTGAAAGACAGCAATGTCTTCCAATATAATTTTTGTTTAAAATATTCAACAGAACAGTTCATCATACTAACATGTTTTGGGGTTTTTTTTAAAACATGTTCGTTTATGAGCTGTACTCATATTTAAATTAGTTTGCCTGTTCACCTCATCAGCGGCTGATATTCAGTTGTTAGTAGCAACATGTCCTTGAGAGGGGTGCATGATTTTTGTGAAGGCCTACATGAAGATTGCTCCACTTAATGATCCGAATGGTATCTGAGAATTAAACAAAATGTTAACGTTTTTCAAAATGCGATGACTGCTTGACAAGCGCAAGCCCATGCATTAGTTCAATATTTCGATATAATATCTTTCAAATTGGGTAAAATTCACCATTATTAGCTCACCTGGTCAGAATGGCCATGTGAGCTTATGCGAAGGCGACCGTCCGTCATCTGTGTGTCATCCGTCATCCGTCAACTTTTTCTTTAAACGACTTCTCAAGAACCACTGGGTTTCAATTATATTTGGCAGGAAGCATCCCTAGTGCATAGAGATTCAACTTTGTTCAAAGGAAGCCGATCGGCCAAAATCCAAGATGGCCACTGGCCAAAATGGCTGATTTTTATAAACACTTTAAAAAATCTCCGAAACCGCTGGAGGAATTGATTCAAAACTCATAACACATCATCTATTGCAACGGTAGACCCATGTTTGTTCAAGGCAACCTGATTGGCTGATATGCCTAGCGGCCATCTTGGATGACCTAGTTTTCACAAAAACGACTTCTCCCGAACAGCTGAAGGGATAGACCTGAAATTTGGTAAATTTGCTTAGGGACCAAGGTCCATTCAAGTTTGTTCAACGTTTGTACGTTAAAAAACGTGGCCACCATCAACCAATCAAATTTTAGCATTAGTTGGTCATATTGGCTTTTTGTATTTTATGTATTTTGATGGCGAAATTTGCTTTATATATGCTTATCAGTGTGGCGAGTTCAAATATGACACTTTCGAGACTGTCGGATAAACGGTTTGGCTGCCTTCTTGGTTTGTTTTCCCGCCATAGGCTCCCATAGGCTCCCATAGTAAAGCAATGGGCCCATAGTAAAGCAATGGGGAATTCTTTAAACGACTTCTTCTCAAGAACCACTGGGCCAATTTCAATTATATTTTGGAGGAAGCATTCATAGGGCATAGAGATCTAAGTTTGTTCAAACGAAGCGGATCGGTCGAAATCCCAATGGCCGCCGGCCAAAATGGCTATTTTTAGAAACACTTTAAAAAATCTTCTCCAAAACCGCTGGAGGAATTGATTCAAAACTCTAACACATCATCTGTGGCAACGGTAGACCCAAGTTTGTTCAAGGCAACCTGATTGGCCGATTTGCTTGGCGGCCATCTGGAATGGCCTAGTTTTCGCGAAAACGACTTCTCCCGAACCGCTGAAGGGATAGAGCTGAAATTTTGTAAATATGCTTAGGGACCAAGGGCCTTTCAACTTTGTTCAAGGGAAGTTTGTTCGTTAAAAAACATGGCCGCCATCAACCAATCAAAATTTGGTGTTTCTTGGTCATATTGGCTTTTTTGTATTTGATGTATTTTGATGGCGAAAATTGCTTTATATATGCTTATCAGTGTGGCCAGTTCAAATATCCCACTTTCGAGACTGTCGGATAAACGGTTTTCCTGCAATCTTGGTTTGTTTTTCCGGCATAGTCTCCCATAGTAAAGCAATGGGGAATTCTTTAAATGACTTCTCAAGAACCACTGGGCAGATTTCAATTACATTTGGGAGGAAGCATTCATAGGGCATAGAGATCTAAGTTTGTTCAAACGAAGCGGATCGGTCAAAATCCAAGATGGCTGCCGCCCAAAGTGAACGATTTTTAGAAACACTTTAAAAAATCTCCGAAACCGCAAGAGGAATTGATTCAATACTCATAAGACATCATCTATGGCTACGTTAGACCCAAGTTTGTTCAAGCCAACCTTATTGGCCTATTTGCTTGGCGGCCATCTTGGATGACGTAGTTTTCCTGAAATTTGTTCAAAGGAATTTTGTACGTTAAAAAACATGGCCGGCATCAACCAATCAAAATTTAGCATTTGTTGGTCATATTGGGTTTTTTTTATTTGATGTATTTTAATGGCGAAAATTGCTCTATTTATGCTTATCAGGGTGGCGAGTTCAAATATGGCATTTTCGAATCTGTCGGATAAACAAACGGTTTTGCGGCCATCTTTGATCATTTCCCCGCCAAAGTCACCCATACTAAAGCATTGGAAAATTTAAAATGTCTTCTCGAGAACCACGGCCGATTTCAAATATATTTGGCAGAAATAATCCTTATGGCATAGATATTCAAGTTTGTTCAAATGAAGCCGGTCAGACAATTTGGACAGCGGCCATCTTGGATGTTGGCCGATTTTTAGAAAACTCATTAAATATGATCTAGAGCAACAGCTGAAACAAGTTTATTCAAGAGAACTTGATTGGCCAAATAGTTTGGTGGCCATCTTGGATGACCTAGTTTTTTCAAAAACGACTTCTCCAGAACCGCTGGAAGGATCAGGCTGAAATTTGGGCGATTTGATTAGGGCATAAGGGCCATTAAAATTTGTTCACGGGAAGTTGATCCATCAAAAAATATGGCTGGTGTGGCCCAATCAAAATGTAGCATGTTTGGTGGCTATATTGAATTTTTTACGAATCTTGAAGCCGAAATTGGTTTTATATGTGTGTGTTTGGGCATTCTGATTTCAGATTTGCCATTTTCGAAACTGTCGGATAAATGTTTTAGCGGCCATCATGGATCATTTTCCAACTAGAAACTCCCATGTACTAAAGCAATAGGAAATTTCAAGTGTATTTGGCAGAAAACATACTTACATGTAGGGCATAGAGATACACGTTTGTTCAAGTGAAGCTGGTCTGTAATTTGCCTGGCGGCCATCCTGGATTTTTGAAATGCCTTTAAAAATCTTCTTTTCCGAATCCACATGGGGGATTGATTCAAAACTCATGACAGGTTACGTACGGAAACAGCTGAATCCAGTTTGTTCAATGGAACTTGATTGGCTAATGCTTTAGCAGTCATCTTGGATGACCTGGTTTTCATGAAAACAACTTCGTATTCAGAATCGCTGAATGGATTGGGCCAAAATGTGGGAGATATGATAAGGGACTAAGGGCTGTTAAGTTTTGTTCAAAAGTAATTGATACATAAAGAAACATGGCTTCTGTTTTCTTGGTATATTTCTGCTCAACTCTGTAGGGTTCTACTTATGGTTGGAATCAGCTGGCCAATATCCCCCCCCCCCCTTCACCCCCCCCCCCCCTCCCCAGATCGAGGATACAAGCAAGGAACTGTCTACGTCTACCAGGAAAGAGCCATATTGTGACAAGCCTTTTACATGTTTTAGGAGGGTCTGAAGAACAATATTCTGCTGGCTCCTGCAATGTAGCAAGCAGGAACTCTTTCATTAGAGGCATCTCTTAAGCGATGCAGATGGAGGGATCTGATCTGTCACTCAAGTATCTGATGTCTTCATCAATCCAATCTAGCTAAGCGCCACCCACCCTTTGCCATGTTGGAATCGATTGATCCCTAAACTGCCTGACTATCAATTTCCAGAAAACTATACAAGTAAGCTGTTGAATATTTTGAATCTAATTTGACTGGATGTTGTTGCCTATGGCCTATGGCAGCAACAGCACCCAGTGACATTAGTTTCAAAATATTCAATAGCATCTTGATTAAATGGTAAAGACATACAATTCATACAACAACACCTAGTCCGTCATCAATTAAGCTTTTGTGACGAACTTATCTATGTCATTCATGACATCATTGATTATGGTGTCATCCTACATGTCACGTTGTTGATTATAGCATAATATGATTGAGGAATAAACTGGAATAGTCCAGTGTGTCACTATTTTGCTGACGTCACAATCAAAATAATGTAGCTCTGTCATGGAACTCGAAGAATCTATCATAAAAAGTATAAATTGTATGTTGTTGATGAATTTACAATTTAATAAAGATTCTGTTGAATATTTTGAAACTAGTTGGATATGCAGCAACAGACTGAAGTCAAATTATTTTCAAAATATTCACCCGCCTACCTGTATAGTTATATTGAAATTTAGGTTCTGGGAATTAAGGTTGTTATTACATCACAAAAGCATCTATACCGTTCAATCACTACATGCTAAATCAACTACTCTGCATTTAGCCACCAGAATAAGATTTTTATGCTTGCTTACATGCCCCCATATGCCTATTCCACTTAAACACACCCTCAACCAGGCTACTGGTAGGGTGCACCCCCAGCATATGCCTTGAAAGAGACTGGCACCAGTCTGTACTCACTCCTCTGTGACACCTCACCTGTCAGATCACATGACCGCGCATGCGCAATGGAGCCCAAATAGGAAACAGATTCACTTTTCAAATATTCTGCAAGCAGTACAGTCAGCCATATACCAGCTTACGTTATTTTGTACTTTGCGCTGTGTTCAGCTTTACATTTTGAAAGTTCTCTACATCAGGAATATGCCTAACATGAAGTCCATTCTTCCTAAGTTATGTTTATTGAGTATTTCATGGTTTTGTTGCCTTTATTATACTTTTATGTCTGTGTTCCCAATTTTCATGGTACTCTAGTTTCATGGTAGTCAAACATGCCTTTAAAGTCATCATCGTCATTTGAAAGCCCTCAATTTTCTATCTGTTACCGTCGCTTATAACTCATGCTTTAGTGCTTTCGACTTATATCCCTAAGAATTTTCTGTTAGTCTTTTTTCTCTGGGGATATTTGAATTTGATAATTCCCGCCTTTTCTAAGCATGTGTTTTGCATTCTTTAGCTGAGACTCCAAAATTTTAGAGAAGTTCTTTTTAAGTTCTTCGAAGCTGCATGCCTCATTTTTTCGTTTTTAGGAGTCAGTTAAAGCAGCCGAGAAGGTTAAATGCACTTCTGCCCAGTGTGATCGGGTCCACTCCGTGGAATTCTTTGGCCATGTTTGCTTCAAGTGTACAACGTGTACATCATTAGCGATGTGCGGGATTTGCAAGGGTTGGGTGCCGACCGTTTCCAAATGGTTTTTTGGGGTTTTTTTTTAAAGATTTTATGGCCACGTCCGCATTGTCCTCTGATCGCTCCCCCTCCATTGCTTCTACGCCTAGAGCTGTTTCATTTTCTGGTGCATCTGTGTCAACTCCGCTAGCAATGGGGGGGGGAGGGACCTATTCTTTTAATTCAGAGGCTATCATGGCTCCTTTTGCTCGTTTCGAGTCATTCACGACTGTGGTGACCTAATCGTTGGATGAATGTATTTCGACAGCCATACGCGCGGCTAAGGACGAGTCATCAGAGTCAGACAATAACCGGAAGGTTAGCGGGAAATGGGGGAAACCGAAACCCAGACTCTAAGAGAAAGAGCCCATAAAGGTGGTTTCGTGTAAGTCACCAGGCAAAACCCACCTAAGCCGTGAGGAAGGGCATTACCCTCAAGCAGTGGTTTCAGCGAAGGTAGTCCCCGATTCATTACACTACGCCAAGGTTCAATGTTCCATGTTACCGGTAGCTAGAAACATCCAGAGATCGCCTGTTATTAATTTAGTACAGTCAGGAAGCTCGGTAGCTTCCAGTTTATCAAGCACTTCCGGTAGGTGCTCGGTAGATTCGGGTCTGCAAGACCCTGGTCTACTTCCGGTTTCCATTTCCGGTCCTTCCTCTTCCACTTCCGGTATGGCTTCCGGTTTTGCCGGATATCCGGGTCCTCAGGACCCTGTTTATTTTCCGATATCTGGTAGGTGTTTCACCACTTACGTTTCCGCTTCTGGTGCTTGTACTTCCGTTTCTAGTAGGGCTTCTGGCTTACAGGATATCTGGGTCCTCAGGACCCTGTGAATGTCCGATTTCCGGTAGGTGCATTTTCATTTCCATTTACTATTCTACTTCCAGTTCTCGTATTTCCGGTTCCTCTTCTACTTTCGGTTTTTACTCTACATCCAGGTCCGTATGATCCTGTTCAGTTTCCAGTTTTATACTTCCAGTTTTCTCATTTACGTGTCCTATTCTACTTCCCGTTCGCATATTTCCGGTTCCAAGATTTTTTCCGCTTCCAGTTTTCGTTCATCCGAGGATAGGGTCGCTTACGGTTTCAGGGACTTCAATTTCCGTGTTCGTTTTCTTAGTACCTAGTCATCATATGGCCTAAGAGTTAGTCTTATTTCCGTAATTGATTTAGAGAATCGGAATATTTAATGGCTGAAAATCTTCATACAGAGACATTGCCAGTCTTTTAGTATTTTGAATTTATAGTCATTCAGCATTCAGTCTTTAGCTGTAACAGTATTTCAACGTAATTAAAGATTTCCGACTGGTTCCCGTATGGGGTTTTTGGTTTAGCTTTTTTCATATGAGCCTATTGTAGGTTTAAATAGAACACTCAGCCGATAAGGCAGTTGTATTCTTCTGTCAAGCGTGTATTTTCAGTTAGTCTTAACGTTCCCATGCTTCGTTATTTATTATTTTCTTCTTTCAGATTTAGTATATTTTATTGGTTTATTTATTTCTCTTTATGTCCAAGTTTCTACGCATCTTCTCTAGATACATAATTTTCTTCCATCCGCCTTTAGATGGCCAGTTGTCTTCGGGCCGTTCAGCCTTTTCTCACTCCTTTCTCCTCTTATGTTGGCAGGTTGACATATTTATTTTAACCTAAGGGAGTTAATTCGTTGCGCTTATTCTATCTTATTTTTTATTCTATATCTCGGCTTTTATTCCTTCTTTTCCTTTTATGGGTTATTTCTCCTTTCTTAATGTCTATTCTTGTGGATATTATTCTTGGTTCCATTCTCTTCTCGGGGTTCCTTCTTTCAGTGACTGTCAGTTTTCTTCTCTGTCATCATGGTTACGGCGAGTCATTTCGCCCTGGTTTTCATGTCGCCTCTTTGTCATTTTAGCCTTTTTTCTTCCCTTTTCGCTATTATTTTCAAATTTTGGCTTGCCTCTAGTTTTATCATTTTACTTAAAAGCTTGTTCTTTCCTTTACTTCTCAGCGACAGTTTTCTCGGCTAGTAAATTTACATTTTTTCTTTTCTTTTCCTTCTTCCGGTAGCTGTCGATTGTCGTTTTATCTGTCAATTGATTCTTCCTTTCCCTTTTATGATATTTTTCTATCTTTTTGTAGTTTTCTAGGGTTTTCCCCTAGATCAGAGTTTATTGTGCTGATCCTTGAAGTTGTCTTTATGCATGTTTATTTCATAGCTTTATTTTTTCTATAGGCTTTTCTGTATTATTCAGTTCCTTGTCATTCTCAGTAGATGGTTTTCAGTTGTTTTTTCTTTACCTTGGTTTTCTGTCTTGTGGGGGCGGATGTGTGAGATCAGGTTTTCTGTCGTGTAAGTATTATGTAATGGTGCCGTCCGGGCGGGCGGGCGGCAGAGTGGTTTCCGGATGATAACTCTGTTACCGAATGTTGGATCGCATTGAAACTAGATGGGGTGGTGGGACTAGGCCTGGGGAAGAAACCTATCGAAATTGACGATGATCCGAAATCCAAGATGGCCGCCAGCCACATGCGGCCGTCTTGGAAATTGGTTTCCGGATGATAACTCCATTACCGTTTGTCGGATCGCATTGAAACTTCATAGGGTGGTGGGACTAGGCTTGGGGAAGAAACCTATCGAAGTCGACGATGATCCGAAATCCAAGATGGCTGCCAGCCACCGGCGACCATCTTGAAAATTGGTTTCTGGATGATAACTCAGTTACTGTTTGTTGGATCGCATTGAAACGTCATGGAGTGGTTGGACCAGGACTGGGGAAGAAACCTATCGAAATTGACAGTGATCGGAAATCCAAGATGGCCACCAGCCACCGGTAGCCCTCTTGAAAATTTCTGGATTTCTGGATTATAACTCCATTACTGTTTATCGGATCGCTTTGACACTTCATAGAATGGTTGGACTAAGTCTGCGGAAGGAAGAAACATCGAAAGCAATGCTGATCCGAAATCCAAGATGCCGCCAACCACAGGCGGCCATCTTGATTATTGGTTTCCGGATGATAACTCCGTTACCATTTATCGGATCGCTTTGAAACTTCATAGAGTGGTTGGACTAGGTCTGGAGAAGAAAGCTATCAAAATTGACAATGATCCGAAATCCAAGATGGCCACCGGTGGCCATCTTGAAAATTGATTTCCAGATGATAACTCCGTTATCGTTTATCGGATTGCTATGAAACTTCATAGGGTGGTTGGACTACGTCTGGGGAAGAGACCTATCGAGATTGACAATGATCCAAAATCCAACATGGCCGCCAGCCACCGGTGGCCATCTTGAAAATTGGTTTCCAGATGATAACTCTGTTACCGTTTATTGGATCACTTTGAACCTTCATAGAGTGGTTGGACTAGGTCTGAGGAAGAAACCTATCGAAATCGACAATGATCCGAAATCCAAGATGGCCGCCAGCCACCGGTGGCCATCTTGAAAATTGGTTTCTAGATGGTAACTCCGTTATCGTTTATCGGATCGCTATGAAACTTCATAGAGTGGTTGGACTACCTCTGGGGAAGAAACCAATTGAAAGAAACCAATTGAAATTGACTATGATCCGAAATCCAAGATGGCAACCAGCCACCGGCGACCATATTGAAAATTGTTTTCCGGATGATAACTCTGTTACCGTTTATCGGATTGCTTTGAAACTTAATAGGGTGGTTGGACTAACACCCGGGAAGAAATTTATCGAAATAGAGGATGATCCGAAATCCAAGATGGCTGCCAGCAATAGAGGATGTTCCAAAATCCAAGATGGCTGCCAGCCACTGGTGGCCATCTTGAAAATTGGTTTCTGGATGATAATTCCGAAACTGTTCATCCGATCAGTTTGAAACTTTATAGGTTCACTGAACTCGGAAGAAACCAATTGAAATCTACATTGTTCCAAAATCCAATATGACCACCAATTTATGGCAGATATCTTGAAAATCACTTTCCATATGGTAACTGGTATCATTTGTTCGAATCCGGTTGAAACCTTTTTGGTTCATTGAATTACATTTGAAGAAGAACTATAGCTTTTCTACCATCTACAGTCTGAGGAACAAACTTCTAAAATCTAGGATTGGTCAATTTGATCAGCCATCTTATAGACCAGTTTCAGAATGATAACTCTTGCTATGATGTGTCGGAAAAGTTTCCTGTGACATTATATATATATATATATATATATATATTAAAGTGTGCTATATGTCAACAGCTCTCGTTCTTTCGTTTGTCATCATGGCGGGGTATTATGCGCCGTTTGCGGAGCTCTTGTTATATTTTTCAGTCCACTTTTAATTTTAGTTGTTCTCATAGAAGTTCTTCTTTCCTTTCCTTTTAGTTCTCCCCCTTCAAGGTTGGGGGGAGGGGGGCGGGTGTTGCTGATATTTCATCCCATTACTCACATCTTGACGGTTGATTTACATTCTGCATCATGCAAAGGCTGTATCTGAATACAATATTTTAGTGCAATTCTAATTAGTCTTTGATCTTTATTACTTTAGTATTATAGGGGCAATTACCTTTTTTAGTTTGCTTACCAGGGCATCATTTTTTAGGCGAGCTATTGCTCTCGCAGCTTGCCTAACTTTCGTCCCATGAGAGCAATTAATAGCTCACCTTAAATCTCAAATCTTTGATCACGGTTTAGATGTTTTACTTCTTACATGTAAGCGCAGATTTTATATCATACAAATGTATTTGCAAATCTTCATTTTGCTAGAGGAGCGATCACTCGCCTAACACTGTTCGTGGAGAGCAATTTTTTAACTCTACATTTTTCTAGAAATTAAGCCCGGGTTTAGCATGAAACATTTCATGTTATGTAGATTTCACTTTATTCTTTCTTCTGTTGATAGAGTGGGAGTTCTTGCTCTATCTCTATTTTATTTTTATTTACCTTGTTCTGACATCTATTTCTGGGTCTCTTATTGTGTTGAAAGTTTTCAGAAATTCTTTTCCATTTTCTCTCTTGCTAAAGGAAGAGTTCATATCTAGAGTCATGTAGCTGTCTGGGGAAAGATTTTCAAGGAAATTTAGATCCAGGATTTAAAGATGTTGTGAGGACTAGATACCCGATCGCTCTGATTAACTTGACAATCATATTACAGATTCTCCTTTACTAGAAGAACAAAATGCTTTTTTAATTTTTGTAATCGGCCCAGCCAAAGCTGAGATAAGCATATACGTGTAGCAACCACCTTGACAACCAAACATTTTTAGCTATTGCGCTAGAGTTGTGACCTCACACCGGGATGACACCAATTCTTATTGGTCTAGATTGTTATCTCGGGGAGCAAAGCTAGGCTCTCTACTGCTGCGCGTATTAGATACCTATGCACCTATTCTTTGACAATTCATTGTTCACACAGGGACACTACATTGTTCGAGACTCACAAAGGTTCAATAATATCGAAGTTGATGATATTTTTGTTGATTAAACTTAAAGGACAGACCTCATGGTCACGGTGCCTGACATCACAATTCTAACGTATAGGCCTGTTAGAGGTGACAGTAACATCGGATTTTGTGTACATGAATTAGGCTGTATTTAATCAAACCCACCCACACACTTCTTGGAATACAATTCTACAAATGCATATATACACCTGTGCAAAAGTTAAGCACCACCCTATTTTTACGCACATGCGAGGGTATATTCATGTGCTATGAAGAAAGCAATAGCATAAACATTTATGTACCCATCCATCTTAGTGCAAGAGGTAATAATGCAACTAGAGGAATGCTGATTATGATGGTGGGGAAACACTGTATGTTTTTGTTTGAACTTGAAAACGAGGCCTGAATATGGTTACGTTGACACAACTGACAACTATTGCCCTACAGTTGACACACGTGGCTAGATTGTCATTAATGGTGTCTGAAAACGAAGTTTAACATCTGTGCACGAGTTTGAGACTGTCATTATTAATACCGGGTATATCCACCTTGTGCCTGGATGACGGCCTGGACACGACGTCTCATGCTGGTCACCAACCGACTGATACGCCATTGTGGTATTCGTTGCCATTCAAGATGGAGTGCGTCTGTTAATTCCTGTAGGTTCTGCACAGGAGGATCCCTCCTTCTCACCATGTTTCCCAGAATGTCCCAGATATGCTCAATGGGGTTCATGTCAGGGCTCCTTGCTGGCCATGGTAGGGTTTCGATGGCATTCTGGCGGAGGTATTCATGCACAGCTCTAGCACGATGTGGTCGGGCGTTGTCATCCATGAATATAGGGTGGGTTCCAGGTGCATGATTTACAAAATGAGGGACCACAACTCTATCCAGTATGGAATCTTGATATCTTTGTCCATTTAGTGTTCCAGGTACAGTCAACAGATCCAGCTTACAATCAAATGAGATGCACCCCCATATCATAACGGAACCTCCACCAAATGGAACTTCTTCCATGATGTTACGTTGGTCGTACGCCGTGCGTCTGGACCTCCATACACGAGTTTGACCATCTGTGGCATGAAGCAGGAACCGACTTTCATCGGACCAGTGTACCCGTCTCCAGGATCTCATGTTCCAGTGTCTTCTTTCGTTGCACCACCTCAGACGCTCCTCTTTGTGGTGTGCAGTGAGGAGAGGACGTCTGACAGGTCTCCTAGCTTTCATGCCAGCAGCATACAGTCTCCTTTTGACGGTAGACATTGACACTCTATTGCGCGTTTCCCATTGCTGGCTGAGCACTCTGCTGTTGGTGAATGGAGATCTCATAACAAGGCGTACTAGGGCTCGATCATCACGGGCAGTAGTCTTCTTCGGTCTTCCAGATCTAGGCCTGTCCTTCACCTCGTTAGTTTGCCCATGTTTTGCAATCAAACGACTGATTACAGTATGGTTAATGTTCAGCTGTCTGCCAATCTCTCTGCATGACATACCAGTGGTATGCATGCCTATGATTTGCCATTTCACACGATCACTTAACCTTCGTCTTGCCATAGCGGTTCACAATCAAGAGCTAATTCTCTCTGTACAAATAAACCACGGTCATGAACACAAAATTCCTAATCTTGTCGCCTAAATCTGTATGTAATGTTCTACATCTCAAACTGGACTTTTACATAACTGAACACGTGTGCTGTTTCCCGCCACGCACGGACATCAAGCGGCGTGAAGTCATGCATGCATGTGCATTTCATACTTGGAATTATGTCAGCTAACGCGGGGACAAAAAGTATGGCAGCCTAGTTGTACCATGTTTCTACGTTCTATTGTTTTTGCTGGTGCTTAACTTTTGCACAGGTGTGTATATCTTATCTTTCTGGATTGACTGCAGAGACTTTGCATAGATGATAGGCATGCATGTACACAACTTTTTAAATAATAGTTAAGTAGGCCTACACCGCTCAGTGCACGTACGATTGCAATTTACCATTGTGTATGCTTATGAATAAATTTATGATTGCAATATAGCATTTACTCCAGTTATGTGTTTAAAATTAACTAAAATGTCGGGTAAATATAAATCTAATCTAAACTAATCTATTTGCGTATAGTCTACATTGACATATTATTGACAGTACACGGTTTGTTTATAATTTAGGCAGCGGTCGAGGTGCGCAGCGAGGCTTTCACTGCAGTACAACTTAAATAACATATACTGTTGAATTTTTTTAACATAATTGGGTTGGATTTCAACCCAAATTGTGTTCAAAATATTCAACATAACGTTTCTTGTATCATGTTCATATGGTTCTAACTACCATATTTGTGTTTTTGCTTTGGAAGCATTTAAACTTATGAGCTGCACTGTAAGTAAAGATGATACGCTAGCGACCTCTGAACATCTGTCAGTTAACCTACGTATTTAAAATTTGTTCATCCGCTACAGTTTTGCTTTTTCATAACATTGAAATATGAGTGTGCTACTTCCATACATGGAAGAAGTTGGTTTGAAAACGATATAGTTCATATGGTTGTCACAGGCATGACACCCCCCCCCCACACATGCACGCACGCACACACACACACGTGTTGACCAGTACATGCCTCTACATTATTATTATTATTATTATTATTATTATTATACAAACACATTGCCACAAGCTTATAGGTAAACAATTACATTCTAATCAGTAATCACGGGAAATTTCACATAGGACACACTGACACACTTATTGTACAGTCGTAATCTTCAGAAAAAGTTGTGACTGCACTCTGTTGCCAATACATTTAGATATGAATAATAGTACAATTATAGCCATCGTCAACCTCTCCCACCCACCTCGATCATCACACTCACATCCATCCATCCCAGATATTACATAGTACACCCAGTCCTTTCAAGAATGGTAATGGATCCGCAATTAGGCGTACTCTACTACAGGGTATTTGTCACATGCCTTGAAATATTGCCGATTTTCAGCATTGCCCATGGTTTACCGTAGTTATAGGCCTATTATTGTGCGAATATAGCTATCCATGAAACCATTAAAAATGAGTAAATATCATAATAGATTTTAAAAGATCATGATTTTTTATTTCTTGAAGACTTAGCTTCAACCTGACATAATTTATGTTATGGTAGGTGAAGTCTATCCTGTTAAATGCACGTTTTAAAATATGTTACCTTTGTACTACAGACAAAGAAATATTGACCCAGCTCACAGCGCCGTTCCCGGTGTGACGTCACAGCAAGTGGTGATGTGATTCAGATTGAGGCATCATTTAATCTTGTTATTTGGGCTGCCTAACATATTTTTCTCCACTCCAAGGTGACGCTATTGTATTTAAATAGTGTAGTAGACCATAAAATTAATTGATTTAAAAAACGTGAGTGGAGAAGAGGGTTTTTATGGGGGGGGGGGGGTGCTTTTAGGGAAAGAAAAGGGGGTGGTCCTATCCAATATGGTTGATGCCTATGGGGTCCATGGTGTGGAGTTGATGTTTCCAATATGCCTCTTTCCTTCTTCTAATGGGTGTGTTAGAATCAGAGTCTGGGTCTCCTCTCAGGACCTGTATGACTCTGTAGGAGGCATTTGTTCGTGCATTGTTTGTGAGGTTAAAGTGCTTGGCCACTGGTGTCCTTTTTATGTCCGATATCTCTGAAGTGTTCCTGTATTCGAATTTTGAATTCTCTTGGTTTCCCCTACATATTGTTTGTGGCATAGAGTGCACATTAGGAGATAGATGAGATTCCTGGTCTTGCAATTTCCGATGATTCTAGCGGAGTATGTTCCGCCTGTGTGGGTGCTGTGGAATCTCCTGTTTTTGTCCATTTTACGGCAAATACCGCAGTTTACGGTAGGGCATGGGGTGAGCGGGTTGGCGTGTATGGGGGGGGGGGGGGAGAGTGGGTGGGAGGGTTGGATGAAGGAGTGCTCTGACGGCCTGGTCCTTGATAGTGGGGTTTCTCCTGTAACCGAAAAGGGGTTGGTTGGAGAAAATCTCTACCCTTGGGGCTGCTGGTGAGGACTGGCCAGTATTGTTTGACCACCTTCTTGGTGTAGGTGGATGTCGGGTTGAAATCTGAAACAAGGATGCAGCGGTTGTGGTTGGTGTCGTTGGAATCGGTTTTTGCTTCCAGAAGTGATTGTCTGGGGTTTTGGCGGCCTAATTTTGTGACTAGTAGGAGGTTTCTGTGATAGCCTCGTTCCACGTAGTGCTGGATGAGGAGTGTGCTGTGGTGCAGGTAGTTGGTGAAGGAGCTGCAGATCCTGCGTAGTTTTAGCATTTGGCCATAGGGGCTGGCATTTTTGCAGGATTGCGGGTGGGCAGAGGAGTAATGGAGGTAGGCATGAGTATCTGTTGGTTTGGTGTAGAGATCGAACTGGATGATTTCGTGGTCTTTCCTAGATACCCTGGTGTCCAGGATGGTGACACTGCTTTCTGATATTTCCCAGGTGAATTTTATGGAGTGGTGGGCAGAGTTGAATAAGGACAGGAATTCTTCTAGTTTCTCTCTGCCCTGGTCCCAGGTCATGAATATGTCAATAATATATCTGAGGTACATCCGAGGTTTGGATGGTGCCTGGGCGAGGAGTCATTCCTCTAAGTCGGCCATGAAGATGCAAGCGTATGTGCAAGCTGCTTTGCTTCCCATGGCCGTACCACCAATTTGGAGGTTGTTTTTTCCGTTGAAGACAATGTTGTTCTTTTCCAAGACTAGGCTGAGTAGGCTTAAGAGTCCTCTAATGGTGAGGGGGCCTTCTAGACCATGTTGGCGAAGGAATCTACAAACTGCACGTAGGCCATCCCTATTAGGGATGTTAGTGTAGAGTGATGTTACATCCATTGTGACTAGGAGGGTGCCTGGTGTGTAGGGTCCCGTGGACTCTACCCTACATGTATTTATGAAGTCAGTGGTGTCCTTGACGTAAGATTTTATTTGTTGAATATTTGTTTTAATATGTTCATCCACAAAGCTGCTAATGAGTTCTCTGGGACACCCATTGCCGCCAATAATTGGTCTGCCCAGTGTGGCCCCACCCTGGATGGTGTTGTGGATTTTGGGGAGGAGATAAAACCTAGCCGTTCTTGGAGGGTTTGGTGTAAGCCCTTGTGCTATTTCGGTGGATATCTCTCCGTAGTTGGTAAATTTGTTTGTTGATTTGATTGGTGAAGAGGACTGTTTTGTCTTCTCCTAATGGGTAGTAGAAGGCTGGGTCCGAGAGCTGACATTCTGCTTCCGTGATGTAGTCGGTTCTGGACCAAATCACGGTGGCTTGGCCCTTGTCGACTCTCTTGATGACTATATCTGTGTTTCTGCATAGATTGTGTAGTGCTGTTCTCTGGGTTTGAGTGAGGTTATGATTGATGGCGCGATTTGTTGGGATGTGTGAGTTGCAGTCAAAGTTGACGTCTTTGATGAATGCATCCATGGCGGCATCCCTTCCTGGGTTTGGTGTCCATGTCTTCTTTCAGCCAAATGTCTTGGCCAGGGTTTCTTGTAGTGGGGATTTCTGATCAGAGGAATGTGTTTCTGTTTCAGACCATTGTGGTGGGAAAGCAAATTGGTACCTAAGTCTGATGGACCTAAAGAATCGGTTACGGTCAAGGTGCAACTGTCCCAGGTTCGATGGGCCTGGTGTCGGGCTGAAACCCAGTCCCTTTTCTAGGACTTGGATAGTGGCTTTATCCAAGGGATAGTTTGAGAGATTAACTACAAACTTGGAAGAATATGGTTCAAGATTGTTTATTGAGTCGTTACAGTTTGTGATATCAGACAGTATATAAGGTGGAACAACAGATAGATTGTACTGTTTAACAAGTATTAATGCCTTGACTGTTTGTTCTGTAAATTCCCTAATAGCTTATGGCGTCTTCTATGCCCTTGGGCTGGTTCCCGGCATTTGGGTAGTTCCTCTCCTGCCTGCGACCTTGTTGTGTCGGCCTTCTTTGGCACCCTGGACCCTGTTGTCGCTGTTGGAACCCGATGGCGGTTGGTGCCTGGTTGTTGGTTCGTGGACCCCTTCTTGATGGGCTTCTTGAGCGTGTTCTCGGGAACTGTTTGGTGCGTTCTGTGGTGGCGATTACGCCCTCTTCGCCCTCCTTGTAGGCAGTCGGGTTGTTTTTGGTGGCTTCTGAGAAAGCTTTGTGGAAGACGGACGTGACTGCCCTCAGGGCAGCAATTTTCTCAAACAAGAGAACAAGCGTCGGGTCAACCTAATGCGTGTGCTTTTTCACGTTTTTGAAAACATAAAATTAATTGAAACTCGTTATCGACCGCAAGTCCTCACAAGACCTTTAATCTGTCTGCATGTAGTTTTCAGCAGGAATTCTTCATCATCTATCAATTCAGACAATTTATCCTTGGTCTTATATTTCCTCGATTATAGTTTATACATTCAACTCTTTCAAGAATTATTATTCCAGAGGTATGCAGGTTGTCATGCAGGCTAGGTTGGATTGTAATTCTCAAAAAGTCAAACCTAGTCCTTTCTCAAGTTTCTCCCATCTAGGCGTCTCTTTCGACCTATCTCAGGGCTTAGTTTTTCCTTTAGAGGCAAGGATGAAGGCAATCGTGTTGGCTTCGGACATTCTGACAACCTCTTTCTCAGTCAGGGCAAGGTTGTTTCTCAGGGTTCTAGGCTTGATGGTCAGCGTTGAGATTGTCATTCTCTGGGTGGCGCTGATGAGAGGACCATTTCAAGTGTTCCTGATGTCCCTCTGGAAGCAATCAGTTCATTTTATTTACCATCAGATTCCATCATTGAACACTTGATCCCTCATTTAGACTTTTGGAAGGATCGTTCTCTGCTTCCGATAGGTGTTCCATTAGTCAAGACCTCTCCTCAGCTTTCATCAATATCTTGGAGTTGTGGGCTCCTCTCATGTTCAGATCGAGTGAGAGGCCTCAGGATTTCAATTCGATCAGCCAATTCCATGGTCGTTTCCTACTTTAACAGACAGGGAGGAGCGAGGTCTTCACTTCTTTGTATGGAAATTTGGAATCTTCTGTTGTGGTCCCGCAAGAACCAAATCTTTCTAGTTTCCAGTCATGTTCCAAGCAGACTGAGCTTTCTCGCAGACCAGTTGGTAAGACCCAGCAGGTTTGTTTACTCCGAGTAGCAGGTTAAAAAAGTTGGTTTTCAAAGTGATTTTTCAACATCAGGCTCGTCCCCACGTAGATCTCTTTGTGACATATCTGAATGCCCAGATCTCTTTCATGTCTCCTTTTCTGGACAGTCAGGCGCTGGCGGTGGACGCCCTGTCTCAGTCCTGGACAGCAATGTTTGCTTACGCGTTCCCTCCAACGATCCTGATTCCTTTGGTTCTGAGGAAGGTCAGGGACCAGATCTATGAAGTTCTTATGATAGCTCCCTTTTGGCCAAAGCGGATCTGGTTCGTAGACCTTCTCCTGGTAGATTTCCCATGTCTCCTTCCAGTCTCCCCAGATCTTCTCTCTGAAGTAAGGGGCACTTGTCTTCATCCAAACCCAGAAATCTTCAGTCTGTGTGTTTGGAGAATATCGAGTGTCCAGTCCCTGAGATCAAAGTTTCTTCAAGATCTCAGGAAATTCTTGATTCTGCCAGGAGGGAGTTGACCCGTCGAGTTTACAAGGGTCGACTTAAAAATTTTTGGTGCTCAGACCATGGTTTCTTACCCGATTCTGTTTATATTCCCCAAGTGTTAGACTTTTTTTTTTTAGCCTATCTCTTTGACTCATTACATTTATCTGCTAACACTCAGGGGTTATAGATTTTCTTTGGCTTCTTCGCTTCCTTGTCTTTTGAATGCTGGCATCAAGGATACGAAGATTCTCAATGGTTTTATCAGAGGATTGGGCAATATTTGTCCTCCACTAGCTAAGCCTTTGCCTTCGTGGAATTTGGCTCTGGTTCTTCAGGTTTTGGCAGGCCACCATTTTGAACCCATTGCTTCTATTAGTATAGAATTTTTAACTCGTAAGGCTGTTTTTCTTGTTGCATCTGCTTCTGCTAGAAGACGCTCAGAAATTCATGCTCTTTCCGCCGAAAAGGATAGATTTATTGAATCTGGGAATGGTTCAGTTTTATATCCTAGAAGGGATTTTTTATCGAAGACCCAGTCTAACCGTTACCCAGCTAAGCCGATCATTTTAAAATCGTTATCTTCCTTTTCGCCGTCTAAAAAATTTTGGTGTCCAGTCAGGGCATTTAAAGTTTACAAGCGTCGAACCGATTTTAAAAGATCTGATCCGTCCCATTTATGGGTTCTGTATGCAGAGGAGGTAGCCAGACCAGTCTCTAAGGCTCACAATGTTAGGGGAATGGCTACCTCTTTCGCACTTTTCGCTTGCTCATCTTTAGACGAGGTCATGCAGGTCGCAAGCTGAAAATCTGAGTCGACTTTTACATCTTTCTACTTAAAGGATCAGAGTCCAGCGGCCTCCTTTTTTAAAAATATTACGATTTTAACTAAAAAAGCCAAAGACCATCTACCAAGCACATTCCACCATTTTCGCTAGGACCATGCGTCTGTGAGAAATGGTGAGTTTTTCTTTTGTTTTCTTTATTTCGTTAAGTGTAAAATTTTCCTTGTTTGATAATCACTGTGTGAGTGATTAGAGTGCACTATTATGTTATTTTATTAACATTTGGATATGATTTGTTTAAATTTTTATCCTTGTTTAATGATTCTCAAATCTCCATCCACCAAGGGTTTCAAGTGGGGCACTGACCAAATCTGCGGGTTTAGCAAGTAGTGATTGAACGGTATAGATGTTTTTGTGGTGTAATAACAACCGCCAACAGACCCCCCATTGTGGGATGGTCTGTAGTTTTATTGACCACCCAACCTCAACCACCCCACGTGGGAATGATTTGAGAATCTGTTTATGATATTTAGCACTTAAGTTTAGAAAAGTGAATGTGTTTCCTATTTGGGCTCCATTGTGCATGCGCGGTCATGTCATGTGACGGGTGTCACAGAGGAGTGAGTACAGACTGGTGCCGGTCTCTTTCAATGCATATGCTGGGGATGCACCCTACCAGTAGCCTGGTTGAGTGTGTGATTAAGTGGAATAGGCATATGGGGGCATGTAAGCAAGCATAAAAATCTTATTCTGGTGACTAAATGCAGAGTAGTTGATTTAGAAAGTAGTGATTGAACAGTAAGTATGTTTTATAGTGGTTAATAAAACTACAGACCATCCCACAAGGGGGATCTGTTGGGGATTTTAAAGTTAGTTTCAAATCGATTCCAACACACGTAAAACTGGGCGGAGCGTATAGCTGGAAATGGGCGGGGCATAGCTAGAAATTAATCCCTCTATTGTCAAAAGAAACTAGAACTTTTTTATATTGTTGTCTGGAAAGAGATTTAAATGGATTTCTCCACTAAAAAATGTTAATTAAGAAATCGGAACCATTTTTTCTTTTTTCTAGTCGGACACCCATCCATCAGACGAAGCATCGAGTCCCACAGAGAGCAACTGGTTTGCTGAGGTTAGGCAGCTGCGTGTAAAGGCTGAGGAGTATCGTAAGCGTGGGCAGGGCACACACTTCTCACGTGACCATCTCATGCAGTTAATGGCAAGTCAGACTGAGCTTTGGGACCGAGTCAGCTCTGCTAGCAGTACTACCAGTTCACTGTCGGCTTTGTCACTCGAATCACCGGCACACTCACACAGATCACATGGCAGGTAAGACCACTTTTTTATGCATCATCACAGAGCAGGTACGCGATGTTCTGCTCATTGCCTGTCCATTTGTCCTTCCGATTCCTGTCTGGGTCAGATCTCAATGAGTGGATAAATTGGAGGAGACACAGTGTCATGATTTCTTATTATCAAAATCTTCTCCATATATGCCAGTGTTGTTTCCAGTAAAATGTTCATGTCCGTGCCAGATCTCGGAATGTTTTGAACCTGCACTCTCAATTTTCTTTCAGCAGTTATATTACTACCTATATACATGTATGATGTGTAATGATTTCATTTGGGCATAATCTGCCCATATTTGCCAGAGACTGCTTCCTCAAAAGACCTAAAATTTGTCAAAAGTTTCGTGTCCTGGACAGATCTCAGAAGGTTTTTAACCTACACTCAATTTTTTTAGCCGACATTAAGTTTAGGCAAAGTATCATGATGATTTCGTTTCAGCAAAATCAGTCCATATTCGCCAAAGTTATCTTCACAAAAAAACCTAAAATTTGGTAACGATTTCTTGTGTGGCTCAGATGTTGGATAGAATTGAATTTATACTCACATTTTTTGTTTAGATAATCTTGAACAACACAGCATTATATCCGTTAAAAAGTTTGCATTTATAGAAGATATCGTTTCTGCCGGATAACTTGAAAGTACCGTGACATAAATATTTCAAATCAATCTGTTACATGTAAAGCATGTAAGTATCCTCATTCGTAATCACATTTCAATGAGATCCACTCATATTTGCCAGAATTATCTCCCCTGAAGATCTTAAACTCCACAAGAACTAACTATTCAGATTTACCCCTCTTAAAACACATGTGTTTTTGTGGGCGTAGTTGCAATATCATTTCAGTGAGATTCTTTGTATTCGCCAAAATTATTATTTCCCCTGAAATATGTAGAATTCACAGTCTAACTATCCACATTTACGGTTCTTCAAACATGTATATTTTGCATGGGAATGTTTACCTTCACTAGAACTCTGTTTTATTTATTGAATAAAACAGGAGTGACACACTCGTTGTGACATAAACAGCTCTGTCAGAAAGTTGACTGACAGACAGACAGACAGACAGATATTTTCTTGTTCATTAAACCCTTATTTTACAGCAGTACAAATAGTCTATTATCGACAGAGGGATCTATTTCTAGCTATTCCCCGCCCATTTCTAGCTATGCTCCGCTCATTTCTAGCTAATCTCCGCCAATATTTGTGCATGTGTTTGGATCTATTTATATATTTTGAACCATGAATTATCAAAATATGGATTTCACGGTAACTACATGTATACAGGTAAGCTATTGAATATTTTGAAACTAATTTGACTGGATGCGGTTGCTGCCATAGGCAGCAGCACCGCCCAGTCAAATTAGTTTCAAAATATTCAACAACTTACCTGTATAGTTTTATGGAAATTGATAGTCCGGGAGTTCAGAGATCGATCGATAGGCACCAACAGTGCCTAGTCAAATTAGTTTCAAAATATTCAACAACTTACCTGTATAGTTTTATGGAAACTGATAGTCCGGGAATTCAGAGATCGATCGATCCCAACACGCATAAGGCATTGCTTGAGCTTAGCTAGAGATGGATGGGGCATAGCTAAAAATTGAAAGGTCCATTATTACCGGTTCATTAGAAGAAAGATTGGTGTACATATACATTTTGTTAACATGTTTCTGAAATTTATTGCTGTTATTTTGACAGCAACAGCTGACAGCAATTATATTGTTTCCAAAATGAACACGTGTTTTCATATGTATGGGAATTAAATTTTAAAAGCTACAGTTTTAGTTAAAGAATGTATTCATCAAAAATAAAGGCAAACTACATGTAAATAAATCATATATAATCCTTTTCTTTATTTACTGAGAGATATTTTACAATAAGTTAGACAACTACATGTACATGTATGTTAAAATGGTATTGGCAAAGCATTAATTATGCAACTATCCCATTCATCTCAGAAGGTGGTCACTAAAGACAGGTGGTCACTAATGACAGATGGTAAAAAAAAGACAAGTTGGTCACTAAAGACAAGTGGTCACTAAAGACAGTTAGTCACTAAAGACAGGTGGTCACTAAAGCCAGATGGTCAATAAAGACAGGTAAACACTAAAGACTTAGTCAATAAACACAGGTGATCACTAAAGAAATGGTCAATAGGTTGTCAGTAAAGACAGATTGTCAATAAAGACATGTGGTCACTAAAGACAGGTGGTCATTAAGCACATGTAGTCACTAAATATGGATCGTCACTAAAGACAGTGCATGTGGCTGCTAAATTCAGGTGGTTACTAAAGGCAGGTGGCTGCTAAATTCAGGTGGTCACCAATGACAGGCGATCACTAATGATAGGTGGTCACTAAAGACAGGTGATCACTAATGACATGTGGTCACTAATAACAGGTGATCACTAATGACAGGTGGTCACTAAAGGCAGGAGATCATGAATGACATGTGATCACTAATGACAGGTGGTCATTCATTACCGGTGGCCAATAAAGGCAGCTGGTAACTAAAGGCAGGAGATCACTAATGACAGGTGATCACTAGTGACAGGTGATCGCTCAAGACATGTGCTTACTATTAAAGGCAGATGGTCACATAATACAAGTGGTGACTAAAGGTAGGTGGTCACAAAAGACAGGTTGTCTCTTATTGGAGGTGCATAAGATGATGGCTTATTAAGCCTTTAACACTCGAGCTGTCCAAAAATAGCTTCTGCAGTGGTCCTGAGAAATGTCCATTTGCAGACTGAGTAGACTTTGAAAATTTACCACTGGAATGACTGGCTCGATACCTGAACTAGTCATTCCAGTGATAAATTGTCACTGGAGCTGTAGCCTTTGATTGTCAAGCCTGCCAATAATGGTTTGAGCAGTCTCATCTCGAGAAATTAACTGAACCAGTCATTATAAGTTTTCTAAAATATTCCGCTCTTGGTCTCCATGAGAACATTTGATACTTTCTTGACCAATTTTATTGTTAACCCTTTAACACTCATATCAGCCAAAAATGGCGTCGTTTGTGGTCTTGAAAAATGTCCATTTGCAGACCAAGAGAAAACTATTTTTGAAAATTTACCACTAAAATAACTGGCTCGATAACCGAGCCAGTCATTCCAGTGGTAAATTTTCAGAAGTAGTCTTCTCTTGGTCTGCAAATGGATGTTTTGAATGAAAAATTTTCTTGAACAAATTTAAATGTTGAATGGGTAAACAGGTTAAAGGTCATATACATGTATGGACATTTGATAAAATGTTATTTATTTTTCCAATAATTTACAATGTATTAAACAGCTATGCATGAGACATTACACCATTACAAGGGTATATATTATAATTGACATTCTGCATTTTCTGTCTAGGATAGTAAGAAAGAAAGGGATCCATTTCTTGCTATGCTCCAATTTCTAATATCTGCCTCATTTTTGCGCATGTTGTAATCGATTTAAATATACTTTGAACACTGAATTCCCAGAATCCCAATTTCCAGCTAGTAAATATACAGGTAAGCTGTTGAATATTTTGAAACTAATTTGACTGGGGGCTGTTGCTGCCTAGGGCAGAAACAGCACCCAGTCAAATTACATGTAGTTTCAAAATATTCAACCGAACATTTATTAGCTCACCGGGCCTGAAAGGCATCCGTCAACCTTTAATTTAAGCAACATCTCAAGAACCACTTGGTGGATTTCAACCAAATTTGGCAGGAAACGTCCTTAGGGCATAGAGATCCGCATTTGTTCAAATGAAGCCGATTGCCCAATTTGGCCGGTGGCCATCTAGGATTTTGGCCAATTTTTAGGCGCGTCTTTAAAAATCTTCGAAACCGCTAGGGGATTGATTCAAAACTCATAAAATATCATCTAGGGAAAGACTTGAATCAAGTTTGTTCAAGGGAACTTGATTGGCCAAATGGTTTGGCGTCCATCTTGGATGACCTAGTTTTCGTGAAAATGACCTAGAACTGCTGAATGGATTGCGCCAAAATTTTGGAGATATGTATAGTGATTATTACGGGCAATTAAAGTTTGTCCATGGTAAGCTGATACGTCAAAAAAACAAAGCTGCTGTGGATCAATCAAACTTTAGCGTGTTTGGCGGCCAGCAATGATTTTCCGAAAATTTCTCAGAAAATCATAGAAATAACTACTTATTAACCACTGGGCCAATTTTAATGAAACTTGTCTAAGCCTTCTTTCTTCATAAAAAAGTAGATTGGTCAATCTTTCCAGTGGTCATCTCGTTTTGTTCGGATGTGCCAGTGGCCAATAATTTCAGGTGAGCAATACAGGTCCCTTGGGCCTCTTGTTAAATTGTAAATTCATCAAAGATATACAATTCGTACATGTTCGTGACAGACTTTTTCGATTTTCATGAAAAAATTACTTCATTATAACTGCAATTTCTGCTAACATGTGATGTATTTTAATTATGACATCAGATACTTGAGTGACAGATCGTAGCTCAATCACGAAAATCAAGAAGTTTGTCACTAATGTGTGCGACTTATATGCCTATGATGAATGTACAAACATAATTAACCATTCTGCTGATTATTTTGAAACTAATTTGACTGGAATCTGTTGCTGCCATAAGCAGCAACATCCCCATTCAAAATATTCAACGGCTATCCTGTATAGTACCTTCACATTTGGATAGTTTGAATTCAGCTTTCAAATCTATAATATTCCAACACATGTACAAAGTGGTCAGAATTGGGTGGGACATAACTAGAAATGGCTCCCTCTTTTTGACTGAGATTCAGATTACCCCATGATAACACATTGTACTCTAGATGTGTACCGTAGTTAACTCTTTAACACTCATATCAGCCAAAACCGGCTTCTGCAGTGGTCTTGAGAGATATCCATTTGCAGACCAAGGGAAGACTATTTTGAAATTTCACCACTGGAATGACTGGCTCGATAACCGAGCCAGTCATTCCAGTGGCAAATTTTCAAAAATAGTCTTCTCTTTGTGTGCAAAGGGACATCTTCTATGAGAAAATTGAAATCTTGAACAAATTCGAGGGTTAAAGGGTTAATCGCTCACCAGTGGATCACTAAGTGAATCATCAGAAAGATACTTATGTTTAAATGGCATTGCATTGTTAATTCTGTGATTAATTAAAAGCTCTTTGTCAAAGTCAAACACTTTAATTAACTTATCCATCTTACTTAGGCAGACTAATTTTGTTGACTCTGATATAGCAATGTATGTGATGTGTTTAAGAGGCCCTGCACTAACTGGTTCCTCTTTGTAACTGTCATCGCCACATGGCTTAATTTGTATAACGGTACCTGAAACGGGTTCATTTTGGTATATTGTACCGTTACTATCTACTGTAATCGGTCCTATTGAATCATCGTTATCCGAGAGTAGAGTGGGCATTAGTGTTTCTGTCCTTACACCTTTATTGTTGTATTTGTGGATTACGATCTGTTGTTTATTTGAGACACTTTGTAGTTCATTAACATACAGATTGTCCCAGATATCTACAGCAATGTAATAAGGCATTTGCAGATAGCCGCTAGTACTGCCAAATCCTCCGATTAACTTTAATAACTTCCCGTTACAGTCGTAACAAAGGATGCGACATTTAAATCGATCGGCGATGAATATTTGATCAGATTCATTAACGGCTAATCCGTAAGGTTCATATAATGGCCTACCCACAATACACAAGTCTATCCAGCCATCCGGCCTCGCTACTATCACAGATTCTGATTTCGGTAGAGAATAGACGATTCGCTCATCGGACAAACACGCCACTGATGCTGGTTGATATGGTAACAAATCCCAGTACAAATGGAAGTTTCTTTTCGGTAGTGTACTGAAATGTGTTTCATATTTTCCATCGGAGCTGTAAATCACGATATAGCAACTTTGTGAATCTGCCACCACAAAACATCCTGATGGGGAAATAGCCACAGAGACCGGCTCCAAAAGGGTCTCTCCAACGGGTCCATTTAGGGAGAATGTTTTCACCAGGCTCAGGTCTTTCAAGTCGCGTAATATCGACAGCATCTTTGAGCGATGACATCTGAGGAATGAAAGGAAGACTGATTTAACAAGAGATTTAATCATTCATCATCTACACAAGTAGACATGGGAATAATCAGAACATAAATAATAGTGCTGGGGCGAACATTCGAACCATCACGAACTCTGAGAAGACGAATCATATTCGAACATTTATTTGACGAATCTTGTGGTTTGCGAACCATACATTAATTTTTTGTCGCATATATTTTCCATCTGTCTAAGGCAAATATACGGAAATCATGATGAAAACGATTTACTAACCACTTATTCTAGCCGTATACAAGTTTTGATTGATAAACCGTAATTCAGATTTACGACAATATTTTGAATTATTTTCCGAGTACGTTCAACCCGCACCCATGATAGCGTAATCGTCCTAGAGTAACACATACCTTCCTCACTTAAGTGGTTTAATTTACCAGCAAATATCGACATTACAAGCCAAGAAAATGTTGTTATCATGTGTATTACACCATCTCAACATAGTACAGGGTTATAAGTTCTACGCTGCACGCATGCTCTGTCAAAGAAAAGGCGAACGTGACATATTTTCTTTGTTATTTGCAAAATCGGCCATGATTTCCAAGAAATGATACAGTGTTCAAATTATTATTCTAATCATTCTTCCATTATGTTTTCATTGGCAATTATAATGAACACCAATCAGTATATCCAATCAAAATGCGATGTGCTTTCTCTGATTAAAATCGAGGATGTTCAGCGCGCAATTGTTACTACCGCAAATTGGTCAATGTCATAAAATGCTAGATATAGATATACAATTACAGTATAGATCGCACTAAATGAACTACCAGTGAAACAGCTGTTTAGAACAGTTTTCTCGACCAACTTCGTTTATATGGCTGTATTTTTTTGCAAAATGTTATGCATTCTAATTATCTAGTAATATCTTGATACAAAATCCAGTTCAAAGTAGCCGAGAATTTGTATTCGGCAAAACTATTTTAGCTGTTTAAACTCAAGGAGATCTAGATATCTGTGTTGTCTAGGTGAGGTTCCCGTACTAGCCTGGTTCCCTGTATCGATTTATTTATCTAGTGTCGTCTATAAAACGGCAAGAAGTAACCAACTAACCATGCAATGAAACTTATTTGAGTGTATTGAACTTATCTGGCTGTTATATACTAACCATTTGTTGTGTATTTTGTCACTAAAGCCACATGGAATTTGCAAATGATTTTGTGTGTAACAATATTTCTAATTCTATTTCATCAGTTCAGATTTTGAATGTTAGATGGTTCATGAACCGGTTCGTGAACCGGACTAACGTATCGCGAACCGGTTTGGTTCGTGAAAACCTTCACGAACCACAGCCCTAATAAATAAGTGGTTACTAAAGACAGGTGACCTAATATTAGAAGTTAGCTCAGTGGCCGAAAGAAAGGGCTTGACATTTCAGGTATACAATGGCTGCTGTTAACCCTTTAACCCTTGAATTTCTTCAAGAAATTTTCAATTTTCTCATAGAAAATGTTGATTTGCAGACCAATAAAAAACTATTTTTGAAAATTTACCACTGGAATGCCTGGCTCGGTTATTGAGCAAGTCATTCCAGGTAAATTAAAAAAAATAGTCTCTTGGTCTGCAAATCGACATTTCTCAAGCCCACTGTAGAATCCGCTTTTGGCTGATATGAGTGTTAAAGGGTTATGTAAATGTGCAATGGATGAATCCACCTTTTGCTCTCTCCTGCCTATCTCTAGCTAAACTCTGCCCATTCTTTCCATGTGTTGGTATCAATTTAATATGTACTTTGAATAATAAAATCCCAGAATCCCAATTTCATGGTAGCTATACAGCTAACAATTTGAATATTTTGAAAGTAAATTAACTGGGTGCCGTTTCTGCCTATATGCCAGCAATGGCGCCCAGTCAAATTAGTTTCAAAATATTCAACAGAATGTTTATTAAATCGTAAAGCCATACAATTCATATAACTTGACCACCTATTCCTGGTTTATGATTGAGTATTTCTGTCAATTATGCCAGTCATCCCAGTTGTAAATTTTCAAAAATAGCCTTCTCTTGCCCTGCAAATGGCCATTAACTAAGCAAATATTTAGATTTTCTTGACCAAATCTAGAGCATTAAATGGTTTAAACAGATTAATATATTTATTGAAACAGGTGACATGCTGCATGATTTAAGCAGCTTTGTCAAATGTGTCAAAGATTTCACCAATAAAGACTGACAGACTAGTTGCTTGTCACAACTACAAACATACCGGTAATACGTCATTAGTAAAATCACTGCTACAGTGTCTCGTCTTTTAAAAGTTGTATTTATTTAACTTTCAACATGAAAAAACATATAATTATTACCTTGTGTGTTTTATGCACTGCTGTGAGTAAACCATTGTGTACTGTTTCTTTTGCTGACTTTTTTATCGTAACCTTCGTACTAAAGGTTTTATAAGTGATAGTCTGTGTGTATAAACTTATGGAAATTTTGAATATAGCGGGACTTTATTAATCTACTTTAAATACCCTGCTTAAGGATGTATACCGTAAGCGTCACTGTCAGGCTTGAGTGCTTTGCTGATTGATATTCTGCATTGATTCTTTGTATTTTGATTGGTTTGCATAGCGTCACCGTCAAACTTGAACACTCTGCTTATTGATATCTTACTTCTTTACGTTTTGGTTGGTTTGTGACGTTGGGATGTTTACTACCTAGAATTCTTTATTAATACTGACATTTGATTAAAATTTTTAACACTCGCTGAGGAAATCCACATAGCTCAACTCCAAAGTATAGAAAGGCTGTTGAATATTTTGAAATTAATTTCTCTGAAAGCCGTTGCTGCCTTAGGCAGCAACGGCTTCCAGGTAAATTAATTTCAAAATATTTAACAGCATATTTCTTACTTACATCATAGGGTTAGACATACATGTACATACTGGAGACATACAAGAAAATGTAATATCCTGGTCATTGTATTGATCGGATTAAATATTGTTAAACGTTGCGTATATGTCTGCATTAGGTTTGCTCTACTTCCTTTTCATTGGTGTACATTGTATTTTGTGGTTTACCATATCCTGTACATGGTGCTTATATATAGTAGACATACACATGTATGTATTATTTATGTTTTTAATGTATGTATTATTTAAACTTATTTTAACATAATTTTAGTGAACTAGGGGTAGACTTTGTTGTTTGGGGTATGGGGTGGGGTGGAGGATCAATGGAAATGTTTTAATTTTAGAGTTTAATACATATACAGGTATATCCCACAACAAAAGAGGATATTTATAGTCATAATATCCCTTTGTCCTCCATCTGCTTTTCCATCTATCCATGGTTTCCGCCGGAGTGAGTTTCAACTGAATCATCTCTTAGTCGCCACGTTCACCAGAACGTGATGTGGTGAACACAGTTAGCTACAACGGGTGTATTGTCTCAAAAATAAGTCAGGTTATTCATTCAAATACACATGTATCGATCCAAGGTTATTCGTCTCTCGCCATTACCCAACCACTACCACTGATTTGGGTGGGTTGTGCGTTGTTGATGCCGTAACGCATGAGTGGGTTTGTTACCCTTAGGTTTGCATGGTTGTGTGTAAGAATTAAAGGGATACTAATCTCATCTCAAATGTATTGCACCAATAGATGGTGGTTTATAGATTCCATATCATTCATATTCTACCACATTCCATTATCTGTGTCATAGTTAACCGCTTTGTAATGACACGTACATGTTGAACCGTGATCTCCACCATTTTGTCTCCTCTAGCGACAGTGTGTATGTCATGTAAGTGACAATGCATTATATTCTTTAATATGTAATAATCATCTTGTTAAATATTTTGAAACTAATTTGACTGGAAGTTGTTTCTGCCTAAGGCAGTAACAACTTCCAGTTAAATTGCTTTCAAAATATTCAACAGCTTGCCTGTGTGGTTGCTTTTATACCATATCGTCAAGCTACATGTATAGATGTCACCTCTATGACTGAGCGCATATGCCGAGGTAGACACGCTACTTTTTTTCTGATTGGTTGAAAAGTAAATCTGACAGCCATCGTAAGCAGTAGTAAAGTACCACCATTTAGCTATTAAAGCCTGAATAGCATTCTTTGATGTGATGATAAAAAGCCTAAAATCTGATGCATAGTTTAATTATGAGTGACCTATGAGATCATCTGTATAGATAGTATGAGATGAGATGATATTAGTTATCGTTTATGTACCGATCACCAACAGTGTTTATGACATATAATAGTCATTACAGAGTTTCTAGTTAAATAAACTAAGCAAGCCACAGAATTCCAAGGGTCAATCTAGTTTAGTTTCCTTAACCTTTTAACACTTAAATTTGTTATTTGTTCAAGAAAATTTTAATTTTCTCATAGAAAATGCCCATTTGCAGACCAAGAGAAGAATATTTTTTGAAAATTTACCACTGGAATAACTGGCGCGGTTATCGAGCCAGTCATTCCAGTGGTAAATTTTCAAGAATACTCGTCTCTTGGTCTGCAAATGAACCTTTCTCAAGACCACTGCAGAAGCATTTTTTGGTGGTTTAACGGGTTAAATATGTTTTGGAACAATCGATTAGAATGTATAAACTACAAGACATTTACTGAAGTAACTGTAAATCTAAGATGTCCGGCCATAAAGAAATACTAGTATATTAGGCCTCTTCTTACATGACCATTGAACATGTCTGGGCAATTGGAGCTGATTTTTGCCAATCACCGGATCAGGTATTGCTGACCACTAAAAGGTCACAATTTGATCTTAACCCTTTAACCATTAAATTTGTTCAAGAAAATTTAAATTTGTTCAAGGAAAATGTCAATTTGCAGACCAAGAGAAGACTATTTTTTAAAGTTTATCACTGGAATGACTGGCTCAGTTATCGAGCCAGTCATTCCAGTCGTAAATTTTCAAAAAAGGTCTTCTCTTGGTCTGCAAATTAACCTTTCTCAAGACCACTGTAGATGCCTTTTTTGGCTGATATGAGTGTTAAAGGGTTAAAGGCTGCCATATAAGGTGTCTTCTAAAACGCTCTTTGATGTTGTATAATGAAATGGAAGAAATTTATGCCAAACACGAAACTTGGCAAATTGGACAGGCATAAACAGGTCTAGAATTGAGCTTGATCCCAAAAGTGATATAAACATTTTCTTCAGAATTTATTCCAATCTGTCAATGTTATCTAATCTGACCAAGTTCAAAGAGAATCGGCGTACAGCTCTAGGAGAAAGGCCAGTTCAAACGTTGCTCCCATATGGTTACTATTGGTGCAGAAAAGCTAATTTCTTGAGAACTGTTGGATTGAGCCTCTTCAAAATTGATATGAAATGAAGTCTATATAGAACCTAAAGGTTCACCAAGTGTTGAGTCTATCGGGACAAAAAGATTTCGGCTGCTATTTAAAAAGAATTGCAAAAAATTTCATTTCTGCCAAAAATGAAAATTAGTATTTTTGGCCAAAATATGCGCCTGGCGGTCATTTTGAAAAAAAATATGTAACCTGGCGGGCATTTTGTATAAAATAATTTTTTCAAAAAATCCCCAGTGGTAACATCCTAACAATTGGTAATTATCTGATCAAAACTCTAGGACTCTGTGCAGTTACATTTCAAATACATGTATCCATCCTGAAACTCCCCATTCCCTGGGGCACCATTTTCCATGCATTGATTAGGGGTCAAAAATCAACAGTCATGGTCACCTTTTAGATGGACATACATCTTCAAGACCCCAAGGGTAACATCCTACCCAAGTATGGTAATGATCTGATCAAATCTCTAGGTGTATAGTCATACTTCAAAGATCAATACTGAAAATCCCCATACATTTCATATGGGACATTTTTGCCCACTCAAAGGTGGGTAGCTCGTAAATTATTGGGCAGATACAAAATAAAAGCACAAGCACACTATTCCCGAGTGGGTGGCAGAAGTTGACCAAGTTTAGAGTTAAACGGGTTAAAACTGTAGGTGGCCTTTTTAACCAAGAAAAGGAAAGAAGAACGGTAGAAAGAAGAATGATCCTGAGTGATTTTAATAAATTGTGTTTGCAATCGCAAGTTAACCCTTACCACTCTTATGTCAATATTCTGTCTTTTACTGCGTCAATACCTGTAGCAAAGAAACTGATGTACATCTTTCAACAATTTTGGTGGATGATGTTGCTGTCTACGACAGCACCATCTTCCACCAAATTTGTTGAAAAATTAATACCAGTTCATCTTTTAATTTAATTTGAAAATTTGAAATTTTTACCTCAGTGTTAAGTGGTCTGTAAAACAAGCAACATGCTATTTCTGACAAAAAACATGGGCCACTGTGGAATTAACCCTTGAAATTCCAGTGTCTCAATACTGGAATCACTTGCTGTCACAAGGCTATTCTTTGAAAATTTACGATTGGATACAGTAGTCGAGTCAGTCATTCCAGTGGTACATTTTCAAAATGGTTATCATGGCCTGTAAATGGACATTCCCCAAGAACTTGGCAGAGGCTGGTTTATGCTTTTTTTTAAAGTTGTATTTCTGTGATAAATTTCATATGAAATACACTTAAACTCATTTGCATGTTCTTTCACTCCATCATCTCTCCCTCCCTCCCTCACCCCTCTCTCTCCCCTTCACCCCTTCTTTCTCTCTTTCACTCCCTCCTCACCTCTCCCTCCCTCCCTACCTCTCTCCCTCCCCATGCTAGCCCTTCTTCCCTCCCTCACCTCTCCTTCCCACCCTCTCCTCCCTTCCTATTCTCTCCCTCTCTCCCTCCTTCACACTCCCTCTCTCTCTCACTTGCTCTCTCTCTCTCTCTCTCTCTCTCTCTCTCTCTCTCTCTCTCTCTCTCTCTCTCTCTCTCTCTCTCTCTCTCTCTCTCTCTCTCTCTCTCTCTCTCTCTCTCTCTCTCACTCGCTCACTCACTCTCCATCTCTCATCTGTTTCCCCTCCATCTCTCCCTCCCTCACCTCCCTCTATTTTCCTCTTCTTTCTCTCTACTTACCAATGTTCTTCCATATTGACTTAACTAACTTCAAACATTTATATTTTAACCTAAGTAATTATCACTTCTTCATTAACATAAGGTTCTAATTAACTCTGTTAGCTTCTCATGCAGATATTTAACCAGCTATTGACTTATCTAATTAACTGATTACTGGTGCTAATGTATGTCTATCTACTCTCCAACTGATTGCTAAACTCGTTAGATGGCAGCTTTTGTACCAATTTAAATTAATTATGGAGATGTTAAAAAAATCTTTAAAAAATATCTCCATAATCATTATTATAAATAGTCATTATAATGGTAGTTTTTCTATGGCCAGAACTCACTAATAGAAAAAGAAACAATAATGAAAGTAGACGTGATTGTTTTTCTTAAAATCTGGACCTGGAACACTGATGACCTTTGAAAAATACAGCGTGCTTATTTATTGGGGTAAAATACAGTATTTTGAAAGAAATTAACAAATCAAATGTGTCAAATTTTTATAACCCATTTCTCTCTGTATATATGGATGTCTTAATGTTTAATATTCCGATATTATATAAAAGTTAAAATCCTGCTGATTATTTTGAAAACTTTGACTGAAAGATGTTACTGCCTTAAACAGCAAAAAATTTCAGTCAATTTCTTATCACAATATTCCATGTCATTATATACTTCTTTCACATGAGATAGTAATTACGAGAACTCGAAACAAATTGGGCGAATTTTGTTGTATATATTACATGTTACGTCAGATGATTATGTTTTATTATGACGTGTTTGTCATCATTTTTAAACAAGGTCATGTTCGAGTTTGAGAACTACAGGGAATATTTTGAGCGGTATCGCATCGCAAAATGCGATGCAAATGAGTACCGGTTGCTACACATTTACAACTTCGCATAGCTATTTGCTGCGATACATAATTTTGATGTAAAGTTCAGTCAATTCACTTAATTTTGAAATATTTTTGATAAAAATCGCTAAAAGTTGCAAAACAATTGTCAAATTTAGTAAGGAAGCAAGATGCGCATGCGTTGGAGACTGATTTCCGATATAGCCCATAGACATATACACCTGTGCAAAAGTTAAGCACCACCCTATTTATACGCACATGCGAGGGTATATTCATGTGCTATGAAGAAAGCAATAGCATAAACATTTATGTACCCATCCATCTTAGTGCAAGAGGTAATAATGCAACTAGAGGAATGCTGATTATGATGGTGGGGAAACACTGTATGTTTTTGTTTGAACTTGAAAACGAGGCCTGAATATGGTTACGTTGACACAACTGACAACTATTGCCCTACAGTTGACACACGTGGCTAGATTGTCATTAATGGTGTCTGAAAACGAAGTTTAACATCTGTGCACGAGTTTGAGACTGTCATTATTAATACCGGGTATATCCACCTTGTGCCTGGATGACGGCCTGGACACGCCATCTCATGCTGGTCACCAACCAACTGATACGCCATTGTGGTATTCGTTGCCATTCAAGATGGAGTGCGTCTGTTAATTCCTGTAGGTTCTGCACAGGAGGATCCCTCCTCCTCACCATGTTTCCCAGAATGTCTCAGATATGCTCAATAGGGTTCATGTCAGGGCTCCTTGCTGGCCATGGTAGGGTTTCGATGGCATTCTGGCGGAGGTATTCATACACAGCTCTAGCACGATGTGGTCGGGCGTTGTCATCCATGAATATAGGGTGGGTTCCAGGTGCATGATTTACAAAATGAGGGACCACAACTCTATCCAGTATGGAATCTTGATATCTTTGTCCATTTAGTGTTCCAGGTACAGTCAACAGATCCAGCTTACAATCAAATGAGATGCACCCCCATATCATAACGGAACCTCCACCAAATGGAACTTCTTCCATGATGTTACGTTGGTCGTACGCCGTGCGTCTGGACCTCCATACACGAGTTCGACCATCTGTGGCATGAAGCAGGAACCGACTTTCATCGGACCAGTGTACCCGTCTCCAGGATCTCATGTTCCAGTGTCTTCTTTCGTTGCACCACCTCAGACGCCCCACGTTGTGGTGTGCAGTGAGGAGAGGACGTCTGACAGGTCTCCTAGCTTTCATGCCAGCAGCATACAGTCTCCTTTTGACCGTAGACATTGACACTCTATTGCGCATTTCCCATTGCTGGCTGAGCACTCTGCTGTTGGTGAATGGAGATCTCCTAACAAGGCGTACTAGGGCTCGATCATCACGGGCAGTAGTCTTCTTCGGTCTTCCAGATCTAGGCCTGTCCTTCACCTCGTTAGTTTGCCCATGTTTTGCAATCAAACGACTGATTACAGTATGGTTAATGTTCAGCTGTCTGCCAATCTCTCTGCATGACATACCAGTGGTATGCATGCCTATGATTTGCCATTTCACACGATCACTTAACCTTCGTCTTGCCATAGCGGTTCACAATCAAGAGCTAATTCTCTCTGTACAAATAAACCACGGTCATGAACACAAAATTCCTAATCTTGTCGCCTAAATCTGTATGTAATGTTCTACACCTCAAACTGGACTTTTACATAACTGAACACGTGTGCTGTTTCCCGCCACGCACGGACATCAAGCGGCGTGAAGTCATGCATGCATGTGCATTTCGTACTTGGAATTATGTCAGCTAACGCGGGGACAAAAAGTATGGCAGCCTAGTTGTACCATCATGTTTCTACGTTCTATTGTTTTTGCTGGTGCTTAACTTTTGCACAGGTGTATATATAGCTATAGAGCACATATCTTCATACCTTCCTTCACTATGGGACAAATGACCGCCGGTGAAGCGAGTTCAGTAAGCGCTCTGTAGATCACAATTCTAAAAGCTAGTGATGTGCGCATGTGTTAGCGGCTTCCTTCTTCTGGAATAATAATAAACTGTTACAGACTTCAGTTTTGAGTTTGGACACCAGTCGGAAACTCGCAGTATGTATCACAGTGTATTCACGGTCGTCAACATATTGCTCGTAACAGACTCTCTTGTAAATCTAAATTCTCCTAAGGGGGTATGGCTATTGATCATTGCCTCGTCATTAGTTAGTGTTATGATACTTTTAAAATACAAGTTTATCTAGGCTGATTCTGGTCGATTTAGACAATGTTTGTCTCGGAAACTGAGTTATATCATCGCGAATGCTAAACTCCTGTTAGCACATCCCCAAATCAAGGCCGACACAGTATAGTTAGCCATGCTACGGTGGCGTATCGCACTTGATTCGCGTAAGCGACAGATTTAGAATGGCATGTCGCCAAGATCGACGCATGCGCGAAAGTGTTCTTGAGTACTCTTCTCCAAAGTCGGGAACATACTTTCTCGCAAGATTATTGGTTAATAAATATAACTATGTAGAGAGCAACCAATGAATCAAAGGAAACTACTGACGGTAAAGAAAATAAACAATGTTTTACGCTGTAATTTTAAGAATGACGTAGTAGTATATATATAGCATTCGTAGTAAAACCAGTAACACGTGAGCCAATTGATACACGCTGATCACAGTAAAACTTTATCATTCACTATTTAAGCCAGAGAAAACAACCATTAGTAATTTTTAAATAAAAATTGTTAACTTTCAACTGAATTATAGTATCGTAAAAACTCAATTTCATCTTAATAAGCTGTTGATATGTTGCAAGTTTTTAAGGGGGCCCTGTTGCTCACAGCTGCCATAGCCGCAGCAGCTTCCAGTTAAGCACTAACACTATTCAGTCTTCTTACATTGTATTGAATGATGTGTACTTTGTTTAGCCTACCAGTTGAAAGGGATATGTGATGTAGGTTGGTAAGTTACAAAATATATGTTAACCCTAGTCGATGAACTCACAGTATTCATGGGAGGTACATTATTGATTTTTTTGAAAATAATTTGACTGAGATGTGTTGCTGCCTTAAGCAGCAACAGCTTCCAACCAGTGTAATTGCCAAATCTGCCAATACATATTATTTTAGGTTTCCTATACTCCCTGACCGGTTAATGAGCCAGTCTTTCCAGTGGTAAATTTTCAAAAATATTCTCTTAGTCTGCAAATGGACATTTCTCAAGACCACTGCAGAAGCTGTTTTTGCCTGATATAAGTGTTAAAGGGTTAATAGTCAAATTTGGTCTAGAGCATTTAAATATAGACTGCCTATTGAACGTCCCTTTACAGGCCAAGAGAATAGAATTTTTGAAAATTTATCACTGGAATGACTTGGGCTATGTTGTAGACCCAATCAATTAAGTGGTAAATGTTCAAATTCAAAAATTCTATTCTCAGCCTGTAAATGGACATTCCACAAGACCATAACAGAGGCTGGTATGACCATTAACCCTTTAACCCTTGAATTTGTTGAAGAAAATATTAAATTTTCTCATAGAAAATGTCCATTTGCAGACCAAGAAAGACTATTTTTGAAAATTTGTCACTGAAATGACTGGCTCGATTATCGATTTTCAAAAATAGCCTTCTCTTGGTCTGCAAATGGACATCTCTCAAGACCACTGCAGAAGCCGTTTTGACTGTTAAATGGTTAACGGGTTTTAAAATCGCTAATGACAAGATCTGACAATGGATGATTTTATGCCATTTTAAATTATTTCCTAATCCTCCAGCCATATATATTGTCCCTGTATATATATCAGCTTATGATCAACAACAGTATACACATATCTCATTAGTCTAGGTCTGCTGATTTAGAGTTATGCAAGCGATTTAACCCTGTAACTATTAAATTTGTTCAAGAAAATTTCAATACTCTCATAGAAAATGTCCATTTGCGGACCAAGAGAAGACTATTTTTGAAATTTTACCACTGGAATGACTGGCTCGGTTATCGAGTCAGCCATTCCAGTAGTAAATCTTCAAAAATAGTCTTCTCTTGGTCAGCAAATGGACATTTCTCAAGACCACTGGAGAAGCTGTTTTTGGCTGATATAAGTGTTAATGGGTTAATTGGCTGACATCAGCTGTTGTTATCCTCATTGTAAAAAATGACCATACTCATTCTTTGTAAAGTGTCCTAAGATCAGTTGAGTTTTATAAGCAATTTCTTGTCTTCCATGATAAATCAGCCAATGAACTCATCCAACCTAGATGTCATTCATGAATGTAAATTCACATTATGCTTGTCATTTGCATTTAATGCAGGTAAACAATTTATACACTATGACAGCAGCTATATTTACATCATACATATACTAAACCCTTTCACTGATGAGTTCCCCATATCTCATTTTCAGCGCTACTATACAGGAAAACTGTTGAATATTTTAAAATTGATTTGACTGGTAGACGTTGGCAAAGGCTTCCAGTCAAATTAATTTTAAAATATCCAACAATAAGTTTTATATTGTAAAGAAAACACTTTTTCAGGGATTAATCAGTGAAATGGGTACACAATCAAAAGAAAGCTCAAATCACGCCAATTGCAAATGATGCATTTGTATATAATTCTAAAATTAAAATGAAATATACTATTTATATATTTTCAAATTCTGAAATAATAATTTCGCCACTGAATGTCGTTTTTAGCTCACCTGGCCTGAAAGGCCAAGGGAGCTTATGCCATGGCGACCGTCCGTCATCCGTCCATCCGTTTACTTTTCCTGAAAATGACTTCTCAAGAACTGCTGGGCCGATTTCAATTATATTTGGCAGGAAGCACCCTTAGGACATAGGGATCCAAATTTGTTCAAACGAAGCCGATCGACCAATTTTGCCGGTGGCCATCTTGGATTTTGGCCGATTTTTAAAAACGGCTTTAAAAATCTCCGAAACCGCTTGAGGGATTGAAGCAAACCTCATGAAATATGATCTAGGGCAAGAGCTGAACCAAATTTGTTCAAGGGAATTTGATTGGACAAATGGTTTGGCGGCCATCTTGGTTGACCTAGTTTTAGCGAAAATGACGTCTCCAGAACCGCTGAAGTGATCAGGCCGAAATTTGGCAGATATGATTAGGGACTAAGGGCCATGAAAATTTGTTGATCCGTCAAAATATAGCGTGTTTGGCGGCCATATTGAATTTTTTTATTTGATGGATTTTGAAGCCGAAATTGTTTTTATGTAGGTTTTTGGGTCTTGCGATCTCAAATGTGCAATTTTCGAAATTGTCGGATAAACGGTTTGGTGGCCAATTTGGATCATTTTCCCGGCAAAAGCTCCTATTTAAATGTCTTCTCGAGAACTGCTGGGCCGATTTCAGTTATATTTGGCAGAAAGCATCCTTAAGGCATAGAGATTGAAGTTTGATCAAGCGGAGCCGATCGGACCATTGGGCCGGTGGCCATCTTGGATTTCGGCTAATTTTTAGAAATGTCTAAAAATCTCCGAAACCGTTTAAGGGATGACCAAATGGCTCTGGCCATCTTGGATGACCACGTTTTCGCACAAAAGACTTCTTCCCCAAAACCGCTGAAGCGAGCAGGCCGAAATTTGTGATTTATGATGAGGGACTAAGGGCCATTAAACCTTGTTCAAGAGAAGTTGATCCGTCAAAAAACCTGGCCGCCGTGGACCAGTCAATATAGAGCATATTTTGCGGCCATATTGGATTGTTTTTTTTATGGATTTTGAGTCCGAAATTGGTTTTATGGATTTTTTTGCGTATTGTGATTTCAAATTTGCCATTTTCGAAACTGTCGGATAAACAGATTAGCGGCCATCTTGGATCATTTACCCGCCAAACTCTCCCATACTAAAGCAATGGGAAATTTAAACTGTATTCTCGCGCCATATTGAATTTTGGTCGATTTTTAGAAATGTCTTTAAAAATCTTCTCCAAAACCGCCTGGGGGATCAATTCAAAACGCATGAAATATCATCTAACGCAAGAGCTGGACCAAGTTTGTTCAAGGGAACTTGATTGGCCAAATGGTTTAGTGGCCATCTTGGATAACCTATTTTTTGCTGAAACAACTCCAGAACCACTAAGTTGATTGGGCCGAAATTTGGGAGATATGATTCGGCACCGAGTGCCATTAAAGTTTTTTTCAAGGGGTGGCGCTACGTCAGAAACATGGCCGCAGTGGACCAATCAAAATGTAGCGTGTTTGGCAGCCATAACTCATTTAAAAGACACCACCCACCAACAATTTTGACAAAAATGCATAGTGCTCCAGGTGAGTGACACAGGCCCTCAAGGGCCTCTTGTCTTGAATTCCGATGACAATCATGGTAGGACGTGATCGCGTGGGACGTAATCACATAAATGATTGTTACATGTGGTGTGATAACATCGCGTGAATTAGATTTTGTTTCTAGATTGGCATTTACGTTGTAAAATAATTGACATGATCTGAGTTGCAGTTCTGGATGCCAATGTTATGTTTGGGCATCGCTTTTACACTTTCCTAAATGCAGCTGCACATGTGTAACCCATAGGCCTGATCATGATCCTTATTAGTCCCCCACCGGTAAAACGGGTGGAACTATAGGTTTGCACTCCGTCTGTCCATCCGTCTGTTGCAGTTGGTTTTCCACACTTTTTTCGCAGTCCTTCAAAGTATTCAACTGAGAATTGGTACATGACTTTGTTATGAGAAGTTACAGACCAAGTTCGAGTTTCAGACGTATGCGTTAATTTTTTATGCCGATAATTGCCCCCTTTCAACTTAAGAAATACGAAAAATATCAGCTTTCCACACTTTTTTCGCACTCCTTCAAGCTATTTAAGCGAAAATCGGTACATTGCTTTACTATAAGGAGTTACAGAGCAAGTTCGAGTTTCAGACATTTTCGTAAATTTTTCATTGAGTTATGTGCCTTATGTCTTATTTTGGATTATGAAATACGAAAAATATTAGTTTTCCACACTTTTTCGCAGTCTTTCAAGATATTCTACTGAGAATTAGTAAATTGCTTTGTTATGAGAAGTTACAAATCAAGTTCGAGATTCAGGTGTATACGTCAATTCTTGATGGAGTTAATGCCCCATTTCGGATTATGAAATACGAAAAATATTAGTTTCCGCACTTTTTCTCGCAGTCTCAAGATATTGAATGGAGAATTTGGTACGTGTTTTGTTATGAGAATTTACAGACCAAGTTCGAGTTTCAGAGAGTTTGCATCAATATTGATGGAGTTACGCCCCCCCCCCCCCCCCCCTTTTGACTTATGAAATACGAAGGCTATCAGTTTTCCACACTTTTTTCGCACGCCTTCAAGGGATTCAAACGAGAATTGGTAGATTGTTTTATTATAGGGCGTTATAGAGCAAGTTTTAGTTTTAGACATTTTCATAAATTTTTCCCCCTTTCGACTTGAAATACAAAAAATATCAGTTTTCCACAAAAAAATTTTGCAGCCCTTCGAGATATTCAACTGAGTGATTGCTTTGTTATCAGAAATTACAGAGCAAGTTCGAGTTTCAGGCGTTTGCGTAAATTTTTGATGGAGTTATGTCCCCTTTTGACTTAGGAAATACAAACATATCATCTTTCAAGACATTTTCGTTCTCCTGGACCATATAAAACTGAAACTTGGTTTATTGCTTTATTATGAGAATTTACAGATCAAGGTAGAGATTCACCTGCTTCTGTCAATTTTTAATGGAGTTTTTGACTGTCAATCTCCAAAGATTTATATCATCAGTTAGGGTACATGTATTGCATAACCAATACATACGAATATTGTAGCTGGTTATGGGTTGAGATGTGGCAGGATAGTTCTATTTAGACATCAGAGCTGTGTCCAGTTAGGCCATGTTTGTGCGAAAGTGGCAAAAAGTAATTGTTATGTGGCCAGTGAGGCTGTGATAGTGTCAAAGTAAAAGCTGAAAATTTGAATCGTAAAAATGGGCATGGCTAATCTGGTAAAATTACTTTTTCATTTTTATGTTCTTTTTGTAAAAGGAAATATGTCAGTGGCTAATTTTGTTTTTGCTCACCTGGCCAGAAGTGTGCTTATGCCATGGCGACCATCTATCTGGTTATCCAGAAACTTTCTTTAAACGACTTCTTCCGAGCCATTGGGCCAATTATATTTGGCAGGAAGCATCATTAGCGCATAGAGAACCAAGTTTGTTCAAACGAAGCCGATCAGCCAATTTGACCGGTGTCCATCTTGAATTTTGTCGGGTGTCCCTCTTGAATTTGGGCTAATTATTAGAAATGTTAAAAAGCTTCTCAGAAACGGCTGGGGGAATTGATTCAAAAGTCATGAAATATCATCTAGAGCAAGAGCTTAAAACGTGAAAGCGACTTCTATACTACAGAACCGCTGAATGGATTTGGGCCAAAATTTGGGTGATATGATCAAGGGAAACAAGAAACATGGCCGCCTGTGAGCCAATTAAAATGTAATGTGTTTGACAACCATATTGGATTTTTTTATTTGATGGCTTTCGAAGCCGAAATTGGATTTATATAAGTTTTCGGGTATATTTTTGAAACTGTCGGATAAACGGTTTGGCGGCCATCCTGGATCATTTGTAGGCCAAAAACTGCCATTAACTAAAGCAATGGTAAATTTTAAATGTCTTCTCGCGAACCACTGGCCCGATTTCAATTATATTTGGCAGGAAGCATCCTTAGAGCATCAACATCCAAGTTGCTTCAAATGAAGCCGATCGACCATCTTGTATTTTGGACGATTTTAGAAACATCTTTAAAAATCTCCGAAACTGCTTGGTGGATTGAATCAAATCTCATGAAACGTCATCAGGCATATGTCAGCGGCAACAGATGAATCAAGTTTGTTCAAGTGAACTTGATTGGCTAATTGTATCAACGGCCATCTTGGATAACCTAGTTTTCCTGAAAGCGATTTATGGCTGAAATTTGAGAGGTATGATTATGGACTAAGAGCCATTAAAGCTTGTCCATGGAAAGTTGATGCATAAAAAACCCATGGATCAATCAAAATTTAGCGTGTTTAGCAGCCATCTTTGCTTTTTTGAAAATTTCTGAGAAACTCATATATAAGGCTAATTTAATTAACTACTTGCCCAATTTTAATAAAAACTTGGCTAAACCTTCACGGAAATTAGATTGGTAAATTTTGTTTGGTTTTCAGTGGCCAATAATTCCAGGTGAGCATTACAGGCCCCTTGGTCCTCTTGTATTTAACAATTTCACCGGCAAATCTCAAAAAAGCATATTCTTTTCTATGTAAATCTTATTCTGTTGAATATTTTGAAATTAGTTTAACTGGAGACCATAATGCTGCCTAAATTAATTTCAAAATATTTAACGGCTTTCTTGTATGGTTGGTTGCCTTGAAAATGAGATATGCTGAATTCATCGGTAAAAGGGCAACCCTTTGGGCCAGTGACCCAGTCTTATAGCGTTTCGTGTTCTGTTTGGTTATACACATCAGTTTTCAAGTTGTGATAACTGATTTGTAAGATAAGAATACAAGTTATTATTTGGGCATGTTGGTTATTCCAAAATGTGAGTTTTTCATTCATCAAAACATAATGATGATAAATTCTTGGTAATTTACTATTTAAATTATTATTAATTATTCAATGGACCTTTCCATTTTCAGCTATGCCCCGCCCATCTCTAGCTAAGCTCCACCCACACCTTGCACGTGTTGGGATCGATCAATCTCTGAATTCCAGAAAACTATACAGGTAAGCTGTTAAATATTTTGAAACTAATTTGATTGGGTGCTGTTGCTGCCTATGGCAGCAACAGCTTCCAGTCAAATTAGTTTCAAAATATTCAACAGCATGGTTATTAATATAGTAGAGACATACAATTCGTACAACATGTTGGACTATTAAGAGTTAAGGACAGGCCATATAGAATCATTTATGACGTAATGATTATGACGTCATCCTACACTCCGCTTCGCTGATTATGATGTCATATGACATCAGATTGACAGATGGATTCTCTGGAAAGGTGAATTGAGGATATTGAAATTTTGACTGGAAGTTGTTGCTACATGTACCGATGGAATGAAAAGCTACCTGTCAAATTAATTTCAAAATGAGTTTGAATTTGAGGTGCATGTGGGAAAAGGTTAATCGACCAGTTAGTTATCATTCTTGATTAATAGATTTGATAATTAGCTTAATTAATTAATGATTAGAGCATAAATAATTATTAAACGATGATTTATTTAAATGTAGTACAGCGCTTTACATCAAGGATCTAAGAGGAGGCTGTACTTTACATGTTCAGAAGTTGAATGTGCATTTAACCCTTTCAACCACAAATCCCAGAAAAAAGTACATTCTTTAACCCTTTAGTGACGAAATTTTATCAAAAAATGTACAAATTTCCGTATCAAATTTCTAATTGCAGGCCAAGTGAAGATTATTTTTGAAAATTGACCACCGTGATGACTGGCTCCGTTACCGAGCCAGTCATTCCAGTGGTCAATTTTCAAAAATAGTCTTCACTTGACCTGCCAATGGACATTTCTCAAGACTACTGCAGGGGCCGGTTTGGTCATAAAAGGGTTAAGATATGAAACTTGTTCTGTTGAACATTAATTTCAAAATATTCAACAGTTTTCCTGTACGGTTACCTTGAAAATGAAATATAATGAATTCATCAGTGAAAGGATTAATGTAAAACTTGTGTTGAATATTTGTACCGTAATTACCGATAAGTGTAATTTTAAACCTTCAAATTAATTGTCATTAATGAGTACATATTCACACCAGAATGCTTGAAAATAAAAAATTTTACATTGTATACTTTTAGAGGCTTAAATTGTGTGCCTAGATGTAATGAAATGAAATAAATCTTCACATATGATTTCATTACATATAAATTAATATAATTTCTTTAGTTGTGAGGTTGAATTTATAAGGACTCAATTGTCCCTAAATCAATTTCACAACTTTAGAAAATTATATTAGTGTATACTACGTAATGAAATCATCATATGTGAAGATTTATTTCATTTCATTGCATCTAAGCACATAATTTAAGCCTATAAAACTATACCATTTTAACCATTTTGTTTTCAAGCATTCTGGTGTGAATATGTACCTTTAATTATTGCAACATGTGACTAAGTTTAACCCTTAAACTTGCTCAAGAAAATCACAATATTCTCGTAGAAAATATCGTTACCCTTTTCACAGATGAATTACCCCATACTTAATTTTCAAGGCCCCCCCCCACCCCAAATCAGGAAAACTGTTGAATACTTTGAAATTAATTTGTCTTGGAAGCGGTTGCTGCCTCAGAAGCAACAGCTTCCAGTCAAACTAATTTCAAAATATTCAACAGGATAAGTTTAATATCGTAAAGAATTTACTTTTTTAGAGATTTGTTGGTGAAAGGGTTAAGGCTCTGAAATTGTACCACTGGAAGGACTCTAAGTCATTACAGTTTTAAATCTTTTTAAAAATGTCTTCCCAATGGCCTGCCAGTGGCTATTTCTCAAAATCTCCGCAAAGGTTGGTTTTGGTTGCCTAAATGAGCACTGAAAAAGTTCAACAACACCCATTAAGTAAATGTCTTGGTTGTTTTTTCGGTTAGAATTGTTAGTGTTGTTTGTTTTGATACAAGCTTTTGTGTACACGATTGTAATATACAGGTATATCATCATGGCCAAACATGAACGCATATGACTATTATTACAATGGATATATTCATAATTTTGCCCTTACTAAATCAATTAGTAAGACGATAATAGCTCGAGGTTATTTATTGTTAGGTGCTTATAAACAAACAGTAAGGTCATAAGTGAGTTTTTTCCATGATTTCTCGACAGTATTGTACTTATAATCGTCGTGGTTTGTTTGTGTGGATTAAAAAACAAAGTGATGATTATGTTCATAATTACTGCATAAGATGATAATAAATAATAATAAATAATAATAATAAGACAGCATTTATATAGCGCCATATCTCGGTAAACTAATTTTCATAGGCGCTTGTGAATAGGTGAGACTTTAGTGTTTTCTTGAAATTTTCTATTGCTTTGCATGTTATTAGATATTAGATAGTTATATTGCTTCCTGGAATTAACCCTTAAACCGTAAAATTCCTGAAACCGTAGATTCTTTACGATATAAAACTTGTTCTGTTGGATATTTTGAAATTAATTTGACTGGAAGCCATTGCTGCCATAGGGCAGCAGTGGCTTCCAGTTAAATTAATTTCAAAATATTCAAGTTTTCCTGTATAGTTGCCTTGAAAATGAGTTATGGGGAATTCATCGGTGAAAGGGTTAAGCCTTTAATCTTCAAATTTGATAAAGAAAATTTCAATTTTCTCTTAGAAAATGTCCATTTGCAGCCCAAGAGATTTTTTTTTTTAATTTATCAGTGAAATGACTGGCTCAGTTATTGAGCCAGTTATTCCAATGGTAAATTTAAAAAAATAGCCTCTGAGTCTGTAAATTGGCATTGCCTAAGACCAGTGCAGAAGGACAGTTGTGGCTTGTCAATTTTACCATTTAATGAACCGTTCCAGTTTTAGCTATGCCCCGCCCATCTCTAGCTAAGCTCCACCCACACCTCGCTTGTGTTGGGATCAATCGATCCCTGAACTCCCTGACTATCAATTTTCAGAAAACTATGGCAGCAACAGCGCCCAGTCAAATTAGTTTCAAAATATTTGTCAGAATGTTTATTAAATAGTAAAAGACATGCAATTCGTACAAATATGGTGTCATTTTATTAAGAATTTAAGATGGACTAAGTCGTCATTCATGCTGTAATTGATTATGACATCCTCATGCGCATCAGGTAGTAGATTATGACGTCATGTGATGAATGGATAAAGTGGAATTAGGTCTATTGTTCAAGACCAGCTGTGTTAAAGCCATGTTTACCACTTGGTTTTTGTGCGGAAACATCGCAATTCCTTTAAATGGGTGGTCATATGGTCTTACGAAACCAACTGACATCACAGTCAAAATGACGTGCATCGCTCTATCGCTGTCATGAAATCGATTCAAAATTTCAAACACATGTAAAATGTGAGTGGAGCTTTCATGTTGAAAATGGGCGGGGCATAGCGTGAACTTAATCCCTCTATTAACCCTTTATAAACACTCAAGCATTTGTCAAGCTGGCCAAAATGCTTCTGTAGTGGTCTTAAGAAACGTTCATTTACAGAGCAAGGCAAAAAGAATTTTGAAAATTTACTACTGGAATGACTGGCTCAATAAATTTTCAAAAAGAATCTAGGTCTGCAAATGGAACATTTTCTAAATTGAAATTTTCTCAGACTAATTTCAGAGTTATAGAGTTAATGAAGGATGAGAGGGAGGTACAATGCCGGTAGTCATCCCCTGGACAATTGCAAATTTTCTTAGGCTTTGTACCCACCCCATCAAGATTTATGACAAGGTCATGATATAAATTCACTTGTAATTATACATCTACTTACCGGTTAGTGACTGAATTGAGGAACAGGTGTTAAATAACTTCGCTAAATAGCTAGCCGAGTCTGTCCCTCAGTTCCCAAAGCTTTATTCAAATGAATATATATGTATATTGAAACATATTTAATCTTGTGTTATTTGTTCAGGATAAGGTTGTAGTGAAGTGATTCTATTCACCCTAAACATTACATCTTGCCTAGGTATCACTGTTCTGATGATAACCACAGCGTCAACAATTTTTGCGTTTGGCAGGCCATCTTGACATATGGTTAGCCCTGTGGAGGGATCCAATCTGTCACTCAAGTATTTGACATCATAATCAAAATATATCACTTGTTAGCTGACATCAAAATGAAATGATGTAGGTCTGACATGAATACACTGGCTGTATTCGCCTGGGAGTTTTCGTAGAGGAAGTATAGGCTCTATGAAATGTGTAGGGAGCCAATATACCCTAACTTTTCGTCCAGTCAAATACAGATAATGTTACATACAATACCGTAACCTATAGAAATCAGTACACTGATATTGAGGTCAGTGGTTAAGGTCACTATGATCTTGCTACAAAAGTAGTCTTGTCGATAATAAGGTTATATGTTTAGCAAATAATCTTGGCTTTAAAATATTTCAGAATTGGTTATTCAACTTAACCCTGTAGATGGATCTGATCTGTCACTCAAGTAACTGACGTCATAATGAAATTTGTCACATGGTTTGAAGTGGACATAGCAATCAAAATGGAGGAATCCAGTTTCTCAGTCAATCATATGATGTCATAATCAACTACGTCACATGTGAGCTGACTTCAAAATCAATTATGTCATGAATGACGCGATATAGGCCGTCATAAATGCTTAATTATCTGTAGCATTGTACAAATTATATGCCTTTACTATTTAATAAATATTCTATTAAATATTTTGAAACTAATTTGACAGCACCCAGTCAAATTGGTTTCAAAATATTCAACAGCTTACCTGTATAATTTTCTGGAAATTGAGATTCTCTGAGTGCATGGATCGATGGATTTAATAAACATTCTGTTGACTATTTTGAAACAAATTTGACTTGGAGTTTTTGCTGCCATAGGCAGCCATGTGCAGCAACTAAGCCCCCAATCAAATTAATATCAAAATAATCTACAGTTTATGTGTATAGTTAACTTGAAATTTATATAGTGTGAATTCAGGTTTCAAAGTTTTAAATTGATTCAGCATGTGTAAAAAAAAAAGTGGGTGGAGCTTAGTTAAAAATGGGTGGGGCATACATGTAGCTAGAAATTACCTCAGTGGAGCAGTTTTCGCTGAAACCTTTTTTTAAGTTTCATAGAAGTCATAATTCACACGTTTAAAATCAATGCTTTTAGTATACAGTAATTAAAATACTTAGTGTGTTACTAAATTTTAAAAACTTAATAAAATGTTTGTTATTTTGCTTATGAATACACATTTAAGTGTTGAAGTTGAGATTATTTGAATAGATTTTTTTTACTGTTAAGTGGTGTCATATTTTTAATTTCAAAATCTTAAACAAAATTGTTTACTTTTTTGGATAACTGCATTTAGCAGCTATGCAAAAGGCCCATTTAGATTAATATATACATTTACTGAAATCGTCAAACATTTTTTTGTAATTAAAGATTATGAAATTGCTATCAACTTCCCTATGGTGTTTTATATATTAATGTCTCTATCTAATGGTTAAAGTGGCCAAAGACACATGCAGTCCTCATTAGAAATGTCCATTTGCAGCAATTACAGGCCAACATGGCAAGGAGAATAATTTAGAAAACTTACCACTGGAATGACTGGTTGCCTAAGTCTTTCCCTTTATTAGTTGACCCCTTAATGGTTTAAAGGCAGCCAAAACCGGCCACTGCAGTGGTCTTGAGGAATGTTCATTTGCAGGTCAAACAAGAGTATAGTTGAACATTTTACCACTAGAATGCCTGGTTCAATAACCGAGCCAGTAATTCCAGTGGTAAAGTTTTAAAAATAAGCTCTTGGTCAGAATGAAATGGATATTGAATAAGTAAATATTTTGATTTGCTTTTCCAAATTTTATGATTAACCCTTTAACTCTCAAATTTGTTCACGAAAATTTCAATTTCCTCATAGAAAATGTCCATTTGCAGACCAAGAGAAGGCTGCTTTTGAAAATTTACTACTGGAATGACTGGCTCGGATTTCTCAAGACCACTGCAGAAGCCGTTTTTGGCTGATATGAGGGTTAAAGGATTACCGTTAAAATCCCGGATACGAAAATATTATTGACGTACATACAACTGAATATTTTCTTACAGAAGTGTTTATTGTATTGACAATTTTTGGCAAAATTTAAAATTTTCAAATTAAACGATAAACTGATGTTCATTTTTCAACAAATGTAGGTGTTGCTGTCATAGACCGGGTATGCTTATGCGGGGCTGGTGTGGTCAGGAAAATCCTACCCGGGCGGACTATATTTATATAATTAATTAACACAATTAAAAAATATATATATGAAAGAAGCGTGTATATGCCTGAGGCTGTGTTTTAAATATTATGCTTAGGATGAGTTTTATTCATTAATAATATTTATGTCGAGATATTGCGCATTATATGTTGAATTGTACAATGTTGTATGATATATAGGTCATATATTATCAGAGAATTTTCGTTAGATATTTACTTGCACTAATATAACTAAAGAATTGTGATGTGATATAGATTTTGAATTAGATTGCGCAAAAATACATGGTAGCTCAGTCCATTGTTAATGGTCAAGTCTGCCAATGTTGATTGCTTCTACAGTGATCTTGTGAAATGGTAGTTTGGTGTGTATGAGTGTGCAGGTGTGGTTGTGGATGTGTGTGTGTGTGTGTGTGTGTGTGTGTGTGTGTGTGCGTGCGTGCGCGTGCGTGTGCGTGCATGCACGACTGTAAGCATGTGTGTACATGCAATTGTGGGTGTGTCAGGGTTCTTGTGGATGTTTGTGTGTTTGCATGCATGTGTGTGCATGGCCATGCGTCTGATGATCTATATGAGTGTGAGCATGCATGCATGTGTCTATTGGCATGTGTGTGCATGCATATCTGTGTGTGTGTGTGTGTGTGTGTGTGCGTGCGTGCGTGCGTGCGTGCGTGTGTGCGTGCGTGCGTGTGTCCAATCTCCATGCATGGTGTCTGTGTGCATGCGTATGTTCGTGCTTGTGTGTGTGTGTGCGTACATGCATGCGTGTACATACATGTGTGCATGTGGGTGCCGCCTTAGTCATGATCAAATTACAGAGGCGTCTGGTTATTAATTATCATGTCTCACAGAACACCTATATATAGCACCTCATCAGTTGACAGAAGCATATGAATTTTGTCTTTCTTTCAAATATATGCTCTGTTATTGAATAGACAACACAAAGCTTATCATTATGACTGACATGCGAGTGTGTATTTACAGATCAATGGAGTCAAATCAGTTACAGTCGATCTCAGAAATAACTTGTCATATTTCCAAAACAAAATCAAAAGTACTGTTGAATATTTTGAACATAATTAGATTGGAAGACATTGCTGCCTAATTGGACAGCGATGTTTTACAATCCAATTATGTTCAAAATATTCAACACTTACATTTCATACTAATTAATATATTTCGGTTTTTGTCTAGGAAACATAGTAACTTATTTCTGAGCGGTACTGTAGGCTGCACATCTAGTACAAAATTGCATCCTAAATTATGAAAACTGATACGCTTAATTGAGTTTGAATTTAATCTTACTGAGAATTGCTGTTGTCTGGACCCTTATCAAACTGATACAAATCAATGGCTAATTATTGCAGAGTCACTGAGCAAAATAGATTGATAACTAGATCTAGTACATTAAGATAATAGACAGCAAGACAGACAGACCAGGCAGACAGGCAGGCAGGCACAGCAAGACAAACAGAGAGAGGCAGGTGGGCAGGCAGGCCGGCACTCAGCCAGATAAACACAGAATCAAGATACAAATATGTTTCTCATATGTGATACCAATATATCATAATGCAGAGAAAAAATTATACTATATATTATATATATTATGATAAATCTTTTTAAAAAATTCATTACATTTCTTATTACATGTACAAAGTATTAATAATATACTCCTTGTTCAAACTGGTAATAAACAATTATTTTACAAAAAGTGTAAATAGTTATTTGGGAATTATTTTACTTACCTATAATTCCGCTATGTAGATCATTTATGGAGACATCACAATGTAATCTAGGTCTTCCCAAGAATGCCCGGAAGGCGAAAACCTCATTCATGAACAGACGCAACAACAATTTTGGGCTGAAATTTAAATTTTTAATAACAATTTAATAAAGTGGGTTATATTATATTAAATACAAACCTCGAGTATGTTACTTTTTAAAATTTTCTATCTCTCTTTATGAATAGTCTCTGCCAACACACTCAAATATGGTAGTGATAATCTAATGATGGAATTTGAATACAATAACGTGTGTATGTTTAACCCTTTCACTAATGAATTCCCCATATCTCATTTTCAACAGGAAAACTGTTGAATATTTTGAAATCAATTTGACTGGAAGGCATTGATGTCTAAGGCAGCAACGACTTAAGTCAAATTAATTTCAAAATATTCAGCTAAGTAAGTGTGATATGGTAAAGAATATACCGTTTCAAGTATATGTCGGTGAAAGGTTTAACCCTTTAGCCCTCATATCAGCCAAAAACGGCTTCTGCATTGGTCTTGAAAAATGCCCATTTGCAAACCAAATGAAGACTTTAAAAAAATTTACAACCAGAATTGACTGGCTCGATAACCGAGCCAGTCATTCCAGTGGTAAATTTTCAAAAATAGTCTTGGTCTGCAAATAAACATTTTCTATGAGAAAATTGAAATTGTCTTAAATAAATTTGAGGGTTAAAGGGTTAATTGTCAAGCCGGGGGAAAAAGCGACGTACATTTTAGCGAAGTGTTGAGATTAAATGTTCATTTTCCGGCCAAGTAAAGAATTTTTTTAAATTTACTACTGGAATGACTGGCTCGATAACTGAGTCAGTGATTCCATGGCACTGCAAATAGATGATCAGTAAACAAAAATTTTCTTGACAGATCTTAAACAGTAAAGGGTTAATTGGATTTGTTACACTATACACCTAAACACCTTCTCGTTTTAAATATAATAAGGATACATGTGTTTGAATACAGATTAATTTGGATGCACTTTGTTGACAGAAGTCTAATTTGTAAGGAATTAAAGCTGTTAATAAGATGGACGGGTGTCAGGTGTAGAAGCGAGGGTTGCTGCGTCACTGTCTAGTACAGCAACAACTTTCAAGCGACATTGTTTCTGAAAACACCAGTTATACTACTTAGACATGACTAAAGGAAACTGAGTTAGCTTGAAAATAACTTAACCCTTCAATTATCAAATTTGTTTTAAAAGTTTTATTTTCTCACATAAAATGTCCATTTGCAGACCAAGAAGAATATTTTTGAAAATTTGTAACTGTAATGACTGTCTTGTTTACCAAGCCAATCACTTCAGTGATAAATTTTCAAAAGTAGTCTTCTCTTGGTCTGCAAATGGACATTTCTCAAGACCACTTCAGAAGCTGTTTTGGCTGGCTTAAAGTGTTAAAGAGTTAATTAATAATTCAGTTTATGTAACTGATTTTAGCAAAGGTGTTGAATATTATAAGTGTAAATTTTATACCAGAATTAACCTGAAGCTATGTCGAGTATTAGATTAATCTTTCTTGTAGCACATTTCCTGTTGAATTTACATATAATACATTTATTATCCTGTATGATAGCTTAAGGCTTACTTTTGAAAAAAGAGTTGCTGAAAGATTTCGCTGCAGTCTAAAACATCAACATCATTCCGCGATCCGATGATGAGTTTTACCAGTAAATTCACTCCATTCTATTTTAGTAAAGTTTTGAATTCCAATTCCCCTGTTACATGATTAATTAAATGAAATGTTATATTTTTCCTGAATTACTGAATAAATGTAAAACTTGTCTTAAAATACCACCTAAAGTAGCGGACAAAAAGCAGTCACCAACTACTAAAATTGTTAACCATTTAATCTTAAAATTCGTCAGGAAAATTTCAATTTTCTCTAGAAAAAAAATATCCATTTGCCGACCAAGAGAAGAGTATTTTTGAAAATTTACCACTGAAATGACTGGCTCGGTTATCAAGCCAGTCATTCCAGTGATAAATTTTCAAAAATACTCTTCTGTTGGTCTGCAAATGGACACTTCCCAAGTCCCCTGAAAAAGCTGTTTTGAAGCTTAAGTTGTTAATACAGGTTGCTTCCCATAGCAAATGCCTGTGTGGTGGGTCTTTATTATAAGCTGTGGGTTTTTAACTTTATTTCTTATAGTAAGTAAACTTCTTAGTGTTAGTACTATTAATATTAGCTCTTTAACACTCTAACAAGCGAACCAAATTTTTTAAATTTACAATTGTAATAATTGGCAGCTGTCTCAATAATCCAGCCAGTCATTCTTGAAATAAATTTTCAAAAATACTCTCTTGGTCCACAACTTGACATATTCTATGAGAAAATTTTAATTTTCTTGAACAATTTGAGGATTTTGATGGGCTACTTAAATTAATCTAATCAGAATTTAATAAAATATGTATCACAATATTCAGTAGATTTTATAGCAAACTGTGTCTGTCAGACTATGGTCTTCATCATATTAAATTTAGAATCATCTTTTAATCCTTTCCTTATCAAGTCGGCCAAAGCCGGCCTCGCATTACTGGTCTTGAGGAATGTCCATTTACCAAACTGCGTCTGTCAGACTATAGCCTTCATCGTATTAAATTTAGAATCATCTTTTAATTCTTTCCTTGTCAAGCCAGCCAAAACCGGCCTCGCATTACTGGTCTTGAGGAATGTCCATTTACCGGCCCAAAAAAAATGATTTTTGAAAATTTACCACTGAAATGATCGAGCCAGTCATTCCAGCAGTAAATTTTCAAAAATAGTCTTATCCAGCAAATGGACATTCAATAAGAGGATATTTAGGTTTTCTTGGCCTGGGAACTGTGATATAATTATTATATGATCAAAAGTGGTCAGTAAAACTCCTGTCTTTTGGTGCCAAAACATGGTGGTTCTTTAAGACAGGTGGTCTGTCGATGGTGTCTCAACCACCTGTCATAAAGAACCACCATCTTTTGGCTCCAAAAATCATATCCAATAGCAAGTCGCTTGTCTTAAGCGACCACCTGTCTACAGGGACTAATTGACCTTTCCAGTTTTGGGACAGAAGCTGAGAAAATGGACCAGCTCCTGCAGAATAAAGGAATCCAGTTTTAGCTTAATGCCCCACCCATCTCTTAGTTAGGCTTCACCCGTGTTGGGATCGATCGATCCCTGAACTCACTGACTATCAATTTCCAGAAAACTATGCAGGTAAGCTGTTAAATATTTTTAAAACTAATTTGACTGGGTGCTTTTGCTGCCTGGCACCCAGTCAAATTAGTTTCAAAATATTCAACAGCATGTTTATTATTTAGTAAAGACATGCAATTCGTACAACAATGCTTATAATTAGTCCGTCATCAAGTAAGCATTCGTAACGAACTTATCTACATCATTCATGATGTCACTGATTATGATGTCATCTTACACATCACGTAGTTGATTATAGCGTCATATGAGTGATGGATAAACTGGAAAGGTCCATTGTTTGCAATCCGTAAGGTGGTCACTTATGACAACACACACAATTATGCTTAGACTTGTCACCTCCATGTTGTCCTCGCAAAACACACCACGCTAGCTGTGCCCGATTGACTTCACTTCATGCCTGGTGAATGCTGGTGAGGTTACTGAGAGGCTGTCATCAATTTATCCTGTCCTTTAGAGTTGTTAAGCATGTGACTACATTTACGTCTGTGTAATAGAAAAACTACCAGGCATAATAATTATCTCATCACCGTGGTTACTAGGTTACAGGTGTACTCGATAATAAATCAACAAATTACTCGTTACGTGTGTGTGTTTTGTTTTTATCTACGCTTTTAAAATCCTTTTAGAATTAATTAAAGTTAATACCTGTTTTCCTTGTTGTTATAGTAATAATAAAGTAATTAGAATAGAGAATCACTTCCATAATGATCAAGTTTTTATCCTCGTAAAACAAAAGACATGAGATTGTCATGGTTACAAGTGTGTTTTTACGTTAATGCATGTCATGAATAGTAACACTTAGTGTATAGTCATGCGCAGGTGGATGTGACATACATGCATGGACATACAACGTGTATGTGCATATGCATACACAGATACATACACACACGCATGTATGAATACACACATACACGGACTCGCCTATCCATGCACGCACACGCATGTATGAATACACACATACACGGACTCGCCTATCCATGCACGCACATGCATCCATAAGCTGCAGGGAGTTTTGCAAATTAACCCTGTACTGATCAAAGATGCTCATTGTAGTGGTGTCGAGAAGCATCCTTATGCAGACCAAGAGAAGATTATTTTTTGTAAATTTTACAACTAGAATGACTGGCTTGATAAATGGCCCAGTCATTCCAGTGGTAAATTTTCAAAAATAGTCTTCAGATGTACATTCACTGAGCCAAAGTTTAAGTTTCTTGACCAATCATGGTCACTCACTTGTAGCTGGTTGGCCACTCAATTGTCTGTTGAATTTCTTGTCAAAAGACCAAAACTACTCATTAAACCATCAGGCCAATATGGGTATCCGTTTCTACCTAAGCACTGCCTACTTTCTACAACTAGATTGACCTGTTTTATCCCGTTGGCCCTCAAGACAGCCAAAAATGGCTTCTGCAGTGGTCTTGAGAAATGGCCATTTGTAAGCCAAGAGAAGAATATTTTTATCAAGCCATTAAATGAAAAAAATATTCTCTTTTTCTGCAAATTGGGCTTTGTCTATGAGAAAAATTATAATATTTTCTTGAACAAATTTGAGGGTTAAACAGTTAAATTTGAATTCCTAGAATCCTAATTTCAAGATACCTATACAGGTAAACAGATTGGATCCCTCCATGGAAGGACCTGAGGCTGTATGCTTCCAGTCTGACATGCTATCATTTGAGAAGACATAATTGCCTGACCACAGTTCAACATTAAAGCAATCTTAACCCTTTAACTGACAAAACCCTGACAAAGTGAATTCGTTCCGATATGTAGCATTTTGCTGTTGATTATTTAGAAGTTAATATGACTGGAAGCGATTGCTGCCTGAGGCCAGTCCTATTAATTTCAAAATATTTAACAGCTTTCCTGTATTGTCTTGAAATAGAGATATGGGGAATTCGTCAATGGAACCGTTAAAATTCAAAAAGTAGTCTTCTTCGTCTGCAAATGGACATTTTCTATGAAAAAGTTGAAATTTTCTTGAACAAATTTAAAGGTGCACATTCACACCACAAAAGGCTTGAAAATAAAGTTGTTGAAATTATATACCTTTAGAGACTTAACTCATGTACCTGAGCGTAATGAAATGAAATAAATCTTAACATAGGATGATTCCATTCTATATAAATAAATTTCGTAGGTTTAGTTGTGAATTTGAATTAGAGACTCGTGCCTGTAATTCAATTTGACAACATAAAAAATTATATTAATTTATACGTAATGAAATCATCATATGCCAAGATTTATTTCGTTAAATTACATCTAGGCACACAATTTAAGCTCCTAAAAGTATATAATTTGAATATGCACCTTTAAGTGTTAACGGGTCAAGGAATGTTTTGACAGGGAGGTGAATGTTATGGAGTCTAGATATCATTATCTATCAGCACAATACAACATTTGAGATTCGATTAATATCCCTTTCACAAAAATTTTAACTTTTCTCTTTCAGTGTAGAAGAGCAGAGAGAAAAACCGAAGATCCATACCAAATCCCTGTACAAGCCCGCAGTAGATAGTGGTTCTGATATTCCGTCTGGGAATGGGTGTGTAGCGCGGGAACCACTGAACAGAAAACTTGCGTGGACGGAGGCCGATGATGAAGAAGAGGAGGAAATAGAACCGAAGTTAAGAAAGGCAGTACGACAAAAGTAAGTAGCTCTAAAATTAAAAGCTGGACAAATATTGTCACTTCAAAATTCAAGTCATAAAGTTGGCAATGTGTTACTGCATCAGTCCAAAAATTCTTGTAGCATTTTCCTGAAAGAAATCATGTAGGAAAGATAATGAGACCTTTGGAAATAATCGGAGAATCCAGTTTTAGCTATACTCCGCCTAAGGTTGCACGATTATTCACTTTTCATAATCGTGATCATTTAAGAAAAAACTTCGCGATCATACAATTAATCATGAACTATATTAACTACGTCAATGCTGCTTAGAGGACGTTATTATGCTACTGCAGATTGTAAGATTATGGGTTAGGCACATGGACAGAATACGCCAGTTGCTGATTGCAAACAAAGGAATGTATCAAGATTTTTCTAGACGGAAAACGGAAGGTAACATATTTCGTTTAATTGTAGCCTATACTCTAATAGATGTCCACCCCCTAACTTTGACATATGAGCTCCAATCATTTCTTAGAAGTTTCAAAATGACAAAACTCTGTATTAGAAGCCCACCCCTTAAGAATAGCGTGTATAATAATAACAATCGTGTCACAGGGTGTGTCTACTTAAGACAGATCTCTGCCCTGATACATTTCCGGCCCCTCTAGAAGTCAATACAGGCCTCGGATTTGTAAATCTCGACCACCTATTAGATTAATACTAATAGTAGGCCACGTATGTTCAAGATATAATAAAGTTTATTCCACACTTTTGTAGTTAAAATGCGCTTAAAACAGTCTTGGCGTGATTAAATAGCTTCCTTATAAATATATTTTAAGACCAAATTTATGTACCAAACAAGTACGGGAGAAAATGTGCATCAATTTTGTAACGCCGATCAACATTAAATGATCCAAATTGAATTATTACGAACGACAATATAGCCGGCTTCTTAAGTTGGCGAGCCAGCGGCTCTTGCGATGGGAGGCGGCGTGTTCTCGCGAGATATTATACGCTAACGGGAGTTTATCAAACGGGTATCCGTTATTCAGATCAGTATAATACTCAGTTCCTATCGCGCAATGATAATATATTGAAATTCCCGAGTTCCGAGTCACCGATTCCAGAATATTTATATCCGAGTACTCGCTCTAAAATAAACTTCAATTGGAGGTATTTTTTTCGCGACGCCATTTGATATCAAATTGTGGATTAATTTTGATGTAATAAACGAGCTTTATTAAAGGATACGCAATATTTAGGCGCTCAAATCAAATAATTTCACTTCCCCGGTGATGTTTTGAGGTATACATTAAACATAGGCATAGGCGGTGAGAATTTTTACGTGGGAAAATGCGTTGAATTTCCGTGGTATCAGTTCTAGAACTTTTTTGGGAAAACCGTTAGCGCATAACTATTCAGAGAATGGGGAATGCGGGATAAACGTGTGTGATTACAACAACAATGACAAATTGCGACCAAGTGAACAATCTTTATTCATCTAAAACTAATCCTGAGTCAATACAAACAAATCAGTTATTTATTTATTTAGTTTATTTAATCATTCACACATTCAGCTGACAGCCGGATGTTTGTTTCCATGCTTGGTAACGCGGGCAGAGTTTCACAAGCGTAAAAGTGGCTTGTTAAAAATTTCAATATGGCGATTATACGATTATTTCATTTTGTAATCGTCCACGATCATTTTGAATTATATAATCGCGATTAATCGAATAATCGAAAAATCGTGCAACCCTACATGTAACTCCGGCCATCTCTAATTTCATTTTGGGAAATTTTTTCAAGATCAGACTATCCGAAGTTTGGTAACATTTTTCATGTTTGATGGGATATAGTTGTTTCTTGTTGCCTTACTGAATATATGTATTACGAACCATGCTATTATGTTTGCTTCAGTAGTCCACACTATCCATGCCTTTGCAGGAAAGACATTGCATACTTCAGCATTCTTGTTTTTAACATTTACCACTGGAATGGCTGGCTCGGTTATCGAGCCAGGAATTCCAGTCGTAAATTTTCAAATAGGGATTGCTATCAGGTCTGTGTATCGGTCTGTCAGCAATTATATCTCTGAAACTGCTGATCTGATCTGGCTCAAATTTTACTATGAGAAAGTGTTACCGTAAACTAGGATTTCCAAAATGTCATCATGATCCAGTTTTAAAAATCTGAATCTGATAAAATCCTAGATCGATAAATATCTACCTGTAAGCAAACTACTGAATATATAATTTAATTTAAATTTTAGCAATAGAACAGGCTTTCCAAGATACGAGGATTTCCTAAGTTTTCATCATGATCAGAGACAGGAAGAGGCTCTTTTTTTTTAGAAATACCTGTTTATAAAGTAAACCTTTTAAACAGTCTAGCTAGAGTACTAGAGGGTTCTATTTCTAGCTATGCCCCACTCATTTCTATCTATTCTCACCCATTTCTAACTAGGCCCACCCATGTCTAGCTAAGCCCCACCCATTTCTAGCTAAGCCCCACCCATATCTAGCTAATCCACACCCATTTCTAGCTAAGCCCCACCCATTTCTAGCTAAGCCCCACCCATTTCTAGCTAAGCCACACCCATTTCTAGCTAAGCCCCACCCATTTCTAGCTATGCCCCACCCATATCTAGCTAATCCACACCCATTTCTAGCTAAGCCCCACCCATTTCTAGCTAAGCCCCACCCATTTCTAGCTAAGCCCCACCCATTTCTAGCTACGCCCCACCCATTTCTAGCTAAGCCCCACCCATTTCTAGCTAAGCCCCACCCATTTCTAGCTAAGCCCCACCCATTTCTAGCTAAGCCCCACCCATTTCTAGCTAAGCCCCACACATTTCTAGCTAAGCCCCACCCATTTCTAGCTAAGCCCCACACATTTCTAGCTAAGCCACACACATTTCTAGCTAAGCCCCACACATTTCTAGCTAAGCCCCACCCATTTCTAGCTAAGCCCCACCCATTTCTAGCTAAGCCACACCCATTTCTAGCTAACCATTTCTAGCTAAGCCACACACATTTCTAGCTAAGCCACACACATTTCTAGCTAAGCCACACACATTTCTAGCTAAGCCCCACCCATTTTTAGCTAAGCCCCACCCATTTCTAGCTAAGCCACACCCATTTCTAGCTAAGCCCCACATTTCTAGCTAAGCCCCACACATTTCTAGCTAAGCCCTAGCTATGCCACACCCATTTCTAGCTAAGCCACACCCATTTCTAACTAAGCCACACCCATTTCTAGCTAAGCCACACCCATTTCTAGCTAAGCCACACACATTTCTAGCTAAGCCCCACACATTTCTAGCTAAGCCGCACACATTTCTAGCTAAGCCGCACACATTTCTAGCTAAGCCGCACACATTTCTAGCTAAGCCGCACACATTTCTAGCTAAGCCACACACATTTCTAGCTAAGCCACACACATTTCTAGCTAAGCCACACACATTTCTAGCTCAATTCTGCCCACTTTTTACTCATGTTTGAATCAATATTAACAATTTAAACCTGGCAGTCCAAGAATCTCAATTTCAATGTACTTAACTATGCAAATATGCTGTTGAATATTTTGAAACTAATTTAACTGGGAATGGTTGCATGGTTTCAACATGTTCCACAGGGTGATTATTAAATTGTAAATTCAACTAAGACATACACTTGTGATGGACCATTTACACATTTGTGATGGATCTAAGTCATTTTGATTGTGACGTCAGCTACGTAACAAGTGACATTTTTGATTATGATGTCAGATATCTGAGTGACAGAATGGCTCTCTCCATTCATAAACAAAATTGACTGATTTTTGGAGGAATCCTGTATTAGCTATGCCCTGCCCATCACTAGCTAAGCTCCACCCACACTTAGCCCGTGTTGTGATCTATCGATCCCTGAACTTCCTGACTATCAATTTCCAGAAAACTATACAGCATGCTTATTAAATAGTAAAGACATACAATTTGTACAACAACACTTGGTACGTCATCAATTAAGTATTCGTGCTGAACTTAGCTACGTCATTCACGATGTAAGTGATTATGACATCATCCTACACATCATATGATTGATGGATAAACTAGAATCCATTTGTTACAGATCTAAACGAGATCCGAGCAAAGGCAACAGAAACAACAATGCTATAGTTACGTCAGCAAAGATGAGTGAGTTGAATACGTACGATGACTATGATGGTTTCCTCGATACATCTCCCAATGATACCAATAACAATAATGATGAAAGCTCCGAGGAAGGCAGAATACCGACACCCAAGCTTCTCGACAAACAACTGTCCACTACACCGGTTAAGCGTCACCACCTTGATTTGACAACACCATCTGTGGGCGGGGCCATGTTGACCTCGCCACCGCAAGACAAAAGGTCACAGCTAACAGCAGCTCTCAGGAAGAAATTCAAATCAGGTGAGTGGTTTCTTAGTCTCGCCATGAAGACTCACAGGACTATTGGAACAATCATGTCTCTGACTGTCCGTTTGTCTGTCTGTCAAAATGTATCTCTGTCTGTTTCTGTTTCTTGTGCTATGATTCAGGTTCTAGTGGAGGGATCTGGACAAACATTGTGTGAAACATTGCCCTTGGCATCCAAAGAATTGTATATATACTTTTGGTACAAATTCTTTTGTTGTCAAACATCAAAATCATCGAAAAAATATATTTCGAGTTCTACTGGAGTTATATTCACCAAACTTGTGTTGGATGTTATCCTTCGTGTCTTGTCTTTATTTTTGGGTTGGAGGGGTGGGTGTCAATGGGACAACAGGATCATCAAAAGGGTGAGTGGGAAAGCCTGAATTCTCATGAATCCTTGTTTTCCAGTAGACTTGCATCTCATGAAAGCACATTAAATTCAACTGTTGTACAAGTATTTCATAATTTAGTACATAATTAACTTATCATTAATTCACTGCTTGGAAATAGTGTACATTAGCCACTACATTTACCAGAGCTGATGATAAAGGAATTCTACTCCTGATGAGCATGTACTAACCCGTGCTTAATAGCTAATCGACTGACCTTTAAATACTATGCAAGAATGGTGTTTGAACAAGAATTACATAAATATTGCTACATTTGCAGAAGGCCTCTTTAACTACTATTTCACGTTGGATCGTTGATGCCATCAAAATTTGCCATAAATTAGCTTCTCCTGGGGACAATTCATTAGTAGGGGTTAAGGCCCATGATGTTAGGGGCCTTGCCACCTCTTGTGCTCTTTTTAATGGATCCTCTTTCGATGACATCATACAAGTAGCTAACTGGAAATCACAGAATACCTTTATTAATTTCTATCTCAAAGATTCTGGTCCTTCTTCCTTTTTCTATGCGAATATTCAGAAGGTGGCTTCTGGGACCATGACTCATATTCCTTCTTCGTCTTCATCTTCCCATTCTTCATCATCTTCATTGTTATAAGACCTTTATTTGGGGTGAGTGTAAGATCATTACTTCTTTCACATGTGTGTCTTTCACCTCATTCATATTTTTGCTTTGAAACATTGCGATCGATTTTATTTTTAAAATCGCGATTTTCGATTAAATCGTAGGTTCAAATTCCCAAAAGTATAAACTGGGTTAACTGTGACTTGGAATTTCTAGAAAAAGTTGAAATGATACAAAAATAGCACGAAATTAGAACACAATTTCATGCGACAAATTCTTGCCATCCTACGTCTATGCTTAATGTATACCTTATATCCATCATCGCGGGAGTGAAATTATTAATTGAGACTGCCTAAATATTGCATACAGTTTAATAAACATTGTTTATTTCATCAAAATTTGGCATAAAATGTCGCTGATTACTCTTAAATGTAAATCGTACATTCTGAAAGCAACTATAAACTGCACTATAGGACGAGTTTACGCCGTTACTATCATAGCTACACACCTAATGCTTTATTGCCTGTAAAGCTCAAGTTTCTTCCACCTATCCCACATGGTCACCCTGACAGTTGAATACAGGATAATTTTCAGGTTAGGCCAATTTCAAGGGCCTATATTTAAAAAATGTTAAGAACCGCATTTTTTTACGTTTATGTATAAACTAACAAATTTATATGTAATTGACTAATCAAGTATTAGGTTTGTAACTGTAATAGTTTTAACATAACTGTAATCACAAGTGGGTCTGAAAATTTGTCACGTTGAATAAATTTTCATTTTTAATGTTACCTAGGTTACCAATATGAGCACCAAAATTATTATTCCCTGCATATTTCAAGACCATGCACTGAAAGTTTTATTGGAATTGCATGTCAGATTAAGAATGTGCAGAGCCTTGAAATTGCTGCAAAATGACAATTGCTTCACATGTGGTGGACCCCCTTGCTGTTCTAGCCTCCATATCTCCAAAAATATTGAGATTTGAGAGCTAAAATTTTGCAGGATTTCCTAAAACGTACTAATAGTACAGTAGAGCGAGAATTATGATAATCTGAATTGGTCATGCAACAAGATTTCTGAGAATTGGTTGTCTTGACATGGATAACGCCATTGTAATATTTATAATGACCAATGACTCATCTCTGCTCCAGTAAGACTGTTGTTTTATTTGTCAGGTTATTCATCTGTGGAAGAAGATAGCGATGCCGATGATGATGACACGATAGTGGATGAGCCAATCAGATACCGGCCAGTGCCTGGGACACCGCCCCTTAAATTAATGAGACGCAGACCCAGAGATCTTGATGAATCACCGGAGAGAACACAGAAAGTGGTTAGTTTATTTAACCCTTTGATAGTCAATCTGGCAAAAACCGGCTTCTGCGGTGATCTTGAGGAATGTCCATTTGCAGGCCAGGAGGAGACTATTTTTGAAAATATACCACTTAAATAACTTGCTCTATAATTGTGCTCATCAATACAGTGGTAAATTTTCAATAATAGCCCTCTCTTCACCCGCAAATGGACATGCAAAATAAAGTAAATATTTGTAATATCTTAATAAATTTTAACCACTGAAAACATTGAGGTTGTGTTTATGTGATATAACTTGTTATGAAAAGGGTCTATGTGTAACCATTTCACCAATAAATTCCATGTATCTCAATATCAGGGCAAACAAACAGGAAATCTGTTGAATATTTTGAAATTAATAAGACTGGAAGGCTTCTAGTCATATTAATTTCAAAATATTCAACTGCATATGCGATATGTCACAAAGAAAGTTTTCTTTTTCAGGAATTTTTCATTGAACATATTGAAAGGGACCAAAGGTTAAGATTATCTATTCCATTCATTGTGTTATATCAGTTTGTAGTAAATTATTGCAAATCTTGAAAATTGTCAGCAACTCTTTTACAGCAAGCTCGTTTCCATAGTGAACTTGAGATGTTAATGAAAAATATCGAGCGTAAGATTATGAAGTTTTCTTGTACTGGGTGTTGTTAAGCAGTAACATTACTGAGTTATTTTTTGACAGGTGCCCCATTTGAAATACTTGACTGCCAGCCCAACATTTGGTGTGCCATCTCGTGACAATCATGATTTGAGGGATGAAGAGGCATCGAGTGATAGACCCCTCATTACACAGTTTGTACATAATCCTGAACTAAACAGGGCGAGAAAAGGTAGTTAATAATTATAAAGATACCTATACAATCATGTAATAAGTAACACTGTGAGATCGGTCACTAGGTCAAAGGTCACACATGTTTACAGATATTAACCCTTTAACTCTCGAATTTGTTCAAGAAGATTTAAATTTTCTCATAGAAAATGTCCAAGACCAAGAGAAGACTATTTTTTTTAATTTACCACTGGAATGGCTGGGTAGAGTGATCAATTTTCAAGAAGTCTTTTTGGTCTGCAAATGGACATTTGTCAAGACCACTGCAGAAGCTGTTTTGGATGATATGAGTGTTAAAGGGTTAACACCTTACCGACCGGCATAATATGCATGCTTATAAACTGAATATCAGGACTTCAGGTTTAGTTTGGTCACGATAAGAACAAAGTATGTTATAGTAATATTGTAGCCATTTGTACCATGAATTCCAAGAATCTTAGTTCAAGGTAAGTACATATATACGGGTAAGCTGTTAAATATTTTGAAGCTAATTTGACAGGGATCTGTTGCTGTCATAGGCAGCAACAACTCGCAGTCAAATTAGTTTCAAAATATTCAATAGAATATTTATTAACTTGTAAATGAGTTTTCAAACTCAGGAATTCTGGTTAAGAGGATTAGAACTGATCAAGCTGAAATTTGAGAAGATTATATATGATAATATTTTACATTAAAGATTTAGTCAATCCTGCTTTATATTAGACATGTTTCAAGGGAATGGAGGACCAGGAGATTATCTATTTTTGCTTACGTCAATAGATAATTTAATTTTTTGTTTGATAACTTAGCTTCTGTTTAATATGAGTATATTGATGAAGCTTCAGTGTTAGTTTGACCACACTGCCAGGAAGAAGCTGAATCTTAATTTATGGCAAGTCTGTCTGCCTTGCTGACCATGTATTTAAGCGTGTGTGCCTTTCCATCCATCTCTCCAGTTTGCTGATCATGTTTGTGGCAATGCAAATTTTTGGTTTTCATTCAAGACTTAGATTATATTAATAACACCTCATGGGCAGGTTGGCCATAGGTCTTGAGCGGAGAATCCTATGATGTTTTGTTTCAATTCATCTGTATATCCATTTTGCTACACGTGTGGCCATAGGTACATATTACCACCCAGCAAAATCTGTGCCATTGTGGGATGATCATGTGGTTATATTTATCAAGTCTATTTTGAATCTGTTTTCTTTTCAGGTATTGCTAGCAGTGGTAGAACCCGACCTGCTCAGTTTATATCACCGAGCAAGCGTGCCCCCGTTATCCCACCGACCTTGGATGAAAGAATGGCACAGACATACAATGTAATCCAGAAGCCACCACCTATAGATACAGGTGAGCAATGTTATGTAACAGGTATTCATGGACAACTGTGCTCAGCAGACCAGCTGACTGTTAGGCTCAAAAGACATTGATTCATTAATTCTTTAATGTTTAGACCAACACTCAAACTTGGCTTACTGGCTCAGTGAAGGAATCCAGTTTTGGCTATTCCCCGCGCATCTCTAGCTAAGCCTCACCCATGCTTTGCCAGTGTTGGGATTGATCGATCGATCCCTGAACTCCATGACTCAATTTCCCAAAAACTATACAGGTAAGCTGTTGAATATTTTGAAACTAATTTGACTTAGTGCTGTTGCAGTAACGGCGCCCGGTCAAATTAGGTTTCAAGATATTTAACAGCATGTTTATTAAATAGTAAAGACATACAATTTGTACAACCTGGCAGACTATTAAGCATTTAAGACAGACTAAATTGAGTCATTCATGACATAATTAATTATGCCGTCAGCCTTCACATCACATAGCTGATTATGACGTCATATTATTGACTGAGAAACTGGATTCCTCAGTTATTGATCCCTAGAGAGCTTATCAGGAGTTGCGTAAACGTACACATCAGGGTGAATAAAGCTATGCTCATACGTAAAGGACACAACCGATTTCATGAGCAAGGTGGAATCGTATATTCCGTCCTTGTCAACATGGATGTAATACCCCTCGACACCAACATCCCAAATCGAAAAGATATTCAACCAGTGGTACAGTTCACCATGAATTATGGCCTCCCATGCACTGGATCAGTTCACCTTTCCAGAGTATCCATCCATCATATGACGTCATAATCAGCTTAGTGCATGTATGATGACATCACAATCATTACGTCACAAAGGGTTCCGTATAGATATCAAATCTCAAATATTCTGATACATATGAGTTGTATGTCTTTGTACTTCTTTGCTATTTAATAAACATGCTGTTGAATATTTTGAAACTAATTCGACTGGGCGCTGTTGCTGCCTTACGTAGCTGTGTAGTTTTTTCGAAATTGATAGTCAGGGTGTTCAGGGATCAATCGATCCCAACACGAGCGAGGTGTGGGTTGAGCTTCGATAGAGATGGGCGGGGCATGGCTAAAACGGGAAAGGTCCATTAGATAGCTGTGAAATCAAGTGCAAATCGGTACTGGAGTGTAATCTGCTTTGAATTTAACAGTGAGGATTACCTCTGGTATAGCAATGACTTAAGTACAAGGCACTGAAGACAGCATGCACGTATAGGCATACAGATTCATGAGGGAATATGCAATATGCTCATGGAGCATGGCCTCACTGCCGTCCGAACCTTTGTCGGTGACATGAACACATCTCACCACAGCATCAAATTCACCATGGGATCTTGCCACACTCAAGTTTCCTTTCTGGACACAGTCGTCCAGATCTCTGACAACAATGCAATCAACTTTCGCCTCAACTTCTAGTACTCCAATGACATTTTGCCACCAGAGGTTACAGACAAAGAAGACCTGATCTATGGACCACCATCTCCTCCCCAAGCCACTACCAAAATCATAAACCACCCAGCCGACCCAAAGACCTGTCTTTGTCTGCAAATTCACTGGCATAAGTGTTCCCAAATATATAATTTCTAAACATTGACCCATTCTGCATGCCAGAGAATGCTGTGACCAAGCCTTCCCCGAAAGATCTTTATTCGGGTATTGAAAAAACAGACCTATCAAGGACACCATGGTCAGTGCGAAACTCCCTGAGTTTGAATCCATCCACTGTAAACCCCACCCCCACCCCCTTCTTCCATGCCGCGCCATCAGCCGCAATATTTTCAACAACATGGAGAAATGACCGCACTTGAAAAGTACCTGCACCGGTGTCAGGTACACTCCAAAGATCCTTAGGCAATTGCTAAACCTGCAGTATTGTCTATCTCCTTATCTGAAAATTCCTCCAACAACAATACATAGAAGCCCTCAGGCCCTTCAAGATCTGCATGTAAGAGCAGCTACGTACCCTCCTAACCTCTACAAACTTGAGAGATATGCCACTTGTATCATGACATTTCAACAGGCATAAATGTAGGTGTAGCAGACATGGCATGCACTTCAGGATTATACCAATTTTATCCTCAGACCCATACACCACCTGAAGACGGCCGAAAGAATGCCACTGGATCCTCCAGTTACACATGATGGAACCAATAGGAAATAGAATCATCATAGCTAGGTAGATTTCCCTTCAGGTGGCCAACCACCAATTTTGGACACCAACAGCTTTTAAGCATAGTCATGATGTAACATAGTAAATGGTTCATTGTTTCTCATTGGTATTACATTGAGTGTTACTGGTTAGGTAACAGTGCAAGGGAGATAACTGTTAAAAACGGCTGGGTTAATTTGGTTAGTTAAATACAAGGGAGGTAATTAATCAAATTCGTCATTTGTATTTTTGCAAAGTTATCTGTCTCGCGTGGTCTAGTCCTGTCTATATCTATGTTTGGTGTAAATATCAATCTCGTCAATGACCCTTTTACGGCAGGATAATTGATGTGTTTTTTAAACGAGCGTTTCTATGTTTTTTAAGATTAAGTTGTAATCACAATTATCCCTGTAAATGAATTGCGTAGGTAATTCATGAATTAACATCTTCACGCGATGTGTAATGTCGCTAACGTAGGAATGTGTTCGATTTTAGTGTCTGTGGGTGAAGGGGTTAAACAGGTTTTTTCCTTCCTCGTCAAGCTCGGGTTTTGATATGCAAATGAGATTGGCAAAAGGCTGGAATGTTAGTGATGTGTAGGTGGCTTGATTGACAGGTGTCGATTTCGGGTGAGAGTTGAGATGGTAAGGTGTGAGTGCGATTTAGGGGCACTTGAACAAACAATTGTCAGCAGACAACATCAATCCGTTAATTCGATCAATCAGTTGTGACTGAAGATGAGCCACTGGATAACGAGATAGCCGCAGATGTGTGTGACGGGGTGAGGCGTATGTTGTTGCGTGATGGGTAATAAAATGCTGAAGCGGTGATGTGTCGGACCTGACATTCTTGTCCTGTATATTCCGGGGGTCAGTGAGGGGAGAAATTTTACTCATGTAAATGCAATACTGTACCGGAGCAGAGATGGTGTCATTGATCAGTCAGTGAATCGATGCAATAAAATTTGGACACTGGAAGTTTGGATGTCAAGTTATCAATGAAAGGAATTTAAGTTAATGAAAAATTGAAGGTTTTGTCAACTTCAAAATTTTGGACCATTACATATAGGATAATTTTAGGATTAGGTATTATTTAGAATTATAAATATTGTACATTATAAAGAAAGAAAGTAAACATTTGATTTTGAATTTTATCACTCGTTCGTTGCATATTTCTTCATTACTCTACTAAAGGCTGATTGCAAATATTGAAAAATCCTATAATTACTAAAGCCCTGTAGATCAAATTTGACCCTTCGAACCATGTAAGTGGACTGAAACTTTTTAAGGAATATATTCCCCATAAATTCTTCTAGGAAATCGTTAAAAAATTAGGCTTTAGAACTCGTCGGAAAGTTGACAATTTACACTTTCGATCGCCACTATCCAATCAACGTCCATAAAATTGTGACATACAATTCATACGATTAGCTCCCTTACAATGATATACTGATCCATATAGATTACCATTAAAAAAGTTAGGTTCTAGCCATGCAGACGTAGGGCAATTTTTCATAATTTACATTGTTCACTGTATTATGTTGAGCTTGTACTTCAGCTCTGTCATGTCTGTGTGGTTCACTGTATTATATTGAGTGTGTACTTCAGGTCTGTCATGTCTGTGTGGTTCACTGTATTATATTGAGTGTGTACTTCAGGTCTGTCATGTCTGCGTTGTTCACTGTATTATACTGAGTGTGTGCTTCAGTTCTGTCATGTCTGCATTGTTCACTGTATTACACTGAGTGTGTGCTTCAGTTCTGTCATGTTTAAGTTGTTCACTGTTTTATATTGAGTGTGTTCTTCAGCTCTGTCATGTCTGCGAATTTTTAAAATCAATTTTATATCTCCGCAGGATCATCTGTTGCCGACGACGACGATACACACTCACTGTCTATGTGCTCCATCACATCGATTACGTCACAGGCGTCGGAGCTTCTTGAACGTGCACAGAAGCGTAGGGATGAATTTTGGGGTTGATGAATACTGTGATACGTCTAAAGACTAATTAGATTACATGTAGGATAGATTTAACACAGACTAATGTACCATATATACACAAAACTGTGAAATTATTACAATATCATCTGTATAGTAGTGCCTTTTAATGCTCTATTTATCAAAATATTAACAGTATGTATTTTAGAAAGGAAATTACAGTATATAATTATATATATTTTTAAACTGCCTTTTTAACTAAAATTGCGCTCTTTAAACTAGCCGGTAAAGAAACTAACCGTTTTAAAGGACCACATATGGACTCCGAGACAGAATATTTAATTATAGAGATCAGGTATTTAGCCCCTTCGTGGCCAAGCCAGCTAAATATCTTCGGTAATTGTTTTGCGAAATATCCATTTGCAGGCTAAGAGAATATTTTTTTCGCACACACGCGCGCATGCATGCACACTCGAGTGGTATGGCATAATGTCTGCCTCGAAAACTTTTAGGAAAGGGATTGTGCACTCTTGCACTTCAATCACTGATATAGGTGTAATCTCTCTGAATATACATTGTCATACACATGTTATATACTTCTGTCTAAATGTTCACTTTGTATAAGCCAAAGTCATTCAGCTGAATGCATGTCACCCATACAGCATTAACCCTATAAACCGCACAGACCAGAAGCAAACAAATTCCTTATGATGTAAGGCGTATTCTGTTAAATATTTTGAAGGTAATTTGACTGGAAGCTGTCGCTGCAACAGCTTCCAGTCAAATTAGTTTCAAAATATTTGACAGCTTTTTTGTATAGTTGTCTTGAATTTGAGACCTTGGTATTTTAAATGTTAACGGGTTAATGATTTGCCTGCAGGTGTTACGTATCGGGATAGGTGCTATTTTCTTGGGGGCCGATATATTGTGAAATGTGTATAAGATATGCTTGTTTTTGTGTCTCAGTGTGTGTGTGCATGTGTTTGTGTGTATTATTCAAATTATAGTCAACATATGTGTGCATGCATACGAGCATACGTGAGTGTATGTGTGTGCACACAATTCTAAGTGTCAAAGTGTGTCCCAGCATGTTAGGAATAGGGACATGTTTACAAACCAAAAATGACAAATTCTTTGTATATTTTGTTGAATATTTTAAAACTAATTTGACTGGCATCATTCATGTCGAATTAGTTTCGAAATACTCAACATCTTTCTGTATAATTGCTTTGAAATTCAAGACACTTGAATTTCAAGGGTTGAAGAGGTAAATGTATGGGATTTTCAAGACAATTTTTGTTATAATAAGTGTCAGACAGGTAGATGGCAGGTGTCTTAGGTTTTTCTGTATTCACATTTCTTTATGCTTGACTATGTGATCAACATTGATCAACGCTCTCATCGGTTTCATCCGTTTCACATGTGTTACGCATAAGTATAGTACGACTATGTCTATATAGAAGTTTATCTGTGATATGTAATTTTAAGGGAATTTTTATTTCCATTTTAGTGTCATTAAATTATATTTAAATTCAAGATTATTTTATTAATTATTTGATTTACGTTTTATTATTTATTAAGAATTTAGGCACAGCATAATATAGCAGTAGTTTGTTTGTTTTTGCTAGCTTTTAATTGTTGCTTATTTTAGGCAAATAGAATTATGTAATTATTGGAATTTTTCATTAAGTATTTAAATATATATGGAAGAATATTGATTTCATAAATTAGCTTAGAAATCTATAGCCAGTGACTGACAATTCAACATGGTCGATAACACATTTGTGTGTCATACATGTGCATTATACACGATCATACAGCATCAGACATTGTTGGATGAATTTTAGGGCTGCAACAATTCATCGATGCATCACAATACTTTCCCCATGATGCGATACACGATACTTGTTTTCCGAATCACGATACACCAAAAGAAATTTCAAGTAAGATTAATTCAGTAAAATCAGGCATGACCATTGATTTCAGACGTTAAACACTCTTTTTAAACTACGATGTAACTTTACCTCGAGGAGGGATTTTAGTGCGGAAAATTTAGGAACAAGTCCCGACTGTTAGTTACGAAATCTGGTAACGCCATGTAAACTTTACAACATCGTTCTTGGTCAATTCTCACAATATTTTCAATAAATCGTCGCAAACATATTTAGTTTGGTCTTTACACACTTCTACAACGACGCCGACAATGAAAATTCCTTAAATTTAGTCCAAATTTCTGGGGATAAAAGAACCGCGGTGGGAGGCAATAAAACAGCTTTTACTGTTTATGTACTATAGAAGAAAAATCGCTTGGTTTTGTACCATGCGGAGGGTGTCTACGGGATCAGCGTGAAATACGAAAATACGAGCCAGTGAGATACGAAAATGAGGCTTCAAATTATTAAATCAATGAGCGCCTGACGCATGTAATGCACGTACATGTAGTATATACTGTAGAGGAATTTCATTCATAAATGCGCACTAATAAGAGTTCCATAAAGGGTGATTCCAACAGCATCTAATCAGATTATTCTGCTGGCTACTACATCATTAGACATTAGCTGGATATTTTCCCGGGAATTGCCAACTGTATGTGGGTTAGTTGAACTTATTTTATTTTGACTCACGTAATTGCTGCACATTTACCTGGAATTTTAAGAGCTGATAAGTAAAATATAAAATGCCTGTACTTAAACCGTGTCTCGAATTGCCATATATTCGTAAATATGGCATCCAGAACCGCTGGAATCGGCCATCTTACGTACATTAGCCTAGTCACCCATATATAAAAAATATAAAGCGGATTTCACAGAGCTACCGATTGGCTGGTTTTGGCCAACACAATTCGCTCATTTTACAAGGGCTGCTAAAAATATTTTACTTTGTCATTCTTATAGCTGTCATTAAGTATCGCAATATGTATAGTATCGTGACAGGAGTATTGCTATACGTATCATATCGTGACTTAGTGTATCGTTGTAGCCCTAATGAATTTACCAACCAGTGATACCAACCATGATTTAAGTTCCAGTATATGATTGGCTGTTTCATCCAACATGTTTTAGAATGTCGGATGAAGGTTGAGCATTGTCCGACTTTTTTGCATGTATAATTGGACTTGTCGAAAGCTATGACACATGATCAAACATCATCTGACTTTGTCGACTCATACATGTATAATCATACATGTGGAATCATCTGTCATAGGCTTAACCCTTTCAGTAATAACGGTCACAGGCAATGATGTTTGATATCAGAAATATTCCTTTGAATATTTTGAAAATAATTTGACAGGAAGCCATTGTTGTCTCATCTGTTGAATATTTTGAAATTAATTTGATTGGAAGCTGTTTCTGCCTCAGGCAGCAACGCAGCAACAGCTTCCAGTCATATTATAAGTCCCCTACAGGTAAAACCAGGGGGGGGGGGGGACTTTAGGTTTGCACTCTGTCTGTCCGTTCGTCTGTCGCAGTTGGTTTTCCGCACTTTTTTTCGCAGTCCTTCAAGGTATTCAACTGAGAATTGGTACATTACTTTGATATGAGAAGTTACAGACAAGTTCGAGTTTCAGGCGTATGCGTCAATCTTTGATGGAGTTATGCCCCCTTTTGAGTTAAGAAATACAAAAAATATCAGCTTTCCACACTTTTTTCGCACTCCTTCAAGATATTTAAGAGAAAATCAATACATTGATTTAGTATAAGGAGTTACAGAGCAAGTTCGAGTGTCAGACATTTTCGGCAATTTTTCATGGAGTTATGCCCACTTTCGACTTATGAAATATGAAAAATACTAGTTTCCCGCACTTGTTTTCCTACTTCTTCAAGGTATTTAAGGGAAAATGGTACATCGCTTTCATATAAGGCGTTACAGCGCAAGTTCAAGTTTCAGGCGTATGCGTCAAGTTTTGATGGATTTATACCCCCTTTCGATTTAAGAAATATGAAACATATTAGTTTTCCCCACTTTCTCGCAGTCTCAATATATTCAACTGAGAATTGGTACGTTGCTTTGTTATGAGAAATTCCAGACCAAGTTCCAGTTTCAGGCGTTTGCGTCAATTTTTGATGGAGTTATGTCCCCTTTGACTTATGAAATACAAACATATCAGCTTTCAAGACTTTCATTCTCCTTCACCAGATATAACTGAAACTTGGTTTATTGCTTTGTTATGAGACGTTACAGATCAAGTTCGAGTTTCAGCTGCTTCTGTCAATTTTAATGGAGTTTTTTACTGTCAATCTCTAAAGATTTATATCACCAGGTAGGGGACATGTATTGCAAAGCAATACTTACAGAATGCTTGTTTTCTAAATATTCAACAAGTTTTCTGTGAATTTTCTTGAAATTGAGATTTTCCAGGAGATAAACAATACAGATTAAGTTGGCAAATTTCATCATTTTATTAAGTTGGCAAATTTCATCATTTTAAACATTTTCATTCTTTGATTTCCATCACACTAGATAATATTATGCTGCTTGATGACTTGTCTGTTTTAGTAAAGATGTTCAGCAGCATTCATATTTAGATTATATTAATTTAGAATGAAACAGATTAGTGAACCAGCGAGTTATTCATGTAATCTAACTCAGAATCTCTAGTTGTTCATAATTCTTAGCATATCTATATTTATTAAATTTTTATACAGCAGCGCAAAAGACCAAGATTAAATGCTGAATTTAATACATTTATATGAATTATGTAGAAGAGAAGTATTTGTGTTTGTCTTAAGGCACCCATCCCACCTACCCTCCCACACACCACTTATATCTGTCTAGCATACATCATCTGATGAGGTGCAAAGGACCATCTCATGCAAAGGTGATAATATCAACAGAATCCATGGTTTGTCGTTAAAATTTTATTACATATTTACATGTAGCTAGCTTATGCCATGGCGGCTGTCCGTCATTCTTCCGTCCATCAAATCACATCTGATTTATGCTTTGACTGATTTTACCCAAATTTGGCTGGAAGGATCCTATGGTGGTAGGTCCAAGAACTTCTATTCAGAATTTTGTTTGGTCAATTTTTCTGGCCACCATCTTGGATTAATACACTACTAATTAACTGCTTGGGCAATTTCAACCAGACTTGGCTGGATGGATACTATGGTGGTAGGTTTAAGAACCTGTATACATAATTTTGATTGATAAATTTTTCCGGGGCCTTCTTGAATTTTCCGAAGATTTCTGGCTATCCGTTAAAACTCTACTCCTCATTAACCACCCGATTTCAAGCAAACTCGGCTGGAAGGACCCTAGAGTGGTATCCTTCAGAACTTGTATACAGAATTTTGATTGGTCTATTTTTCTGCCATCTACCTTGAATTTTCCGAAAAAATTGGCGGGAAAACGTTTTAATACACTATTCCTCATTAACTGCTTAGGCAATTTCAACTAGACTTGGCTGGAAGGACACTAGTGGTAGGTTTCAGAACATGTATACAGAATTTTGATTGGTCAATCTTTCCTGTGGCCATCTTGGATTTTCCGAAAATTTCTTCAGTTTAAAACCCTACTCATTAACCACTCAGCCGATTTCAAGCAAACTCGGCTGGAAGGACCTGAGAGTGGTATCCTTCAGAACTTGTATACAGAATTTTGATTGGTCTATTTTTTTGCTGGCCCTCTTGAATTTTCCGAAAAATGGCTTGAAATTGTTTAATAGACTACTCCCCATTAACTGCTTGCCCTAGAGTGGTATGCTTCAGAACCCAATACAGAATTTTGATTGATCAATTTTTTCGGCAGCGATCTTGAATTTTCTGAAAAAAGGCAAGCAATCATTTAAAATGCTATAATACTACTACTCATTAATTGCTTGGGAAATTTCAACCAGACTGAGCTGGTATGTTTCAGATCCTTTATACAGAATTGTGATTGGTCAATTTTCTTTCAAAAATTTTTGAGAAATCAGTTAAAAGGCTACACTTCATTAAGCGCTTGTCTGATTTCAGGCAAACTCGACTAGAAGGACTCTATAGTGGTATGTTTCAGAACCTAATACAGAATTTTTACTGGCCAATTTTTCTGCCGGCCATCTTGGATTTTCCGAAAATTTTGGGAAGTCGGTTTAAAGGCTACTTCTCATTAACCGCTTGGCCAATATAAACCAAACTCAGCTGGAAGGACCCTAGGCTGGTACGCTTCAGAATTGGTATGCAAAGTTTGACTGCTTCATTCTTTTTTTGGCTCGGAGCAGTAACAGCCCCCAGTCGAATTAAAGGACAATTCCGGGATGATAAAAAGTGTGCTTTATTTGAAAGATTATTACATGTTTAATGAAATTGCGCCAGAATAATAACCACAGAAATAGCGTAACCACCTATCGCTAGATAAAGTCAGTAAAATTGACAATTTTTCGCACATCAGGGCACTGCCATTTTATCACGTCTAGTGACGTCAGCCCCGCACCACCGCTATTGCTATGACTGGAGGAGCGAGGCCAATAGATGCGGGTATATATTTTAAGGAAATATATGTAAATGGTAATAGCAAACGAACCGCTGAAGCGATTCCAATGATTCTAGGATCTCTGAATAGGTGCCAACCTCGGAATTAATATGATATAATGGATGTTAATATCGGACAAGAGGTTCAAAAGACTGGAATATATAAAAAGAATTATTCATCTAAGATACGATCTGAGTGATATCTTTTATTTCGTAAAATTCGGCATAAGATGGTTTTTGTCTCGCAGACTTTATCTTTGCGTATTGTCATTAAATTGTGCTTAAAGCTGAAAGAAATGTTTTTTTGTCTGACCAATTGTAATTTTGCTCACGTGAATATTGCCAGAAATATCACCAAATGAATTAACATTTTGACATAAAATCTTGGAAGTTTCATCTCCGATCGATATTGCCCGGCAAGCTGTAGTAATTTCAATAATTAAGATATTTTGATGGAATTTTTCCCGTTATGTGATAATATTGTAAAGCTTCGGCACAGCAAATTCTGTCATTGTAGCTTTAATACTCAATCTGATATGGGATGATGGATAGAGTGCATCCTGTAATTGTTGCTGGCTTAGTTTTTCCCGCAGTGCTTCTTTTGAACCACTAGGCGGATTCTACATGTAGGTATCAGAATTATTACAATACGTTCTGTGGTTCCGGAAATATTATCATATCATATGTTTTCTTGGAATATATATTTACACTGCCTGCGACACACGTTATAACGGTATCTTGAGTCGGCTGAGTAATTTGACAATACGCACGCACTTCATTTAACCCTTATCGAATTGTGTAAAATACATAATAGCCTACTTACAGAGATAGTGCCGGGGTACATTTTGAAATTTATTTTTGCTGAAACGTGTTGCTGTCGTGCACAGCAATGACTTACCGACAATGTCCTAATGATTACAAATTAGCACATGTTAGGCCTCCATGCATATACATATTTACTTTACAGCCTTCGTGCTCGGCAAAGATAGCGTTGGTGCGGGGATGACGTCAGGGTATCGTGAAATCTCACTCTCATTGCAAGAAAATGGTGCCGCCCGGGAGATAAAATAATCCCATGTTTACGATGGTATAATTACTCTTATAATTTGTCTATTGTTTTTATTTAGGATCCAATATGTCAGTCATATAATAGTCTTTCAAATAAAGTACACTTTTACCAATCCCGGAATTGTCCTTTAAGCTTCAAAATATTCAACAGCTTACCTGCAGATACATTGAAATTTATATTCTGGGAATTCTGGTGTGAGATTTTCAAATCATTTCAAACAAGTATAAAAAGTGGGTAGAGCTTAGCTAGGAATGGATGGGGCATAGCTAGAAATGGGTGGGGCATAGCAAGAAATGGGTGGGGCAGAGCTAGAAATGGGCGGGGCATAGCTAGAAATGGATTCATCAATTTGAAGCACCCATTTAAACTTTTAACCCTCGAATTTGTTCTAGAAAAAATCATAGAAAATTTCCATTTGCAGATCAAGACTATTTTTTAAAACTTACCACTGTAATGACTGGCTCGGTTATCGAGCCAGTCATTCCAGTGATACATTTTCAAATATAGTCTTCTCTAGGTCTGCAAATGGACATTTCTCAAGACCATGGTAGAAGCCATTTTTGGCTGATTGAGTGTTAAAGGGATTTAAGACGCCGTCATAGATAGGCATTTGAATCAATAGAGGGATCCATTTCTAGCTATGCCGCACCCACTTTGTATGTGTGTTAGAATCAATTATACTATGAATCCTGACTTAGCAGAATCCCAATTTCAACAGTAATGATACAAGGAAAGCTGTTGAATATTGAAACTAATTCAAAGGGGGGGGGGGGGGACTGCTCTGAGTGAAATTAGTTGTAAAATTTTCAACAAAAGGCCAAAGGGCCTGTGTTGCTCAACTGGAAAATTAGCCTGAGATCGTTGTATACAAATCTTTTAAATTTATGGAGAGAACCGTTAAAAGTTTTTAATAACTTAAAGTTATGGAGAGAACCATTTTTAAACATATCTATAACTATATTAGACACGATATCACTCTATATCAGTCTGGCTTTCTTCCATCACATTCTACAGTAAATCAACTGCTTGATATCTACACGGATATTACTCAAGCCCTTGACGATCAAAAGGAAATAATCTTTCTATTCTTTGATATATCTAAAGCCTTTGATCGAGTATGGCATCGCGGCTTCCTACAGAAGCTTAGGAATTTTGGTATCTGTGGAAATCTGCTTACATGGTTCGAAAATTATCTTGGAAACCGAAACCAGTGAGTAGTTATAAACGGCAATGAGTCCACCCTACTTCGTTTACATGCTGGAGTGACACAAGGCTCTGTGCTTGGTCCCAGCGATATAATTCACAATATTAGACTTTTTGCTGTTGACACGTGCCTATATGTAATGTCAGTTGATCTAAAAGAACACACTGCCACACTCGATTACGATCTACTGACCATGACGCATTGGGCAAACATGTGACTCGAAAACTACATCTATTTTTTTCCCTGCACAACGAGCCCACATCCTTTTCAATCTTCTTCTTCTTCTTCTTTTCGATCGCTGGTATCACACTTGGAGAGCCGTTCTCAAGATGAAATCTGTGGTTTTCTGCAGTTCTTCCACAGGCCCATACAGCTTTTCAAGAATAGAGGTTGACAAAGGCCAGATCTCTTCTCTCAGCAGCTGATACGTACTGCAACATTGAAGTATGTGCTCTGTGGTCAGTTCTGCTTCTCCACAAGGACAAGCGGGCGATGTCGTAAGGTGGAACCGCCTGTACATGTGTTGGTTTAGTCTGTTGTGTCCAGTTCTGAGACGAAAAATGGTCACTTGCTCTGGCCTCGAGAGATGATGGTAGGCATCTTCTGATTGAGGTGTTCTATAGAGGGACTTAATGATAGTCTTCATCTCTGTATGGGTAACCATGTTTTCTGTCTGATTCTCTTCTGCACCCACCTTTGCCATCTTGTCTGCTTCCTCATTTCCTTGGACTCCACAGTGTGAGGGGATCCACTGCAGTGCTATCCGAAAGCATTTGATGGTTTGTAGTGCTTCTTCAAGTTGTGGCAGCTTACCTTTGGTGATAGCCTCAAGGACGGAGCGGGCATCAGATAAAAAGACAATCTGTGCAATAGGGTCTGCTGTTCTGCTGATGGTATTAGCTGCATGAACCAGTGCTTCGACTTCAGCTCTGTAGTTTGTGCAGTGTTTGCCTGTCGGTATTGCAGCTGACTCATGTTGTCCGTTTGGATACTGTATGTGCAGTCCGGCACCTCCGCTCCTAATTGCATCTTTGGCTGATCCATCTGTGTAGATCCTTATCCATGTCTTCTGAGGGTACATTTCTTCCAGCATGGCTAGGGTCAGGGCCTTCTTGCTCACATCACTGTGTTCATTTTTGGTTGTGAGATGAGGTACTGTGGTGCGAATAGCTATGCTCTCTAGTTTGTTTTCCCAGGGTGGAGGATCAAGGGTGTGGTTTGGATCTTCTATTTGTGCTGGCAACATCTCTTGGTGTTTCCTTTGAAGTGTTTTTGTCTCTTTCACAAAACTTGATCTTTTAAGTCTTCCTGATGACAGCTGTGCTTGCCTGATCTTCATCGGGTGGTTATTGAACGATTTGAACTTTGCAGCTTGGATCAGTGCTTTGCATTCCCTTCCTTTGCTAAGTGGGGGAATGCCTGCTGTCTGCTCCATTTTTTCTATTGGTGTTGATCTCATTCCACCAGTGATGATGCGCAGTGCCTGGTTTTGTACTCTGTCGAGGTTCTGTTGATGAGATTTAGCTGTTGTCATCCATGAGCTGGATCCATACTCAAGGTGTGGTCGTACGGCACCTAGGTAGATGGTCTTGAGGATCCTTTCATTGGCACCCCACTTTGTTCCTGCCAGCTTCCTCATGATGTTTAGCTTTCTTCTGGCCTTTGCCTCTGCATTCTGGATGTGCGCCTTCCATGTTAATCTTCTGTCATATGTGACTCCCAGGTATGTCTGCTGGTCCTCGTATTCGAGTGGAGTACCGCCCAGTGTCAGATTGCCAACCTTGGTTTTGGTGGACAGTGTGAATAGCATGGCTGATGATTTTTCTTTGTTGATGGTAATACACCAGCGATTGGCCCAAGCTGTAATTCTGTCCAAGGCGAGCTGCATTCTGTACGTGGCAGTCGTTGTGTACTCCTCGGTGCACCAGATTACGAGGTCATCTGCATAGAGGGCTGCTTGGATCCCATTGGGCAGCTCTGCTACAATGTCATTGATGAAGAGTATGAACAGAGTAGGTGATAATACTCCGCCTTGTGGCACCCCTTGTCTCAGCAATACATTCTGTCCAGATTGTCCATCCACCAGCACCCTAGCTCTGCGATTGGGTAGGTATGACTTGGTCCATCGGAACATGTTGCCACCGATGCCTGTGCGCCGGAGCTTCACGAGGAGGCCATCCTTCCACACCTTGTCAAATGCTTTCTGCAGATCGATAAAGGCAGCTAGCATCACCTTCTTGGCTTGAAAAGTGTCCTCTATGACCTGTGCAAGATGTGTTGTTTGATCTTCTGTACTCCTGTATCTTCTGAATCCGGCCTGCTCTGAAACTATAATGTTCTCTGACTCCAGGTACCACTGCAACCGCTGGTTGATGATGCGCTCCATGGTCTTGCATATGCAGCTTGTAAGACTGATAGGACGGTAGCTCAGCACTTTCGTCTTGTTCTTTCCTTTTTTTCAGAATAGGAGTCATTCTGGCTTCCTTCCAGCACTGAGGAACCTCACGATTGGTCCAACTGAGATTAAAGATGTCTAGCAACTTGCGAAGAGATGCATTACCAAGGTGTTGGATCATTTCATTCGTAATGCCATCTGGCCCGGGAGATTTCTTCTTTTTCAGTTGGCGGATAGCCTTCTTCAGTTCTGTTAAACTAATGTCAACTTTCATTGCATCGTGAGTGTTGGTGTCTGTTCTTTCCTTTTGCTCTTTTCTAACCTCCCTTTGACGCATTCGTGGTATAGGAATGTTGCTTTCTTTTGCATATGCCTTCGCAAAGGCATCTGCTGCCATCTTTCCTGTCAGTGTTTGCCCATCTTCTTCAAGAGTAATCTTCTCTCCCCTGACACCCTCATCATTGAGTGCTTTAGTCAGTCTCCATAGTTTTGTGGTGTCTCTCTAAATTAAACCCTGCCGTCTTTTCCCTCCAGCTTCTTCTTTTGGCCTCCAGCTTGGTCTTTAGATACCTGGCTTTAGTTTGTTGGAGCGTGAAGTGGTTTTCATGACAGGGATTACCCTCTGCATCTTCTCTGGCCTTGTCTAGTTTATCATGTGCTGCTTGCAGTTCTGTTGTCCAGTAGGGGCGGTAGTTTTTCCTGAACCCTCGAGGAATCGCTTCATTTGCAGCCTTGAGGATACTTGAATTAAATTCCTTGACCGCATTGTTGATGTTTCTTCCTTCTACTGCTATATTTTGGGTAAGCTCATTGGAACGAATGCCGAACAGACTCCAATTTGCCTTTTTGTAGTTCCACCTTGGATGTTGAGGTGAACTTGTCGAAATACTTCCAGAAAGAGAGAGGAGGACTGGGCGGTGGTCGCTTCCTCCTAACTGTGATCCGACCACTCTACTGAGGTTTCTGTGAATGTCTTCTGTACAAAATGCCAAGTCCGGCGTTGTTGTCGAGTGCCATCGGCGCGAGTAGAAGGTAGGCTGATCTGTGGGATCGTTGACAAGTAAAAGGTGCTTTTCATCTTGCCATGCTTCAATGTCTTCTCCTCGTTTATCAAGTGTTCTGTATCCCCAGCTCTGGGACTGGCTATTAAAGTCTCCCGCAATGAGGAAGTGGCAGTCCGGGACCTGGATTGTGTCAAGTGAGAGATTCTTGTCATTAGGGCAGTAATAATTGACAATTTCAATCACAGAGTTGCTGGTTGTTACCTTGATCTTGATATATTCTGCCTCTTCCATAAAGGTTTTGATCTGGCTGGCGTTCACGCTGTTTCGGACCAAGGTCATCACTCCACCTTTCTTTCTTCCTCTTCGATCACACCGGAAAATCTGGTAACCTCTGATCTTAAATGGTTTTCCTTCTTGCAGGTGTGTCTCTTGAATGCAGCAGATATCAATGTTGTTTTCGTACAGGAACTGTTCGAGCTCTGATTTCTTGTTGGTAACCCCTTCTGCATTCCAGTGCATGATGTTGATACTGGGGTTCTATCCTTTTCAATCAACTTCAAAGATTCTGAAATTCTACCGTCAACTGATCATAAGCACCTCAGCATTACCTTTAATAACAAAGGGAATTGGCTTAACCATGTGAGTAATCTCATAGCAAACGCTCAACACAAACTCTCCTTACTTAAAGGTCTAAAATATATTCTAGACCGTAAATGTCTCGAGATCATGTACAAAACATTTATTAGACCATCTTTAGAATATGCAGATGTTGTGTGGGATAATATTCCACAATATCTTGTAATTCGGCTAGAGGATATCCAAAAAGATCCTCTCAGAACGGTATGTGGAATGACACATAGTGCGAGCACTGAAGACCTGTACTTAGAAACAGGCATCGAAACCGTGTCAAGCAGACGTGAATTTCATAGATTATCTATGCTATTTAAAATTATTAACGGGATGACCTGTGAGGTTCTGGTCAACCATCTTCCCACACTATCCCAAGCACGAAATCCTTACAATATCCGTCGTCCAAATTTCTTCACTCCATTCCGCTGCCGTACTGAGCTCTTCTATGGATCCTTTTTCCCAGCAACCATCCACGCCTGGAATATGCTTCCTGTGCCGGTGAGAGATTCTGTCACTCTTCTAGAATTTAAAAGCAAACTCAAGGCTATGTCACCCATACGACAACCCGCTGAGTGGTATTACATAGGCCCGAGGTTTGCCAACAATGCTATGCAGGCTCCGAAATGGTTGTAGTTCTTTAAACCGACATCTATTTGACAACTTTCTGTCGGAATCTGCCAGTTGTTCTTGTGGGCACAATGATGAATCTACAAACCACTACCTCTTACATTGGGCCCTATTTAACGAGCAGTCGTTTTCCAAAATCAGCTTGCCTTGAACGATATTTCTCTTGCTAATCTTACGGTCAACCAGCTTCTATACGGGACTTACACTGCCAACTTGGAAATGAACAAACTGATCTGTAATACGGTATGTCAATACATAATTAACACCAACCGCTTTCGGTAGCTTCCTGTTTGCGAACATAGTTTAAGGGGTAAAAGGACAGCAGCCCAACACGTACAGGTCGGAGCGAAGGCAGCACCTAGAGCTCACCTCTGCTATTCTCCCATTTGATCTTATTCCTCGCTCTCTCTATCTCTCCCCTCCTTTCCCCCCTCTCTCTCTATTTCAGTCTTTCTTCCTACTCTCCCCCACCTCGCACTCAACATCCACACACTTATGCACACTAATAGACTACAATTAATTAAACTATTATGATTTGCCACCATTTTGTTGTAAAAAAGTTTTGTATAATCTGTATGTGTATGGGAGACACGGGCATAAGACTAAGTCTTATCATGCGTGCTTCCATCTGAACAAAATAAATCACGTTTAAACCAAATCTTTTAAATAAATCGTCTGAAATGTTAGGAAAATCCAAGATGTCCACCGGATAAATTGACCAATCAAAATTGTGTATACAAGTTTGGAAGCCTATGCCCATAGGATCCTTCCAGCTGAGTTTGGTTTGAATCACACAAGTGTTTAATGAGTATTCTTAACTGATTTCCCGAACATTTTCAGAAAATCGAAGATAGCCGCTGGGAAACTTGAACAATCAAAATTCTGTACGAATTAAAGCAAAAGTTAAATTACAACGGATGGTCGTCATGCCATAAGCTAACTGATCCTTTCAGGCCAGGTGACATACCAATGCCTATTAAATCGTAAATCAATCAAAGACATACAATTTGTAGACTTGGACTTTTTGAGCTTCGTGATGGTTATAATACATTATTAATTATTGTGCCGTCAGCATACCCCCCCCCCCCCACTGAGGATTTCAGTTTATCCATCACTCATTTGATGTAATAATCGACTATATGATGTGTAGGATGACATCATAATCAATTACGTCATGAATGATGTAGCTAAGTTAGTTTAATTGATGACAGACCTTCATTGTACAAATTGTATGGCTTTATTTAATAAGCATGCTGTTAAATATTTTGAAACTAATTTGACTGGCCGTTTTTGCTGCCATAGGCAGCAACAACACCCAGTCAAATTAATTTCAAAATATTCAATAGCTTACCTGTATAGTTTCCTGGAATTTGAGATTCAGAGAGAACAGGAGCAAAGCATGGGTAGCGCTTAGCTAGAGATGGGCGGGGCATAGCTAAAACTGAATTCCTCCATTGATTATGATATAGAAACTTGAGTGACAGATTGTATCCCTCTGTTTTAGACAGCCGCTTTCACAGGCCTCGCACAAAACAGTAAGACTCTGGTAGCTCTGTCAGAAATGTAAGATTTGACAGACAGATTGACATGAGTTATACTAGTTGCAAATAAAAAAGTAGCACTACGATAATGATTAATTAGTCAAATTGGCTCAAAATTGAGATTAGGTAAACTATAAACATGTTATGTTGAATGTTTTGAAAATAATTTTACTGGAAGACTGCTGCCTTAACCCTTTCACCAATGAATTCACTATTTCATTTTCAATGCAACCATTTGGGAAAATTTAAATATTTTGAAATTAATTTGACTGGAAGCCGTTGCTGCATTAGGCAGTAACGTCTTCCAGTCAAATTACTTTCAACATTTTCAATAGAACTAAGTCTTATATCGTAAAGCTTACTTTTTCAGAGATTTGTCGGTGCAAGGGTTAAGCAGAAACCGCTTCCAGTCAAATTATTTCCAAAATATTTAAAACCATTTTGATATGAGTTCCATGTGAATGTAATTGATATCTCAAGAACTCCGGATTGAAAAGGTTAATAACCAAGCACGGCTACAGATGACAGATTTAATTCTACAAAGGAAGGCAGAAACCCAAGTGTGACCAATGTCGAAAAAGTAGGAAAGTTAATGCTTCCACTGATGGATTCCCCATATCTCATTTTCAAGACAATCGTACTGGAAAATTTGAATATTATGACTACTTTGACTGGATGCAGTTGCTGCTTTAGGCAGCAATGGCTTCCAGTCAAATTAATTTCAAAATATTCAACAAAATAAGTTTTGTATCATAGTTTAATATTTCAGTGATTTGTCGTTGAAAGGGTTAAATCCACAGTACCAACTAATTGTGCATACATTTGTTAGCTAATGATATTGAAAGCCTGACTGATTATTCGGAGAAACATTTTATACAAGTGTTGCTTCGTTAGTCAGCAATGACTGTTAATCATATTGCTAGACATATCGTCAGTGTTACCACTATATTCAAATTCTTGCTAATTATTTTGAGAACAGTTTAGTTGAAAATTGCTGCAGCAATGATATTTGGTCAAGGCTGTTATCAAATAGCTAGTGCCACTTGTATTGGCACCTCATTATTTCTCGAACAAAAACATGAAACTACAGCCAATACAAAAACCTGTAATGCTGTCTCGTGAAAAACTAGGTCATGATGACCTGCTTCTCATACACTGCACACCGACCTAAATACAGTCACGTACCATGTATATGTTCTGAAACTAGGGCCTTGACAAACTCTTAGGGGACAAATGAACAGATGGAAAAAATCGCGACTAAATGCTATCCTGAAATCTAAATATTTCGGGGAGCAGAAAAATATTTAGCCTAACATGTATCAGCTCTACCAGAGGAAATACACAATTAGAATCGAAATTAATACGTTTAGTCTGACGTATCGAGACAACTGTGCTCACCATGAAAGCCATCAGTACACTGATTTCCATTAGCACTATGGGAATGGTTTTATATTGAGCATTACTCAAAGGTGAGAACAATAGAATAACAAATAATGGCGCCTCCAATTATTAAACTAGTGGTGACTTCGAAGAAGACGATCGCCACTGAATATTTCCTAGTCATATTTCTACATAACTTTAATGACCCTTAATCCTTGATCATATTTCCCACATTTTGGCGTTATACATTCAAAGGTCTCGGAGTTGTTTTTGCGAAAATAGGACATCCAAGATGGTCGCCAGACAAATCAACTAATCAGATTCAAACCACAAATCAAATGGTTAGGCGGTTACGGAGATGTTTAAAATATGTATTTCTAGAAATAGCGCACAATCCAAAATGGCCACCATCAAAATGGACCAATCGGCTTCTTTTCAACAATATTTGATGACCCAAGGATGTTTCCTGGTATATTTGGTTGAACTTGACAGTGTTCTTGAGATGTTTAACGGAAAGATTAGATGATGGACAACAGACGGATGATGGATGGATGCCATAGCATAAGTTCCCTTGCCCATTCAAGCTAGTGTGCTTAAAGATATAATTTCATTAAGTATGGGGGGGGGGGGGAGGGGGAATAAGAGACAATCATCATCTATTTGAGAATGAATAACAACATTTAAAAAGATTTCCATAATTAACATCAAGTTTATTCTATTCATTCATAACACAATACAAACAAGAATAAATTTTATTAAACTTTTAACAAAATTTTTTATATAAAGTGAATATTTTATTAATCATGCAATGTATGCATGGAATGATGACATAGTACCATAAACATGAATAGCAATTAACAACATGAACTACAAAGAACTTGTATACAAAACTGAAATTCAAAGGTATAGTGGTCTAAAGCTTAAACCCTTTAACACTCAAATTTCTTCAAGAAAATTTCAAATTTTTTCATAGAAAATGTTCATTGTAGACCAAGAGACTATTTTTGAAAATTTACCACTGGAATGACTGGCTCGATTATCGAGCCAGTCATTCAGTGGTACATTTTAAAAAATAGTCTCTTGCTCTGCAAATGGTAATTTCTCAAGGCTACTGCAGAAGCTGTTTTTGGCTGTTATGAGTGTTAAAGGGTTAATGATCAAGCGAACCAAAAATGACATCTGTAGTGATCTTGAAAAATGTCCATTCGCAGACCAAGAGGGTTATTTTTGAAAATTTACCCCTGATCGATAACCGAGCCAATCATTCCAGTGGTAAATTTTCAAAAATAGTTCCTCTTGATCTGCAAATGGACATTTCACAAAACCACCACAGAAGCCATTTATGGTGTACATGACCTTAAGAGATATACAATGTTTTACCTTGATGGGTATAGAAGGGCGCTCTACCCTACCCTAATAGACCTTTCCAGGTTTAGCTATGCCCCGCCCATCACTAGATAAGCTCCATCCACACTTCACCATGTTGGGATTGATCGATCCCTGAATTCCCTGATGATAAATTTCCTGAAAACTATACAGTTAAGTTGTTGAATATTTTGCAACTAATTAGACTGGGTGCTGAGGCTGCCTATGGCAGAAACAGCGCCCAGTCAAATTAATTACAAAATATTCAACAGGATATTTATTAAATAGTAAAGACACAATTCGTACAAGAAAGCATAGTCCGTCTTCAACTATGCATTCGTGACGTACTTCTCACTAATTGTGATGTCATTCTACACATCACGTAGTTGATTATGACATCATATGGTAGATGGATACAGTGGTAAGGTCCATTATGCCATTATGCAGCTAACTCAATTTATTCAATTTTGACAAATGCCCTAATTTTACAGCAAAAATGCCCCAGAGGCCCTCTTCACTCACCTCTTGTAGCACCCTGTCCTTTTATCCTTCAAGGTAAAACACTGATATATAAGCATACATAAATAATGGCATTGTTCAATGGCTGATAATGACTGATTACTCATGAACGTGATGCCGTGGTGCATTATCCTTAGTGTGTAATATGATTCTCTGTGTGTATATATATATGTTTGTCCTAGATGTACAATCACCTCTGCTTGATTAGACAAGATCACAGGTGAGTGACCACTGGCCACTACTGACATCCAAGTCACGTCATGTGATTATGATAATTACCATCTGTATTGTATAGTATCTGCAATGTAGTCTCTGCAATGTAGTCTCTGCAATGTAGTCTCTGCAATGTAGTCTCTGCAATGTAGTCTCTGCAATGAAGTCTCTGCAATGTAGTCTCTGCAATGTAGTCTCTGCAATGTAGTCTCTGCAATGTAGTCTCTGCAATGAAGTCTCTGCAATGTAGTCTCTGCAATGTAGTCTCTGCAATGTAGTCCAGCACAGCTCATAAATAAGCTAACAGGTTTCCAAAACAAACAGAAACATTTTACTACAATTTTGGGGATGATGTAAGAAATGTTCTGTTGAATATTCTAGACCTAACCCTTTAATTGTCAAGCCGACCAAAACTGGCCTCTACAGTGGTCTTGAAAAATGTCCATTTGCAGGTAAAGAGGAGACTATTAAGAATTTACCACTGGTATGACTGGCTTGATAACCGAGCCAGTCATAGCAGTGGTAAATTTTCAAAAATAGTCTTCTCTTGGCCAGCAAATGGACATCCAATCCTGAAATATTTTAAACAATTTTGACCATTAGACTTAATTTGATTGGAGGCCATTGCTGCCTAAGGCCTAAGGGCTTCCAATCAAATTAAGTCTAAAATATTCAACAGTATATTTGTTGGGTTTTTTTAAACATGTTAACTTATTTCTGAAGTGTGTATGTATGATTACTGTATTCTGTGGCTGTAGTAGTAGAAACATCCTACAGCTGCAATCAGTCCTTCTTCGCTTTTGCCCACTGTGTCTTGTCCTCGGCCGAAATCCTTAGCTTCCTCAGGTCCATTCTTGACTTGAGTGTACCGAGTCCTGCTTTCTTGAAGTCACCTCGTAACACGCTTAGCAAATTTATGCAATGACGTCCTCTCCTGGCTTTGTATTTGCTGGCTCCGAGTAGGGCAAATTCCAAGGCTGTCTGTGCTGGTGTCTCTTCTGGCATCCTTAGCACATGGCCAAACATGGACCGTCTTTGCTGGGCGACTTTTACAGACAGCGGCGACGTATTACACATCTTGTACAGTGCATCGTTGGAAATTATGCTGTCTGAATTGTACTGTATTCAATGGGTTCTTGGTATATGTTCTACACATTATGAATGACTGGTAGCACAATCCAGACATATGGATATTGTAACATTGTATATTATTGTATGATTTGATTATGTAGTATCATGTATGGGAATCTGGAGTAATGATTAACTATTAACATAGTAACTTGTAAATGTATGTATGCAGGATTATTCCACTCTGTTTATAGCAGTAGGTTTGCACAATTATGTGATTAAATTGAAAATCACTTAATTTTTATATCATGAATTTATATGATTAAAAATTACATAATTGAATATTGATGAATAATTTCTAATGCATAAAATTCTCAAAATCTACCTTTTAATTACTCTTTAACGGGATCAGTCATGAAAATTGACATTTTGTTCAGCGAATGTATGTTTGCTGTCATGCCAAGAGAAGACTACCGGTATTTTTGGACATGTATCACTGGAATTACTGGCTCGAGCATCAAGCCAGGCATTCCAGTGACACATTTTCAAAAACAGTCTTCTCTTGGCCTGCAAAAACATCATTGCCATTTACATTATTGATATGCCTTTGATATTGTCTTAGTAATTTGTACCCAGATGGATCAATCGCACAAGTGTAGGTTAGAGTAAATGTACCCTATTAGAATGGGGTTGTAGAAAGTTGTTGCTGCTTAAGACACCATCGTCTAAAACATGTCAATGTTTTTCAAGAATTCTTAGACAAATTTAATTTTGCAGTGCAGCAGCTTTAAAACACTAATGGGCAAGAAAATCTAAATGTTTGCGTAGTCAATGTCCAGTTGCAGGTCAAGAAAAGACCTTTTGAAAATTTTCCACTGTAATGTCTGGCTCTTGATCCTGTACAAGATCTGGTGTTTGTAAGCGAAGCAGCAGCAGAGCCGTTAATACTCAAGCAGGCCAAAACAGTTTTTGCAAGTTTCGATAAAGGTCCATTTGCAGACCAAGAGATTTTTTTTTGAAAATTTATCACTGGAATGACTGGCTCGATTTTTTTTTGAAAATTTATCACTGGAATGGCTGGCTTTTTTTTAAATAATTTTTTCCTGGTCTACAAATGGAAATTTTTTATGAGAAAATTGGAATTTTCTTGAACAAATTTGAGGGTTAAATGTTTAAGATGAACTTGTTCATCATTCCCCTTTTAATTAAAGTTTCTGTGTACCAATAAGTGTGTGTATTTTACACAATATACAGAATATTTGTATGGTTAAGTGTACACACATTTAATCTAACCAATAACCTGTGGAGTTTTTATAATGTCGGGGAGACACTCTTTAACCATGGATGGTGCCTAGAGATCCCATGGTGTTGAGATAGCATATCCTGTATGCTTCTTTTTTCTCTCTTCTGATTGGAGTGTTTCTGTTTTCACCTGGCTCCTCTTATAACGTGGTTAGTGCAGTAAGAAACATGCTCCATCCTAAGGTTAGGTAGGGCTTTTGTTTCCCCTAAATAGGTGTTGGGAAAGTAAAGTGCTGAGCTATGGGCGAGTCTTATTTGGTCATCTCTCTAGTGCTCCTGACTTCTTCCGTTTGAGGATTTCCATTACATATATGGGGATGGGCGAGGTACCTATCATCCCCTTTGCTACTTCTCCTGTGAGAAGAATTAGCTTTGAAATGGAGGTCCAGATAATCTCTGGTTGGAGATTGTCTGCATTGGCTCTTGCCATATAGTGCTGATTAATTTAAACTGGTAAAACGTGATAAGCCACGACACTGAAGTATCCTTGACGCTTGTCTTCGGTTGGAAGACTAAAGTCATACTTTCATCTTCCAAACGAAGATAAGCGTCAGGTTTACCTCAGCGCAGTGCTGTTCCAATTAATTTGATCGATGATTGATTGGTTTGCATGTCCAAACAACAGATCGGTCATGATTTCTGCTTATAAATTTACGATATTTAAACTGCAGATGATTACTTTTTGGCAATCAACACCATTTTAATTTAATTTTTACAACTATATAACATAGTATTACTCCATACGAGTCCATAGTCTAAGAAGACATTAACCTTCTCAACACTGAAATAGTATGCTAATGTCAAAACCACCATACCCATAACCTGTTGAATATTTTGAAACTTATTTGACTGGGAGCAAATTAGTTTCAAAATATTCAACAGATTATTTCTTAAAGTATTACGGTTAAATATCCATACATGCATTATTGCATTGCATTCAAAATTTTAGAATGGGTGAGAATGAGAAACTGTTAGTGTCGATCATTAATTGACCATTGATTAGTATGTAAAACCAATCATCTATCACAAAAATAGTACCAATTCCCAACACTACCTCAGCGTCGTGGCTTATCACGCTTTACCAGTTCTAACCAATAACCTATATTATAAAATACACTAATACAATTTGTTGGTACACAAACTTTACACTGTTAAGGATTCACAAAAGCTAAGGGAGATAACTGCTTATTCACAAATACGGAGGGTGGTAGCTCTTATTTTTAAAAACATTCCATTGATGTTATTCTTTGTTTAATTTAATTGTTATTGATATCGGTAAGCAGGAGATATCAAGCTAGCTATCTCCCATAGCAACCGCCACAACAAAATGACTAAACGCTGCTTGCTTGTATTTAGTCCCCAGTGTTTATCGTTATGGTTTTCGATTTCGGATCATCAAATTTATCCATAACGCCGATCGTCAGCATCATCGCGAGCCCGTATCCGAGGACGAGGAGGAGGAGCAAACTCCCGATGAGGCCCATCCAGATTTCAATCGTGAAGAAGCCGACGCAGTCCCATGATTGTGAAAACTGTTGGTTGATGATTTTGTATGGCTGTAGCTGAAAATGAAATGGATAGCAAAATTCTGTTAACACCTCTCATCTCAACAGCGGCTTAAAAGGACTCCAAATTTTCCACAGAATGTTTAGTAAATTGTACATTTATGAGATTTGTATACTTTCTTGACAAAAATTTTGCTGTTCAGAGCTTTGTCATGTTAATGGACCTTTCCATTTTTAGCTATGCCCCGCACATCTCTATCTAAGCTCCACCCACACCTTGCTCGTGTTGGGATCGATTGATCTCTGAACTCCCTGACTATCAATTTCCAGAAAACTATACAGGTAAGCTGTGCCCAGTCAAATTAGTTTCAAAATATTCAACGGCATGTTTATTAAATAGTTGAGACATACAATTCGTACAACGTGTCTGACTATTAAGAGTTAAAGACGGCCATATAGAATCATTTATGACATAATGATTATGACGTCATCCTACACGCGGCTTAGCTGATTATGACATCATCATCAAGGTCCATTGGGACACATGACCTATTAGATTATGACGGCTGATCGAGTGACAGATCAGATTTCTACATTCCTGATGGTCTAAGAGCTCATTTAATAACTTAATGGTCAACATTCCTTAAGATTATTGAAATTTTTACTATTGAATGTCCATTTGCAGATCAAAGGAAGAATGTTTTTGAAAATTTACAACTGAAATGACTCGTCATTGCCTCATTTCCTCTCTAGAAGGAAGTACATGTATGTGCCTAAGTTTGGGTTCAGTATGATTAACCAAATGAGGTATTAACTTCTAAGTTGAGCTAAGCACACGTTGGATGCCATCACCGCTGGAGAATGTGGATGGTATCACAATAGCTCATTTTGCTTTGTAAAGTCGAGCTAAAAAAAGTCCACTATTGGTCTATAAATGAATGCAACTAAGCAGAAATTTTAGCTTTCTTGACAAATCTTGATGATGAACCCTTTCACCGATGAACTCCTCATATATCAATACAGGAAAACTGCCGAATATTTTGAAATTAATATAACTGGAGGTTGTTGCTGCGACTTTCAGTCAAATTAATTTCAAAATATTCAACATAATAAGTTTTATATCATAAATACTTTCAGGGATTTGTCAGAGAAAGGGTTAAAGGGCTAAAGATATATTTCGGGTAAAACTGGTGAGTGTGTAGGCGAGTCTAAGATTATGCATGCAAGCATGTGTGTATGTGCGTGAGTGCGTGCATGTATGTATGTGTGGGACTACCACTGGTAATGCTTTACCCTTTAATGGTCAAGCAGGCCAAAACCGACCTCTGCACTGCTTTTATAGAATATCCATTTACAGGCCAAGAGATTATTTTTGAAAACTTCCAACTTGAATGACTGGCTCGATAACATAGCCAGTCATTCCAGTCGTAAATTTTCAAAAATAGCCTTCACTCGGCCTGTAAATGGATATTCAGCGAGCAAACGTTAAGATTTTCTCGATAAACCGTCACCACTAAAGGGCTAATACTTAAGATGAAAGAAACTTGTGAGGTGCTTATTAGTCCTGACGCTAACGGTTAGTGTCTGTTGAGTTTGGATGCCAGTGCACTGTTTGCGCGCTCCTTTTATACTCTTCGGCTACACTAGGTGTACCCGATTGTACCCGATCTTGTGGGTATGTACCCAGTTTTGGTAGACAAATTCCATTGTTCTAGACAGATTGTATCCGGTTGCCTGTGTATGTGTACCCGGTTTGCTGTGTACTTAATACTTAAGATGGCCAAAAACGGCTTCTGCAGTTGTCTGGGAAAATCAAATTAAAAATATTATTTTTGAAAATAGAATACCTGAATGACCGACTCGGTTGTCGATGTCAGGAATATTTTTGTTGAATATTTTGAAAGTAATTTGGCTGGGAGCCAGTCAAATTCATTACAAAATATTCAACAGCTTTTCTGTATATGGCAGTTGTCTGACTTGTCTGGACGTTTATACAAAGGAGATTCAACTGTCAAGAATATCAACCTCTGCTTCCACAATGTAAATTTGCATGGCAAGAATATATTAGAAAATTTTTCACTGGACAAGCCAGTCTTCTCACGATTGGTCTGCAAATGAACGAAATCACGGATTTCTTTTTTCACGAGAGGGTTGATACTTACCTCCTAAATACTCTATGATATTCCCAAAATATGCACTTACACTCAATAATCCCCCAGATTTTAAAAAGTAAGGGCCCCTACTGGGCAGGGAGAAAGATGACAGTCGGGCGGATGCCGGCCCCACCTTCGAGCATGCGCCGACTGACACTTCCTTCCCATAATTTATTGGCTGACATAAAGCAACTGTAACATGCCTGAAGACAGAGCCTCTGTGGGTGGAGAGGCCGGGTCCGTGTTTAGGAGGTAAGTATCAACTTTCTCGTGAAAGAAGAAATCTGTGATTTCGTTTATTTCACTTCAAGCGATACTTGCCTCCTAAACACTCTGTGATATTGCCAGAATTCATCAGAGAATTTGGCGGGAGGGAGGCGAGGTCCAAAAAAGCCCGCTCTTCCCTAGGAGAGCCAAGCTCCTTATGCGTTAAAGCACTTACATCTGAATTTGTGTATTAAAAACACAACCAGGAAAGATAAGATCATCGGCTCAAAACCGATGGGTGAGAGTAATGACCGTCGAGTCATATGCGCTCCCCCACCTCCTTTTGGGACAGCAGGAGCTATGACTTCAATGTCCTAAACGCTCTCTAAGTACTAGTGCTATAGTGCTAAAGGACATCGAACGAAATGCTTCATTTCGGAAACTCTCATGAGAGAACCATAAAATAACACGAACCATCACCATATTAGTACGGGTAACATGACATAAGTATGAAAAAACACAAGACACAAGACTTACATTGTAAATCTGCTTGGACATCCTCATCATCCCCTCAGAGAAGAATGAAAACAGCACAACAGTGGTTGTTCCCATAATTAAATGTGCGGTTTATAAACAGCGAGAAAGCCTTATATACAAAATGTACACCTGATTATCTCTTTAGAATCGATAAGGCGAGAGGATTGGTGGTGTCACGAAGATAATGGTCAGTAAAGCTCAACTCACAGTGCCACTTTGCTACCGAAAATGTCATCCATCGGAACCCCGTTAAACAGGGCGGTGGAAGCCACTACGCCACGGACACTGAGCCTTGGCCATGTCAACCTGCTTACCAGTGGCAGATTTGTGGCAAAACTGGATGCATTCCACAATCCACCGAGAAATGGTGTCTTTTGACACCCGGCCATGGGGTTCAATATAAGACAACCATAACGAACTAGGGTCCATCCGTCACTCCTGGGTACGATGCTTGTACCGGTTAAGTGTGCGGACTGGACACAATACCTTTGAACTAGAATCATATCTAGATAAAGCTGGTAAAACAAAATACCTGGGTATTTCAATGACTGAATCTTTGCCAAGAAATTAACTAGGTAGACGCCCGAGGCCTTCCCCTGTAACAACAAATGGTCTGGCTCGGCAGAAAAGACGTGAATTTCACTTCTACGCCTTGCAGAGGCTGCAGTGATTAAAAATACAGATTAAGTCTCATGAAAATGGAACTTAGTGGTTCAAAGGGTTTATCAGCTAGAACTTGAAGCACTAGAGATAAACTCCAAGACGGAATCGCTGGAGGATTTCTTGGTCTTAGATTACCCATGCCTTTAATTAAAGTATTTAATGAACATACTTCGTCACTTCCCCTAACAGCCAAGCAAGGGATAACTGACATTAAAGCTGACTTGTAGCCAGCAATAGAGTTAGGCTTGAGCCTATAGGCATCATACAAGTGACAGAGGAAATCAGCTACCGTATTTCGCTTAATAGTAGCCTATGATCTAATAGAAGCCCACCCCCTAACTTTGACATATGAGCTCCAATGATTTCTTAGCAGTTTCAAAACGGAAAAACTCTGTATTAGAAGCCCTCCCCCTAACTCAGCAGACTGTATAGGAAAATCTTTCGTAAGAGCAAATTTGTAAGAATAGCGTGTATAATAATAACAATCGTGTCACAGGGTGTGTCTACTTCAGACCGATCTCTGCCCTGATACATTCCCGGCCCCGCTAGAAGTCAATACAGGCCTCGGATTTGTAAATCTTGACCGCCTATTAGGTTAATACTTTTTTTTGTAGTCAAAATGCGCTTAAAACAGTCTTGGCGTGATTAAATACCTTCCTTATAAATATATTTTAAGACCAAATTTATGTACCAAACAACAAGGACGGGAGAAAATGTGCATCAATTTTGTAACGCCGATCAACATTAAATGATCCAAATTGAATTATTACGAACGACAATATAGCCGGCTTCTTAAGTTGGCGAGCCAGCGGTTCTTGAGATGGGAGGCATCATGTTCTCGCAAGATATTATACGCTAACGTGAGTTTATCAAACGGGTACCCATTTTTTAATATCAGTATAATACTCAGTTCCTTTCGCGCAATGATAATATATATATATTCCCGAGTTCTGAGTCCCCGATTCCAGAATATTTATATCCGAGTACTTGCTCTAAAATAAACTCTTCAATTGGAGGCGAATCACGTGATTTGTATTTTTTCGCGACGCCATTTTATATCAAATTGTGGATTAATTTTGATGTAATAAACGAGCTTTATTAAAGGAAATGCAATATTTAGGCGCTCAAATCAAATAATTTCACTTCCCCGGTGATGTTTTGAGGTATACATTAAACATAGGCATAGGCGGTGAGAATTTTTACGGGAGAAAATACGTTGAATTTCTGTGGTATCAATTTTAGAAAACTTTTTGGGGAAAACTCTGTAATATAAGCCCACCCACCTTTCTCAGAGATGTTTGGTTGGAAATTGAACACCTCTTGTCCTAATAGAAGCCTAGGTTACTATTAAGCGAAATACGGTACTACCTGAATAGATGTATCCATTGGATTAATACATCTTTCTGAGAACCATTTCACAAATCTGATTTTATAATTATATGCTATGGGTCTGCTAACAGATTTAACCCTCCCGGAATAGGAACTGCTTTCAAGATGATCACATGGCCTAGACACCAGCAAAGCAGTTTCCATGTCATCATACAGAGATTGGACGACTTCGTTCCGCCCTGGCGGTTTATATAAATCACTACTGTCGAGTTGTCTGATCGAACAAGAACTATCTTCCCCTGGACTTTCTCTAAGAAATGTTCCAGGCCCTGGATTACTGCTCGTAATTCCAGTAGATTGATGTTCTTGTGACTGATCCAGATTCCAAAGCCTTGATACTGTGGCTTCTTCCAGGCAAGCTCCCCATCCCTCCATAGATGCATCCGTATACATCGTTATTTGAGGGTGGGTACGGGTGAGTGTCAACCCCGCTAGATTTTCTCTTCATCCACCACTGAAGGTGGTGAATAAGAGGTTCCAACACTGACACCCTTGAATTCACATGCACGCACACACCATGCCAGAACATAGCGATTGTTGCACACTGACTGCATGACTGAGATGAGTGTCTCCACTCTCTTCAGATATTGGTAAACATACCCGATCTCCAGATCGAAGCACATGCCCAGGTAAACAAACTTCTGGTATGGTCAGCTCTGATTTTTTGAAATTTTAATATCCAGCCTAAATCTGTGATAGTTTTCAAAAATGCTGATCAAATTTCCTGATTGTGTGCTTAAAATAGCCAGTCGTTTATGTATGAGTGGACTCCTATGTTACTCCTGCAGAGGCATGCTGTGATAACAAGCAACCACCGGGTGAAGATCCGAGGAGCAGACGAAAATTCAAAAAGAAGAACTCTGAATTCCCATTGACGGCCCTGAAAAGCCAATTTCAGAAAACCAGTGAAAAAACTCCTCGCAATTGGAATGTGGAAATATGCATCTTTCAGATCTATTGATGCTGTCCACATTCCCCTCTCTAACCCCGCCAACACCGTTTTGATTGTTTCCATCTTGAAAACTCGGTGTCTATGAACTTGTTCAATGGCATGAGGTTGAGAATTGGCCCCCAACCGCCAGTGCTTTTTGTCACCACAGACACGGTTGAATAAAAGCATGGACAATTTTGTGCCAGCTAAATTGCTCCTCTTTGTATGAGGGTATTTATTTCCTCCTCAATACACAACTGTTGATCTGTATTTCTTGGATTTTGCGTCCAGATTGGTACCAGAGACAGCTGTGATGGCGGACTTGTTGACCAGTCGGGCTGGTATCCAGCTGAAACCCATTGCAAGACTAAGCGGTTCTGGGTTAACCGCTCCCACTCTTGCTTGTGGAAGGCCAACTGACCTCCCACAGGTCCACCTAGAGATAGAGGTGGACGTGAGTAATGCAAGAGCAGCACTGTCTCTGGATCGGATAGTACTGGAATAGCTCCCGTATGGTACGAATTGTCAGGAACGCTGCCCACGATCAGATCCCCACGCGCATCTGCCAGCGTCACGCGGGCTGGCTGCGCTGGATGAGTGAGCGCCGCGGCCGAAGCGGCCCTGTGCGCTTCACTAGAGAGACTGTCTACTGGAGGTGTTTACACAATACACTCCTAGTGACAACCCACGTCATACAGTCCAGAGCTAAGTGAAAACCATGGCTCTGAACTGAGACGGGTCGCGGCTGATGCGACACAGAAGTCAACACTACACCTTGTTACTACACCATTACAAGGTTAGACACTCGAAAGTGCTACCATAGCGACCCTCTTCTGAATCACGAAACGCGGAATTGGCGCGCGAGGAGCACCTGAGCACTGCGCTTCCGTGTCTGCCCGGGAACCTGGTCGCGTATTATCACCTAGCGCAACACGATCATCCGTGCTCGGCTTAGGTACAACCATAGAAATGTACTATATTCACAGTACATTTCTATGGATGGGTACACGGTATTGCTGGTACTGGCCGATTGATTAATAATAACGTATTTTTCTATAAGCCTGACACTTGTTCTCAGTGTGAGACCAAAAGTCTGAATGATCTGAGCTCTGCAGGTCGGCTCCTTTTACACTCTCCATCTGACGGACCGGAAGCAGATCCAAACATGCCCATGTTGGTACCTTTTTTGGTGGTTTGACGGTGCTGGGTTTTTTGGGTGCAACGAGTTTGGTGGTGCAAAAACTTTTTGGCAGTGCACTTTTTTGGAGTTGCAGTGAATTTCTGGTAGTGCACCCTTTGGGGGTGCCAAAATATTTTTTGGCAGTGCAACTTTTAGATGGTGCACTTGTCAGTTATGGGGGTGCAGACAGGTTTTGGCGGTGCAGTCATTTTTGGCGGTGCAACCATTTTTTACTGTGCACCCATAATTTTCTGGCGGCGCAAAAATATTTTTGGGGGGGGGGGGGGGGAGGGTGCAAAAATATTTTTTGCCAGTGCAGAAATTGGCCCTTGCCAATCTTAAGGCCAACCAATATATCATCATAAAAAGAGCAGACAAGGGCCAGGCTACTGTCATCCAGGATAGGGGAGACTATCTAGCAGAAGCGCACCGCCAATTAGCGGATGCACGTTTCTATCAGAAGGTGCCCAGTGATCGAACAGATCACTATAAAAAACTAGTGGAGAAGCGTTTAGACCAACTGGTAAGAGACTAGGCGATAGACAGCTAACCGCCACCAGGCTGGTCACTAACCCACCCAGCACCACCAGGTTTTACCTTCTGCCAAAAACACAAAGGCCAAAAAAGAAGGCCTCACACCAGGCAGACCCATTATCAGCAGTGTTGGCTGCCCTAAAGAACTGATCAGCAGTTTTGTAGATGAGCATATTAAAGTCCACATCTCTAAGATAAGATCATTTGTCAAGGACACCACAGACTTCATCAACAAAGTTGAAGCCCATGGGTCAATCGAGGAACACTCCTTTATGGTGACAATGGATATAACCTCACTTTACACGAACATACCAAACTAGGAGGACCTCTGAGCAGTCGCCAAGTCCTGTCACAGACATGGCCTGCCAGGCACACTCATCATCAAAGGTCACTTAAACCTCTTCAAACTGGTCCTCGAATGCAACAACTTCGAGTTCAATGATGAGCATTTCCTCCAAGTTGGCGGTACCCCCATAGGCAGCAAAGCAGCCTGCTCCTTTGCATGCATCTTCATGGCAGATCTGGAAACAAAATTTCTAGACAACGAGCCTCTAAAGCCATCCCTCTATGTCAGATACATAGATGATATTTTTATGATCTGGGACCATGGCAAAACTGCCCTAAACGCGTTCGTAACACATATTAACTCCTCCCATGACTCCATCAAATTCACCATGGAATGTTCTGACAAGCAAGTCTCGTTTCTAGATACGTTAATGATCAAGACTGAGGGCAGAAGCATCATCTTTGACCTCTACACTAAACCCACTGACACACATGTGTACCTACACCATGAATCAGCCCATCCCTCCTCCTGCAAAGATGCCAGCCCATATGGCCAATTTCTGTGAGTCAGAAGGATCTGCACACGCTTACAGGACTATGACAGCAATAATCTTCTCCTGCAAGGCCACTATGAGAACAGAGGGTATCCTATCAACATCCTCAACTCGGCCAGGGCAAGTGCAAGGCTCCAAGACAGGCAGTCGTTATTGCAACCCACTGCCAAATGCAAGACACAGAAACCCATTCAAAGCCTGTGCCACCAAGAACTGCAACATTTGCAACATGGACAAAACCAGGTTTTTCACCAGCACCCATACCTACCTCACCTACACGGAAAAATCATTGGCAACTGTCAAACCAGAAATCTTGTTTACCTGCTCACTTGCAATAAATGCAAGAAGCAATGCATAAGAGAAACACTACGTCTGTTCAAAATACGCATCCAAGAACATCTACGTTCTATCACCAACCGGCGCAGAAGCGAGTGATATGACGCACCAGCATCCAGACATTTCAACAAACAGGGACACTCCAGAATGACATGCGTTTCAGAATAATCCAAGTCCTCAAGTCAGACCCGGAGGACAGTAACGCCACAGTTTGGAGAAAACAAAAAGAAAGTCACTTGATCCATCAGCTTCACACAATGGAGCCGATAGGCATAAACCAATCCGGCTAGAAATGGTCCCCTGTTTCCCTGGCACCCGGTTAACCACATGCCGCACCGCCACTACGTCGTTATTACCCCTTGCTGGTACTGGCCAGCGACAATACAGCAGCGCTTGGCCACCTCTTCGGGGCCTTTGCCAGGCAGCCCTTAATATCGACAAATAGGACTATGGGCCCCTGAAAACTTATCCGTGACCACCATTTCAGGGCCTAAGCCCGGCAGCCGTTAATATCGACAAATAGGCTTACCGGCCGCTGTAAACATATGCAAGATATGTTCAGCTAATATTAGGCAGACATGGTCATCGCCGATTCCTGCTACTAGACGGCGGTGCCATAAGAATGTCTGGTCTAACGATTACGAGCCACTGGCATAGTGTAAAACCAATCCTCTGTGGTCGCTCGTGAGTGCTCGACCAGGCGCAGGCCTTCGTCGTCATAGATATCAAGAGTACCTATATCGGTGTTAGCACTCGCAAGCGTACTGGTGGTCGGAACCGATGATTTTCTTTTATTTTATACACCTGGTAAAACGGCCGCACAATATGAGACTGTGAGGGTTGGCATGGTACTGTTCATGGCTAAACCAGGAGCCGGATCCATGGCATCGATGGTATTATAAAAGTCACCACCTTGGTCCGGCCCAACCCCAGCACATCCATCGGCAAGCCATGGAATGCAGAACGGGCGGCTATCAGCCGCGCCAATCAGGTAAACACATCAAATAGTCCTCTTTCTCCTAGCCAGAAAGCTTACTCCTGGTTAGCAAAGAGCGCTAACCCGGACTGGCCAGTGAAGGTACAGTAAGAGGGTACGGTACCCGTGGGGCGCGAATGCTCCAGGGAACCCGATAAGCGGGAACCTGGGTCCAGTGTGCCCGGCCCATGATCTACCGGCGAAGCAAGTCTCCAGCCGGAATCACTTAGGGCTGCTCCTGGATCCATTGGCAAGGCGGCGGGCGGGCCTTCCACTGATTCACGAACGGACAACAGAACTCAACGGAAACCAGAATCAGAGGCGGGGACTATCTGCTCGGAGGCAGATGAAGAAGGCAACGAATTACCTGGGCCAGGAAGCATATCCGTGGACATGATGGTCTTCCTCTTACCCTTTCCACCACTTACACCCTCGCATTACTTCTTGAGATGCTTTTCAACACAAGCCCTGTCCTTCGCCTGTATTAAAACAGATTCAGAGAATACGTCAGGATTCAGAGAATAAGTCGCCCCCCCCCCCTCCACATACTGTTTACAAACATCACATTTAATGATGGGGCCACAAGAACTGCATCTAAAGCAGACATGGGAGCATGCTTGGGCTTGAAAAACCTCCCACAGGAGCAAACCCATTTAAACTCTGAAAAAATTTTAATACGAAGACAGAGTTTTAGTCATAGGCTAAAAGATTAAGAACAGGGAGCAACAGATTCTTATATTTTTATCTTTTAAAAATAGACCATACTAAGAACGTTGCTACCATACTAAGAACGTTGCTACCATACTAAGAACGTTGCTACCATACTAAGAACGTTGCTACCATACTAAGAACGTTGCTAAGATAATACAGCCTGATACATAATGTAAATATTGACAATAAGCATATGGCTGATAATGACATCATATCTTAAACATATCCAAGCAAGATAATCAGTAAGAGAAAACCATTCAACCAGGTGTAAAGAATGAATCTTATTCAACACACAACAGCATGAAACATAGGTAATGATTATAGTAATAACACATGCAAATCAACAGAGAAACAAAAAAATATTTGGCAGCAGGTTTAAAAGTAATTTCAAATATATAACGGTGCCATATTTTTTTATAACTCTAGAGTACCCGAATCTTTAGCATAGGCATACTACCATGACCAGCGCTCTTGATCAATCCACCACTTCACATGCCTCTCCACCATAGAAATAAAAGGGAACATGGGATAAAAGAGAGAGAGAGAGGGAGAGAGAGAGAGAGAGAGAGAGAGAGAGAGAGAATGTAACTCTTAGGTAGCCCCGACTCTCTAGGCATAACCCCGACTCTCTACGCATAAACATTCCTAACAGGAAGGGAGTGAATGGTGGAGAAAAGAACCTCTCCAAAAGCTTCTCGGCCCATTACAAGTACCTGCGGACACAAAAAGGAGATTAGACATTCAAGGCGCTAACATATAATTTTACTAGTTTGTATGGCGCTGCATACATCTAAAAAGAATCCTGGAAACACATACACGTAACAATGCGAAACATCGGCGAAATTTAGACAAAATATTAATTAAAAACACCTGATAGCTTGGTCCCTGCCCTGCATTTGTGGTTCTAGCATGACCAGACATTGATTAATAACCAAAATTATTCAGATATTGAGTCACAAAAAGCAAAACTAGCTTGGCAACTAGAAAGGCATGTGTTTATAAAGTCAATAAATTAGGAGAAGGAAGTGTCAGTCGGCGCATGCTCGGAGGTGGGGCCGGCATCCGCCCGGCTGTCATCTTTCCCCCTGCCCAGTAGGGGCACCTTACTTTTTAAGATTTGGGATTATTAAGTGTAAGTGGATATTTTGGGAATATCATAGTGTGTTTAGGAGGTAAGAGTCTCTTGAAGTGAAATGGTTAGTTCTTAACCCTTTCAACAAAACCCTATGAAAAAGTACATTCTTTACGACGCATAACATATTTATTTGAATATGTTGAAATTAATATGGTCGGAAGCTTCCCCAGTCATATTAATTTTAAAATATTCAACAGCTTTCCTGCTTTATTTGCCCCACGATTGAAATATGGGGAATTTATTGGTGAAATGATTACGGCCACTGCAAAAGCCATTTTTGGAATGCTTAACCCTTTCACTGATGAATTCCCCATACATGTATCTCAGTTTAAAGTGAACCCTACAGGAAATCTGTTGAACATTTTGAAACTGATTTGACTGGAAGCCATTGCTTCCTCAGAATTTCAAAATACTCAACAGAATAAGTTTTATATCATACAGAATTTACTTTTTCAGGAATTTGTTTGGTGAAAGGTTAACCATTCATGGGATATAACACTGAGACATCAGCCTTGTTCTTCGACATGTGAAAGACCCATATAACAGAGTCTAGCAACAACTTCGAAACAAACCTGAAATTTCTCAAAGAGAAGCATTAATGATGTGTGGCTAGTCTTGTTGGCATCATATTTCTCGTAAAGCGGTTGCAGTTGAGTACAGTGGTACGACATTCCCACCGGTGCCGTGATAATCCAATCATAATTGGTCGGCACCATTTCAAACTCTATCTCGCCACCCACACTGTCATTGGTGTAGGCCATCGTCATGCTTCTGACGGACCACTGTTGTCGCGTTACATTGATCAACATCCTGAAAAGAAAGAGCAAAGATTATGCTAACCGTTTTATGACCAATTACTTGTCAATAAAAGCCTATTTCTGAAATTTTTTCGCTGACATGACTAGCTCGAGTCATTTCAATGATAAATTTTCAAAAATAGTTTTGTGCTGGGAATCGATAGCCAGTGAGGAATTATTTAGCTTTTCTCAGCTAATCTTGACAATTAGATCGGTAAAGTTGAACAGTCAATCCATGGTATGGGTTTGCGATCTCGGATTACAATAATTACTTACTACTTGCAGACTACATTTTCCATGGGGTTTATTTAACTCTGGATATGCTGGATATTTTGAAAACAATTTCACTGAAAGTTGTTGGTGGCTAAGCTACCAACAACTTTCAGTCCAATTGTTTTCAAAATATTCAGAATATCCAGAGTTATTGCCCATTAAAATTATTGTCGGGTCGCTTGTAGCATATCAGATCCATCCATTAATGGGAATACAATGTCTTGTTTCCCGCTGGACAAATGCATTAGCCTCTTAACTCTCAATCAGCCAAATTTCTGCAGACTACATTTTACATAGGGTTTAACTGGATATGCTGAATATTTTAAAAATAATTTGACTGAAAGTTGTTGGTGGCTAAGTCGCCAACAACTTTCAGTCACATTAATTTCAAAATATTCAACTGGCCCAGAGTTATTGCCCATTACAATTATTGCCTGGTGGATTGCAGCAGGAGGGACACTTAATTTTGTATCCCCAAAAATAGTTAAAACAAATATGATTGCAAAATACATTGTCGACGGAATCAGTTATATGTATTTTGTTTCACCTGCGCTGATGCAAATGAGACAAAGGCATCCTAATTAATATTTTACGCGCTCAGAAGTGTAGAGAATATAAATCTTATTGCATGTCCATTTGCAGGTCAAGCATGTCAAGAGAATCAGGCATTTTATTTGTAAATTTTCAAAAAGTCATTTCCTGACTAGCAAATGGACGTTTCTCAAGACCACTGTAGATGCCATCTTTTGTTGACTCAAACAACAAGGCAAATCAATAAATTGATGTATGCTCCCCGAAGGCATACTCTGCAGAGAAACTGAATGGATAACCCAGAAGGCATATGCTTCAGGGAAAGGTTTGGAACTGTTGATCAGACACAGAGAAACGAACTTGAAATTGTCAATGAGATATCACCATATTAGGCCATCCTTAAAATATTGTTGGTTTGGGGTAATGATGTTAAATCCACAATTTGGGGAGTAGGAATGATTCGGTGGGCCATCATTCTTTTGGTCTGGCGGGATTTGCCCTAACGAACAATTTGTTAAGGATAGCTTAATAAAAGCAAAACCTAAGTTTCTCTAAATAAACACACTTTGACTTTGCTTGGCACCATATGAAAAATACATATAAAAAGGTAAATTAAAAAAAAATAGTCCTCTTGTTCTGCAAAAGAACACTTATTGAGCACAAATTTAGATTTTCTTAAACATCATCATTTTAACCCTTCCCACTCTGATGTCAATATTCTATCTTTTACTTTGTCAATAGCAAAGATACTGGCGTACATCTCTCAACAATTTTCGTGGATGATGTTGCTGTCTATGACAGCACCATGTTCCACCAAATTTGTTGAAAAATGAATACGAGTTCATCTTTTACATTTAATTTGAAAATTTAAAATTTTGATATCAGAGTGGTAAAGGCAACTTCTGCAGTGGTCTTGAGGAAAGCCCACCTATTTTTCCACAGTAACTTAGAGAAAAGTCTTCGCTTGGTCTGCAAAAATTCTAATTTTCTTTAAAAATCATATCCATTAATTAACCCTTTCACGCTCATATCAGCCAAAAACGGCTTCTGCAGTGGTCTTGAAAAATATCCATTTGCAGAACAAGAAAAGACTATTTTTGAAGATTTATCACTGGAATGTTTATAATCGAGCCAGTCATTCTAGTGGTAAACATTCAAAAATAGTCTTCTTTTGGTCTGCAAATGAACATTTTTAATGAGAAAATTTCTTGAGAAGAATCGAGGGTTAAAGGCTTAACCCCTCTTTTGTCAACTTAACCCTTTAATGATAAAAAACGGGCTCTGAAGTGGTCATGAGGAACGGTCACTTGCTGACCAACAGATTATTTTCACAAATTTACGATTAACCCGTTAACACTCATCAGCCAAAAACGGCTTCTGCAGTGGTATTGAGAAATGTCCATTTGTAGACCAAGAGAAAACTATTTTTTTAAATTTCACAACTGAAATGACTGGCTCTCTCTTGGTCTGCAAATGGACATTTTCTAGAGAAAATCTAAATTTTTTGAAAGAATTTAAGTGGTAAAGGGTTAAAATGATAACGGCAATCGAGTCAATAATTCCAGTGGTAAATTTTCAAAAATACTCTTCTCTTGTCTGCATATGGACTCTGATAAAGGCAAAATTTTGAGCGTTTGTAGTGCTCTTAAGAAATATGAGGGGAGAGAATCGACAGTATCAACGCTATAGCTGGCCAGGCCATCATAGCGCCGAACACACTGCCTACTTACGTAATGACAACATCAGTCATGTTGAAGACCTTCCCACTGTAGTTTAGAACAAGCTTGCTGGAATTTGTCGTAGCATTAGGGAAGCATTCTGATCCGTCAGTTGATACTGGCTCATATGGTAATTGCACCTCCTCGTAAGTCGGCTTTCCCTGTGCGTTAGTACCATTTTCTACCCGTACCGTGATCTTGCTCGAGTACATAAACAGACACCCAGATACATTTACAAAAGTGAAATTATCAGACATCGGTTCTGCCAGGAGGCGACGCCCGTGGAAGATCAGTGGACTGTCAGCGACTGTATTCTACAAACAAGCAAACTTACTAGTCAAAATAACATACAATTTTTATATACACATTGTTACGTTGTACAACTATACATTAACACTTTAACCCTTACAGACCAGAAACCACAAATTCTTTATGATGCAAAGAATATTTTGTGGAATATTTTGAAAGCAATTTGGCTGGGAGTTAGGTAAATTAGTTACAATATATTCAAGCTTTCCTGTATACACGGTAGTTGTCTCGAAATTTAAATACTATAATGCATGGAGACTATTTTTGAAAATTTACCCCTGAATGACTGGCTCCGTTATCGAGCCCGTTATTCCAGCGGTAAATTTTCGAAAATAGTCTTGTTCTACAAATGGACATTTCTCAAGACAATGTCAGAAGCCATTTCTGACTGACTTAACCCTTTAAACACACAAAAATAGCTTCTACAGTAGTCTTGAGAAATGTCCATTTGCAGACCAAGAGAAGACTATTTTTGTAAATTTACCACTGGAATGACTGGCTCGATAACCGAGCCAGTCATTCCAGTGGTAAATTTTCAAAAACAGTTCTCTTGGTCTGCAAATGGACATTTTCTTTGAGAAAATTGTAATTTTCTTGAACAAATTTGAGTGTTAAATGGTTAACCGTTAAAATGTTAATCCTCTAAAAAAAACAGCTTCGGCTGTGATATTGAAAAATGTCCATTTGCAGACCAAGAGATTATTTTGGATAATTTACCACTGAAATGATTGGATTCAACAGAACATTTCTTACATCATGTTCAATTTTCAAACCTGTCATGACTGTACTCACTAACATATTTCTGTTTTTGTTTTGAAATCATGTTCGCTTATTTATGAGGTGTATTGGAATTCATTCCCAGTCAACAATATACAGGGGCATAAATTATCAAGACTATTTCTGTAGTGTGGCATAAAGTACATACAGCTCACTGGATTACAGAACTGAAAATTGGAATGAACGTTTTTTAACAAGGATGAGTCATCTCCCTTAGTCATCCTCATTAATAGGTGTATTGTTAATATTTAACAGGCATACGCTTTACCTGATTGCTTGCCAGAGCGGTGTACAGAGCAGTATATTTCACTTCCATCTCAGCCAGCTTCGACAAGGCCTCACCTATTAGTTTATCTTAAAACAAAAAAGACAATGTAGAGTAATTGCAAACCCACATCCTCCAGTTATTGTCACACTAAAGGTTTACGAATCTTTTAATTTTCTTTATTTGTGGGATCATGATGAAAATTGCTGAATCCAATCCAAATGCAGATTACTTTATCCAGTTCACGGCCAAATCTGTAAATCCTCTTAAATTGCAGTAAAATCCTTTGTTATGTTAAACTTTGGGCTAAATCAGCCTTACATTAGGCGGTGCAAAAAATAATTTCAAAAGGTCGCTCTTTTAGAGCGGTCTCTAACAAAACTATTCTATACTGAACGAAAATGTTTTTAAAAAGCACTTTCCCCACCCCCATACTTTGCGCGATATGCTTATAATGTAATATACGCCTATGTGACGTATGCTTCACATGCAATTTGGTCACGGATTAAAGTGTTTTGTTTTGGCGAGTCACCTCCAAACATGTTTTGTGAAACAACAGAGCGCTTTAACAAAGCGTATCGTTCAATAGAAGTTGCTGCAAAGTTTTCCCTACTGAACAATCTCCAGATCAGTAGTTTTTTTAGATACAGTTCTGTTTTGCACTAACATACATAAAACCCAAACACGCACACATGCAGACAGACCGTCAGTGCAATACCATCTTCCCCTTATGGGGTGAAGATAACAAGGATTGTCGAGATGAGCCACGAGCCAACAGGACTAGTTACCAGTAAATTCTGTTCTCCTTAAACGTGTTGAAGCTGACTGGTCGAGATTAATTTAAAATAAAATTTATTAAACCATAACAGAAATATATATAAAACAGTCATATTTTCAGAAACTGTATATAGGCCTGGGTGTTTAAGCATTAAACAAAAAGCAGACCTGCCTACCCGCTATACTCAATCAGTATTTTCAAATGTGAAAATTCAGTAATGACAAAGCAATTATAAAAGCATGAAAACCTAAGAATTAATGAAAATTCAACTCTAATTGTCACACCGCTTTTTATCTTCTTATTGCAGCCCTAAGATTTTTCTCACGGAAGACTATCTTGAACATTTATCACTGGAATGACTGGCTAAGTTAACATCTACGCGGTTGAGCTTCCCAACCGACCCACTACACACCCCAATACCCATCCGTACTTCCAACCCAAAAAAACCCTGGCATACATTGTAGATCACTACGAGAAAATGATACCATTTAGACGCATTTTAAATGAGCTTCGTTTAAGTAAAGCTAACTATGATCTGTACTGTATCTTAGCTGGTTGAGCACCAACTTTAACCCTCTAATTTGGATATCATTACTTTGCCACATACCAGAATAGTTGCATTTTGGCGTTCGAGAATTCTTAACCAAAATTTTAATTACTTTACAAACATAATTACCTTTTCGGGGACAATATTTTCATGACCGCTGTCTAAATTCAACTGATTCAATGTTTGAAATTTGCGAAACCAATGGATTTTTACGATGTTCAGAGACATATTACTTAATCATGATAAGTTCCAGGTGTGTAGGTTACGGATGTACATGTAGGTACGGTTTTCTACATGTACACAGTTTAGTGGTCAGCTTAGCGGTAACTGGGACCTAATCTTGCCAACTACATGTAGAAAGTCTTGCTGCCGTTACAGGATTTTGTAAGACTGACAAGATTTCATGTTTGTTGACATTTTATGAGAAAATGGCCATCATGAGAATTACAATTGCTGATATTTTAACTTCCATGATTTTTACTGCCTGTCTGTACATGTATTATCGTAATTTGCAGGGTTTTTTTTGCGACCATAGCTTTGAACAATTAACAGTAATGCCATAATTTTATGGCTGTTTCTGTGAAAATTATGGACAATCCATATAGGGAGGTAGATCTGCACGACCGAGCCACAGTTCTCTCATGCAATAAATGGCAGCAATGGCTTCCAATCAAGTCCAAAATATTCATCAGAACATTTAGAATTTACATTGTGTTCAAAATTCTACTACATGTATATACTGTACGAGTCTAAAAATTTGCCACTGGAAGGACTGATGCAACTACCGACCCAGTCATTCCTGTCGTAAATTTTCACAAACAAAATTTCTATTTTTTTGACAAATTTTGCCAATCAAAAACCCAAAGCTTTTTTCCCAGGCAGACATGGTGACTAAACACCTACCACTTTTCATAAAGCTCTCCTCCTCCCTACCCTCCTTGATAACTGGCAGGGTAACCAAGAGAAGATTACTCTGTTCATTGTCCAGCGACAAACTCTCCATCTCCGCGAGAGACTTCAGCTCAAAAACATTGCCTGTAAACTGATTGTGAATTCGCTGAATACTTAATGCCGGGGACTTCACCGCAGGTAACTGAACAGAAAATTGCTCATCCAAGAAAGACTGAAAAACAAGGTGGTGTAAATGAACAAAATGTTACTTAATGATGTATGATGTCATGACTCACGTATATATACGTTAGATGATATTGGATCGATCTCATGGTCAAAGGGAGATAATGAACTAAATGTCCACTATTGGGACTGTTCTATCGTTTTAAGAACTACAATACAGTACACATCAGAAATAACTTAACATGTTTCCAAAACAAAATAAAATGTACTGTTGAATAGTTTGAACATAATTGGATTGGAATCCATTGTAGCCTTAGGCAGGAATGCGTTCTCTAATTCAGTTATGTTCAAAATATTCAACAGGACATTTCTTACTCATGTTCAAGATTGTACTAACTAACATGTTTCTGTTTTTGTTTAGGAGACTTAATTCTCAGACATACTGTACTTAACCCTTTAATGCAGAAATTTGGTCAAGATTATCAAAATATTTACTTATTAAATGTCCATTAGCAGGCTAAGAGAATACTAATTTTGAAAATTTACCACTGGAATGACCGACTCGGTTACCAAACCAGACATTCCAGTGGTAAATTTCCAAAAGTATTCGTCTCTTAGCTTGTAAATGGACATTCCTAAAGAGGCTGATTTTGGCCGGCTTCATCATAAAAGAGTTTAAAATATTCATACGACATGTAAAGTGCTGTCTAGACAGAGCACCAAGCAGGGAACCCATTAACCCTTTAATGGTCAAATTTGCTCAAGATAATTTTAATATCTGCCTCTTGAATATCCATTTACAGGCCTAGAGAATAACAAATTTTTTAATTTATCACTGGAATGACTGGCTCGGTTATCGAGCCAGTCATTCCAGTGGTAAAATTTCAAAAATTGTATACTCTTGGCATGTAAATGGACATTCCGCATGACCATAACAGTGGTTAATCCGCAAATACGCCTATCAAGCGATCTAATCCTAGGCATTATGCTATTTCCTACAGTACATCAAGTTATGTACAGATGATTAAGTAACTAACAGGGAAATCTGGATGGTCGAGACGGATCTGGGTCAAGAAAGACAACTGAAATTTGACGCATGAAATTTGACACAGCTTCATTGCTCCATATAGCATCTACAATAATGACAAATTATAGCAAAATCTGTATGGATCATCGTTTAATGGTGTGTCTAAAATAATTAAGGTGACTAGATTTTGCTTTGCTGGTTAATTTTATAACGTACCTTGACGTGTTTGAAAGCGCCACCATCACCAGATGGGTTGTAGATGTCTGCGTAATGTGACAGATCTTCCAATGTTAACTAATAAATAGAAATCAGCATGAATATAGTTAGGCAATGGTACATGTACATGTCAAATCCGGGTGCAAGGTATAAATCTTGGGACTAGCCCATAGACCAAGGCTACTTGGTATTACATGTAATTATGCTAGATATGCGGAACATATGTCCATTGCTAATGCAGCATTGGACAAACAAAAGCATCTTAAAACAAGTACCTGGTAGATGGCCTGCAGTGTAGAGAGCACACACGTAAAAGTTTGCAAAGTTAATGTTCATTTGTAGGATAAGAAGACGATTTTTGAGAATTTACCAACGCCATGACTGACATGTTTATCAAGTCAGTCACTTTAGTTGAAAATCTGCAAAAAAAATAGACTTTTCTTGGCCTGCAAATGGGCATTCCTCACGCCTACTGCCATGACCGTTTTGCCGACTTATATCTAGAAAACATATGTATTTCACACTTTTTCCAAACAGAATATTTTGGACTTAATTTGATTGGAAGAATGGCTGCCTAAGGCAGCACTGGCTTGATTGCCTTCCCATCAAATTCTGTCCAAAATATTCAACAGAGCATTTCTTACATGGCGTTAAATATTGTACCAACATGTTTCTGTAACTTATTTCAGATCTGTACTGTACATGCTACAATACATGCCTACATGTATTACAGAGACCGACTTAACCATTCGCCAATTAGCCAAATGCTAGTAAAATTGAGATTTGTCTAACAGAAAGCAGAATTGACTAAATATTTGGCTAATGATTAAAATCACATTATAAATAATTTCAAAGTAGCAACTCATTAAAATGAACTTTGAAAAAACATCTTAAGATACATATTTACAGTATGTAATTAGTATAATATATTATGTTTTATTGTAATAAAATAAAACCTGAAATCCTAAAATCTCAGATAAAAATCGCCCTTATAGGCCAGTTATTGAATATTTTGAAACTAATTTGACTGGAGGCAGCAACAACCTCCAGGCAAATTTTTCAAAATATTCAATATAATCTTGTATCTAGTATGTAGGGTTAAAGGGGGTACCTGCTGTCATATATCGTAGACATTGGAAAACATTGGCTAAAATAGTTCAGATTTGGCTAAGAAAACAGATAGCGGCCTAATCTATTGACTAGCAATGTGTGAAAGCCAGGTCTGTCGCTGGTATAATAAATACTTACTCTATCCTGAATAAAGACTACCAGAGTAGCCGGTCCAGAATTGATGATTGGTGACAGAAACTGGCTGTGAAAGTCAGCAGAGCTAGTCGTGTGTCCGGCATACACATCAGGCAAGTCCAGGAAAGACCTACAATAAATAGTGTTGGGAATTGGTACTATTTTTGTGATCGATGATTGGTTTTATATACTAGCTGATGATCAATTAATGATTGATCATAACAGGTTCTGATTTTTTACCCATTTTGAATGCAGTAATTATAGCATGTTCAAGGATAATTACCCCTTTCAAACCAAGTCGCAGGTATGACAGATTCTTAATAATTTAAGAAATAATATATTGAATATTTTGAAACTAATTTGACTGGAAGCTGTTGCTGCCTTAGGTACCAACAGCTGCCAGTCAAATAAGTTTCAAAATATTCAGCATGTTATTGGTATGGTTGTTTTGAAATGAACATACTATTTCAGTGCTGAAAGAATTAATATCTTAGACTAAGGAGTAATACTATAATAGTTGTAACAATTAAATTTACTCTTTTCCAAAAGGTTTTCGTTTTCTAGCTTGACTAGTTAAGATATATTAATAAAGTCAATTTATAAACAACAAAAATCGATTTCTGAAATCATGATCAATTAGTTGGTTGAACATGCAAACCAATCAATCATCGATCAAATTGATTAATTGGAACAACACCAACAATAAAGATTAGAATTATATGAACTTTCAGGCATTGTCAGGGTCTGAAATTAAAACTACACTAGCCCAAGTCTAGTCGAGATTTTGTGACTTAGAAGCCCTGTGGGCTATCAACAATACACCTTTCCCAGATTGCCATCTTTGGGGAAAATACCTTCCCACAATGCATCACTCACAACACTTCTGGCTGGTAAACTTACACAGTGAAGTGAGAACAGTATTATTTTATTTTAATAGGCTCAGATACAACACACTTTAAGTCATTTACATGAAGAAGTAAGACCATGATATTAAATTATTAATGAAGTCATACATCATTGGAAAGCCCATTCAATTTTCCAAACATTTATGTATTAGTTTTTATATTTTGAAGAAATTTCGTCGCGTGAAATTGCATTCCACTTTCGTGCTGTTTTTTAAATTATTTATTTCAATTTTTTCTAGAAATTCCAAGTCCCAGTTTTCATGACTTGTTATCTTACTCTGGGTTATACTTTTGCAAAGTTGGAGCTACGACTTAATTGAAAATCGATCGCGATGTTTCAAAGCAAAAAATCGTGCAAGCCTACCAACACCCCACCTCAAGGGCGGAGCCCAATGTAAACAATGTCCTGAAATCTGCAATCATATGGTGGGTAACTAACATATTAAATTCCACCAACTTTGACTTTCTGCAGCCAACCTCCACCCTGCCCCCAACCCCACCCTCAGGCAGAGCTACAAATGTAAATGAAAATGTTGTCTTGCCATTTGCAATCATACAGGTAACTTGCATAACAAGTGGAATGACTGATCGATGATCCGGGCCCAGCAAACGAGACTAAAACCGATTACATATGTATTTTTATGTTTTGTAAGTTATGTGAATGCTTTTTGGTCATATGTTGTGGTCGCAGAATTTTTCCGTCTGGCCAAATTTTGGGCAAAAATTTTTTGTTTCTATTTTATATACATGGTTATACTTTATATGTTCCAACTGTTTTTTAATCTATATGATTATTATATATATATATATATATATATATATATATATATTCAGAAAGAATTTCAATTTCCCTTTCTCCGAGATCCAACAATACTCTAACAATACTCACCATTCTATTACTTCTGATACAAGCTATCCTGGATAGCTGGCCCTAGGACTATAGACTTAGTAAGCTTTACCGACTCCTGGAACCGGGTACTAGGCTCCCAACTGATGAGTACCCATTTGCCATGAAGCTCATATTGTTTGCATAGCCACCAAACAAGAGATACCCATGGCTTGCCTCCGTGGGGCTGGGAGGCTGGGTCCGTAATAGAATGGTAAGTATTGTTAGATCTCGGAGAAAGGGAAATTGAAATTTCCTTCATTCTCCTTCGATCAATACTCACCATTCTATTACTTATGATATACACCAGATTTAGACAGTAACCTGGTGGGAAGGGTCAAGCCATCAATTGCTACTTTTGCCCCTTGGAGAAAGAGCTTAGACTTAAACTTGATTAATGGAGACCTAAAAGGACCATCAAGTTAACGGAACCGAATCACATTCGCATCACTGGCCCCCCCCCCCTCTTTTTTTCTCCTAAGAAAAGGGAGAGAACTCACAAACATGCATCTCGCCTGAAACACAAATATGCCAAGAGCGTTAACTGCTCTTTGCATATATTAGCCTGGGAATGAGCATGAATATATAAGATGAATGAATATGATATATAGACATAATACAAAAAACTCAATCTTGAATTACCTCATGATATTTGGATTTCAGATGTGGAGCCGCCAACCATTCACTTGTCCGGCCATCAGTGACACAATCTGGTTGACATCCTCTCGCTCGACCATGTCTGCTTCTTAATTCTTTCTTACAAATGCCAAAAAAGGGAGAAGAGCAGTGTGGTCGTATAACCATCGTTTCAAAACAGCTAAAGCGAGTGGATTGGCGGAGTGTGACACATCCCTCATATAGTAATCTGTGAAAGAGGACTCACAGTGCCATTGTGCAACAGCCATGATGTCCTCTAACAGAACACCATTGTAAAGGGCGGTCGAGGAAGCTATTCCTCTAACATCGTGTGCCCTTGCGCATTGCACCTGGTGCCCAGTCGCAATCTCATGGGTAGTCTGAATGCATTCGACTACCCAACGAGAGATAGAATCCATGGATGAGGCGCCATATGGCTTCTTATGGCAGATCCACAGATGTCTATCATTCGACCATAACGAGTCTGTCCGTCTTTTGTACTTAGTCAAAGCACGGACTGGGCACCAGACACTGGCGTCACGATCAAACCTAGTTAGTTTCGGTATAATGATCGGTTTGCCGGGATATCTCAAAGATCGACTCTTTGACATGAACTCTGCTCTTGGCAGTAGACGCAGACCCTCTCCGGAGACAATAAATCGGTCCTTCTCTGCTGAAAGTGCATGGATCTCACTGCGCCTTCTAGCTGATGAAGGTGCCAATAGAAAACCTGCCTTTAGAGTCAAATGCTTTAGACTAACCGAACGCAATGGTTCAAAAGGGTGCTTGGCCAGTACGTTAAGCACTAAAGCGACTCCAGGCTGGAATGACTACCGGTTATCTTGGTCGGAGATTGCTCATTCCCTTCACCATCACATTCAACTGGGCCACCTCTGGACTATCCCTGTTGGCTAGACAAGGGATAACTGATGCCAAAGCTGACTTGTATCCAGCAATTGTGACAGGAGCTAGTCCTGAAAAGAACAGCTCACAGAGAAAGTCTGCTATTTGCTGAATAGTGGATTGAAAGGTACACTTGTATCAATACCCTTTCCTTCACACCAGTCTGCAAATCTGTTAACCTTGTTGTTATATGACTTGAAAGTTGACCTCCTTCTCGCAGCTGCAATGAAATCTGCAGCTTGTCGAGAAAAGCCTTCCGACGTGGAACGTTGTTTGATAACATCCACGCAGTCAATTTGAACATTTCGGGATGCTCGTGTAGGAAGCGTCCCTTGGCCTGGGAGATTATGTTCGGAATCTTGGGTAACTGCACTGGGTTTTCCACCAGCAGATCTAGAAGATCCGTGAACCACACCCTGCTTGGCCAAAACGGCGCTATTAGCAGGACCAGGCACGGTTCCTCCATGATCATCACCAATATCTTCGGTAGAAGAATGATGGTTGGGTACGCATATGCGTGCATCCCTCTCCAGCTTATCGCCAGAGCATCTGTATCGACGGCATTTGGATCTGGAATCGGCGAGACATAAGTCATGATTTGAGCATTTTCCCTTGTGGCGAACAAGTCCACGTTGTGTTTGCCCCAATGCTCGAAGATCCTGTGTAGAACTGGAGGGTTGAGAGACCATTCTGTTGGCAGAATTCGCTGTCTGCGAGACAAAGCATCCGCCAAAATGTTCAATCGCCCAGGAATGTGAGCTGCTTTCAAAACAACTGAGTAATTCCTGCACCATTGAATCAAGTGCCACACTTTGATAGACAGTGTGGGTGACTTGGTCCAGCCTTGGCGATTTATGTATGATACTACTGTCGAGTTGTCCAGCCGTATCAATATCGCCTTGCCCCTGACTTTTGGAAGAAACTTTTCCAATGCCAGTTCCACTGCCATCATTTCCAACAGATTGATATGCAGCTAGCTCTCCTGGAGAGTTCATGTGCCCGAGACCCAGTGTTCTCCCAGGCAGGCCCCCCATCCCTCCAGCGATGCATCCGTGTACACGGACAGCTGGCAGTGGGGTAGGTGCAGCGAAACCCCTACTAGGAGATTCTGACGCTTTTTCCACCACACAAGATGCGACATTATTGGCTCCAAAACTGGCACCAGCTTTGACAGGGGTTCTGTTCTCTGTTTCCACAGAGACATCAGATACAACTGGATACAACTGGTCTTCGCATCAGAGCAGCATACGGGATTACCTGCTTCATGGAGACCATCATGCCCAGAATCTGAAGAAACCGCCTCGCCTGAATGTGGTTTCCCAATCGAAAACTCTTGAGGATGGCTAACAAAGACACCACTCTGGGCTCTGACGGGTAAACCCTGCCCTCCTCGAGATCGAATCGCATCCCTAAATAAACGAAATGTTGAGTGGGTGTCAACTCGGATTTCTCCTTGTTGACTATCCAGCCTAGATCTGAAAGCAACTTCAGAGTCAGAGTAGTATCCACCTCTAACCTGGCTGATGTGTCTGCTTTGATCAGCCAATCGTCTATGTAGGTGTGAAGTGCCACGTTCTCTTTTCAGAGAAACGCTGTCACCGCAAGGACCACTCTGGTGAAAACCTGTGGAGCTGTCGACAGGCCGAATGGGAGGACTATAAACTCCCATACTTGATTCTGAAACGCAAATCTTAGAAACCTGTGACAACTTCTGTTCATTGGAATGTGGAAATATGCATCTTTCAGATCGATTGATACACAACACATCCCCTTCTTCAATCCTGCCATTACCGACCTCTGAGTTTCCATCTGAAACCGAGGCGTATGGATAAACCAATTCAATGGCCTGAGATTGAGTACGGGTCTCCATCCCCCTATGCTCTTGGGGACAAGGAACATGTTTGAATAGAAGCCTGGAGTGTTCCGGTTTGCTGGTTTTATTGCTCCCTTCAGAAGCAAACCTGACACTTTGTTTTGAATGGCTTCTAACTTGTCTGGTTCCCTTGGTACGGGTGTCGAGACAGGTGCCAAAGACAGATTCTGTGGTGAAAAGTCCCACCACTCTGGCATGTATCCCTGGGATAACCATCCCAGGACCAGACTGTCTGACGTCACACCTCGCCAAAACGCATGAGCCTTCCACCCACTATAGATGCCTAATGGGGATGTCTGGCTCGTGATCCGCTCCCCCCCCCTCTCTTGACGAGAGAGAGAACCATTTTGGTCTTGGCTTGGCCAGTCTAACTCGCACCGCTGTTCCTGTCGCACAGGTGCGGTCCAGGCAGATGCGAAGGGAGCTCTCATACTCTCAGGTACAATCCGCTCCCCTCTTTCCGCCCTTTGAGGACTTACCCTTCCCCTTCCCGCCTCTCGGGTGATCAGGAGCAACATTAGGGAGGGTAGGAACCTCCACAACCTTCTTGGCTTTCTTCGCCGGAGGCGGCTGAAAAAACCCAGAAGACGCAGAAGCAGCACCAGGCGTAGCTTTCGTCTTGCCTTTGTGCTTTTTCTGCTTCTTAGAAAGTTGCATGGTCAGCGGCTTAGTTACAGCCCCTAGCTACAGCTCAAGCTGCAGGTTAACCGCCAACTGATTCCGCGCAATGCTGACCATGTCCTCTAAGATGGCCCGCGCCTGGCCACCAAAGATGCTAAGGCCTGTCAGGGGCATCCCAAGAAGACGCTCCCTGATGGCGATAGCTGGATGCATATGGTCAAGAACCATCTGCCTCCTGGACCTGCTTACATGCCTTCACCTTTGCCAATACGTCCATAGACAGCACCAGGCCGTCATTGACGCACGAAAGCGCCACAGGTGGCACAGGGTGGCCTGCCCCCGCTTCAGCCCCCACCGACTGAAGAAGGCGATAAGAATGGTTGACAGCACTCATAGCTGCCCTCACACCCTCATCACATACGGACAGGACTTCATCATGGTGTCCCTGAGATTTGTCCACCAGTGCCGGGGCGGGGCCACCCGCTCCAGCACTCTGGACACCCAGTACCCATCGGTCATCCACGGTGACCGATGGGACAACACCATACCTGTCGTATTCCCCCCCCGTGGAATACGACACCTCGCCCGCACCTCCCTGGAGGCCGCAGTTAGCTGGCCCATGGTCATGAGTTGCTTGCTTTTCTAAATAACCTCGTAGATCGTTCAATCTACAATCGGGCGCCGTCCGGCAACGCAATACGTGATCCATGTTTTAGCGCGGACTCGCTCGTCACGTGAGTCGTCAACCGAAGCGAGAAGATACGAAAAAACAGAATGTACGCGCAGACAAACGTGCCTGTTGTTTACTTTGAATAAAACGAAGACTGAATGGTTTAAAGAGAATAATTCACTAAACTATTTACGGCAATCTGATGTTGCCGATATATTTTTATTGACTGCATAGTTCGTTTCGCACGTATATCCAGTTTTCGTATAAAAAAAGGCGTGTTAAATATGGACCGTTTCGGCGGAAAATCCAGACAGGAATCGATAGGCAGATGTTAGAGACGCAGTTGTAGACTGCGGCTCTTCATAGAGACTAATGTTTGTAATGTACTGTGATGTATATTTCTAAGTGGTGCATCGCTTTGCTAGGCATTGCCTTGGATGGGCTGCCTGTATTACCTATTTACATGTACATAAATCGTGAAATAAATAATATTGAACTTGGAACTTGAACTCGATACCACGAAAACATATTCCAGTACAACATAAAGCGACTATACCTGGTGGGTGACCATATTAAGGCCGGGATGCCGCTACATAGAGAAACTGGTGTAAATACACTCATGTAGAAAATCAAAGTTATCAACTTCAGCATATTTTTTGCCAATTCTGACAAATATTAGATTAATTTTTTGTGAATTTTCGTTTGTCATGTGACAACAATTTCATAAATTACATGTGCGTTCAGAAATACAGCGACTACATATTAAAACGTCATCATCATTATCATCATTATCATCATCATCATCATCATCATCTGTTGCGACGTTGGCGGCTCTGCTGGGCCTATTGCAGATCTAGATTTTTCTCAAATTGCTGCAGTTGGTTGGGCAATGTGCTGATCTGCCTGAAGTTGTCCGGAACAGCCAAGTTCAACTTTTCTTTCTTTCACTGGACCTTTTTCCTTTATTATGTACTTTTTGGTTCTTTTACTAAAATCCCACGCGCAGCACATAATCCTCAAGTTTATGAGGGAGTGCCAAGAAAATTTTTGAAGTTGAAGTTGATAATGGTTGAGTTACTGATATTTCTTCTTTTCTCTTTTTTTCTTTTTTTAACTGTTTGTATTATAGGGTTGCAATGGTATGCACAATTTACAAGTGTACATATGCGCATCTTAACGAACTGGTAGGACAGACCCACCTTGTCAGAGTACAGGAACCTCAGGTTCTTCATGATGTGGCTTGAAGAGCTGGTAGGGCAATCCCACCTTGCTCAGCCACTTACAATGAGCAAGATTTTTCAGTGTACAATATACATATTTGCATCGTGTTGGTGGAAGGCCTGCCCCTCTAGTAGACTAGTAATAGAATGTAAGGTTGACCCGCCTCGTTAATACATTCCGTAATTGGTAGGACCAACACACCTTGTCAATTTACTTGGGAGACTATGTCAGTTATGATTATCAGGTCGGTGAATTCTTTCATGATTGGTAGGACCAACTCATCTTGTCCGTATGCTTGGGAAGTTAGACAATTAAGCTTATCAGTGTGCCCAGAACACAATGTTCCCTGATAGGGTATTAAATAGTACCAATTTCATCCAGATGACATACTAGTTGTTGCAGACTTCTGAGAACTTCAGGGAGGTCGTGTAGCGCAGATCAACCGGTCAGGTATGAACCGTCACAGTTTACCTGGGTATGGGATGGCCGAACCTGGTGCGTTCCAAGCATGCCCCCATGGTATGATCATAAGCATCTATAAGCCATATAATAGAGGCTCGAAATAACAGAGTCCGTGAGCTTGCCTTGCGTGCATGCGCAGGTGTCAGAGATAACCTACCAACACACGTTAGCCTGTGGAGAGAATGGCATCTTATGAATGCTCCGGGTCTGTATTCGTAATTCCTTAAAATTAGACCCACCTCGTCGTTCCTAGTAAGAATCATTACCAGAATTAAACGAGGATTCTAAAAAATTTTACAAAATTAAAATCAGTCCAGAAATGGCGGAGATATCTACGTTTCTCCGGCTCAAAATATATTCAAAATAACCATCTTCATAAGCACGTGTGTACTTGATAAAAGGTGAAGGCCAGCAAGTCACGTGGCCGATAACCATACCCTGTCATGATGCGCGCACTGATTGGTCGAGAAGTACAGTTATGACGTCACCATTTAGTATAAAAGGGGCATTGAAATCCAAACTCATCAGACCTGCGGTGGTGTGTCTGCCATAGCAGACCGAGTCATGGGACAAGTACTTACTGTTAGCCCCAGTGGTATATAACACACAACTATGCATATCGGTTTTGAGCTTGTCTCTGGGGCACAGCAACTGCACCCACATAAGTTTTGTACACCCCCGGACGATATCATCGGCGGCAAAATCTAAATTAAAAGAAAGATTCCCCATTACCAACTCTTCAGAAGGGCCTTCATTGTGGAGTGGCATTTTGGCCGAAATGTAACATCCAAAAACAGTATGTAGGACGGTGGTGTTTACGGATATCTAGCGAGCTCGAGATCTGCCATACCACATTGAAAAGGTGGTAGAACGAAATCCACACATGTATCGTGTTAAGTATTAACATTTTGACCACAGTCCGGATTGGGACATTGCTTTATGCACTGCACGAGCTATGCAGTGCATATTGTCCTGCGATCCGCAAAGATGTTAATGCCTCAAATAAACATCTCACCGTAGCCCTTCAGTAATTTAAGGGGCATCTTCAAATCGGCTTAAATACGCAAATTCTTCATATCCGCAAAATTCTTAGATTATGTTCGTAAATGACTATCTACTAGCCATTCGCATAAGTTCTTCTTCACCATTCCTGAGTATGAGCCCATTCAGATAGTTTGTCTGCGGTTATTCACATAGCAGCAACATAGTACCGTGCCATCTCGTACCTCAAATATGTGACACTTCAATTACAGTGATGTTAAGACATATTTTTGTACTGATGACTAATAGGTAATCTGTAACCATTTTAGAGTACGGTAATATTTATAATAGGTACGGATATATGTAGGTACCGCAAGGTCTTGTGACACCTTATTTTTTAAGTTTATATATTTATTTGTATATATTTATTTTCATTTGTGCCGATGACTAACAAGCACCACAATGCCATGTGGCCGTATACATTTACAGTATTGTATTAGCCATCCAGTTTATATCTTTTTGCTTGCTTGTTTTATACGAGAATACTTGGATCACACTTCACTTGGGGTACACCACATAGAAACAACAAACACACCACCTTGTTTCCCCCATACAGCATCAATTTTTCACTGAGGTCGCTGTTCATGTTCTCAATAGGCGAACCTCCCATGCGGCTGATTAACCCTGACAATTTTAGCTCAGTAGGATAGGTTTAAAAGTAGCCAGGGACGACTACTCTTTAGGAGATATTGTGTAAGCCTCTTTTCCGGGAGCTGCGAATTAGTTATACATTGTAAACCGGCAAGTTTTATAAATTGGCCATCTACCATAAGGCCTCTTAAATTGATAGAAATATGAGTAGTTGTCTCTTGCTACGTTCCTCCAGCCGCAGGGCCTAATAATTGTCTGGACTCCCTCCACCACATTGGTTAGAACTGACTTTAGAAACTATTGAGTTCCCAAGTGGTTAGAACCAGTGTCGATGACTGCATACATGCCCCCCTCCCCCCTCCCCCTTGTATCTTCGGATACCAATTAACTAGTTTCCATGCCAAAGTAGAAATCACTGCGAAAATAGATTTATATCACCAGACCCAGCAGTCCATTCTTTGGGCAACTTTACTCAATCCTAAAAGCAGATAAATGTTAGCTCCAGGGTGTGGATCTCACATGGTCCACACTCGAAATGCTATGTGATGGATAAAGACACATATCGCCATCTAACTCAATGGTGACTGGGTGCGGCCTTCGAGCCCTCCACGCCTTCACAGGAAGGTCACCATAGTTGGATATCTGTTTCTTTCACCCCACCATAAATATATATGTGCTTTCTAAATGTGTATATAATGTGACTTGTCCCTGTGTTGTTATTCGTGGTCATGATGCAGTATGTGACAGAATCGTCATCTGATTCCGAAACTACCACCAGGTGACTTGTTTGCACACTGTCAGTCTGAGGGGGATGCTCTGTGGTGGTGTTCGTATCGGACACCAGGCATTCTCGCTAGACAAGCCAGTATGTTAAAAATAGGAAAAACACATAGCCACTTGCAGCCTAAACTTGATACTTGCAGGCCTAAAGACTAACTGGTATGGTATGTTCTAGCAAGAACACCAGCATAAATAAAGTGGCATCTACTAAGATATCATCTTTAACTCACATAAGGTGACGGTGTTGAATTCCACGAAAATTATCCACCCACCTTCATGTAAATTAATGTGCATCTCAATAACCTTTAATTACACTAGGTTGGTTCATTTTAAAAATTTTAGCATTGTTTGAATAGGAGAGTGGCCCTTTTTCTCATCTCTCCTACTCCGCTTCGGCGTAGTAGGAATTTTCCTGTGATGGAGGCCCGCGCGAGGCACTTTCCTCTCACAGCCAAAAAGCTTGGCCGGCCTGAGATTATTATAGCTTATTTTAAGTTTGCTAAAGTCATCCTGTTAGGACTCTCCTTCATGGGGATACCTCACAGAATATACAGATCAGAGATCTGTAAGGTACCTCTAGCGAGTATCAGTTTAAACAACAACACTTCTTTTTAACTCCATTAGTAGCAAACGAGTACCATTGTTCGCACTAACTCTTTTTAATCTCTCAAATTTAAATTTAATGAATGGGCCAACATACCAGTGATACTAACAGCCGAGATGATACGGTGCAGTTCAACTTCTGCGACGATGGTCGCACAGCCTGACTGGAACGTGAATGTTCCACCGACTCTAGAGGATGGTCTGTGTAAGATTCGGAGAGACGCGAGTCCCGATCCGTTACCTCGAGATCAGCTAACCAGCATCCTCGATCCAATGCACCATGTACTTGCAGTGCCGTGGAATACGAGGGATTTACGGAGCAGCGAGTACCCGTGGAGGATGTAATCAACTGTATAGTGATATTGGGACCAGTGTTTGTCTAGCCAGTGCGTAAAGCAGTTGAGGGAAGGTGCCACGACCACATCCTCAGCAAGAGAGTTCCTATTGTTGATACCTCTGTTGCTGAACGTGCACGTGTGTGGTGTGGTTAGAGTTGTGCTTCCTAAGCTTGAAGCTGTGACCATGTGTTGTGGTCGACGTTTCCAGAACGAATTCCTGAAGCTCTATGGTGTATCTATTGTGGAGGAACTTGTATGTCTCAATCATGTCACTTCGAATTCATTAGTTGGCAAGAGTGAAGAGCTTTAGGTGTCAGAGTCTTCCTTCATGTGCCATATCGAACAGTTCCGGTGATAGCTTGGTGGCCTTCCTCTAGACTTTTTCCATCTTGGACATGTCGGTCTTGAAACGTGGGCTCCATATTGTTTTAGCATACTCCAGTAGTGGCCTTACTCGAGATTTAAACAGGAGTCGCCTGATTAACCCAACTACCTGATTGGCTTTGCTGACTGTCATCTCAACATGTTTGTGGAAGGTTAACTTGTCATCGAAATGATTCCCAAGATTCTTTTCGCACATTGTCACTTCCAGTTGGGTCACTTGTCCTCCAGATTCAGACATTGCATATATATAATCGGGGTGGTCTGTACCAATCCTCATTACTTTGCATTTCTGGTGATGGAATTTCAGTAGCCAACGTTCTGACCAGAGTTGGAGTTTGTCAACATCCTTTTGTAGTATATGGCAGTCTTTTGCTGATGCAATTGCCCGGAAGAGTTTTGTGGTATCAGCAAATAATTTTATGTAGCTGTGGACAATATCTGGCAGGTCATTGATATAGATCAGGAACAAGATGGAGGCCAGGAAACTGGCCTGTGGGACTCCACTAATGACATCAGCCTACGATGAATATGATCCATTTATGCAGACTCTCCAGTGTGTGGATGATAGGAAGGTTAGGATCCAGGTAGAGACCTGGTCTCGCGATTCCATAGCTCTGTAGCTTGGTGAGGAGTCTTGAATGTGGCACAGTGTTGAATGCTTTTGAAAATCGAAATAGATTGCATCTATGCAAAACTTTTTGTCCAGTAGTTCTGTCCACGTTTATATGACTGTCAACAGCTGTGTCGTGCATGAACTTCATGCCCTGAATCCATGCTGCCGGTCTGCGAACAGGTTTTTGAGGGGCATGTGATTGATTATACTATGTCTAACTAGGGATTCTAACACTTTGCAACAGATTGAAGTTAGACTGATAGGCCTATAGTTGCCAGCTGATCTCTTTCTGCCCTTTTTGAAGATAGGCGTTACATCGCTTTGCCAGCAGATATCAAGTACCTTACCTTCTTTTAGGATCGTTGAAAAGACTATGCAGAGTGGTATTGACAGTGTGTCACTAAGATCTTTTAGTATCCTTGGGTGTATATTATCTGGTCCTGGAGACTTGTTTGTGTTGAGTTTACGTAGTTTGTCTCAGACTTTATCTACCATCAGAGTTAATTCACACAATGGTGACTGCACTGGGTACTGGCTACATCGAATATTCATGTCGTCTTCTTTGGTGAAGACACAAACGAAGAAGTCATTGCATAATTCATTGTAGAAATCATGTCTCCCAATCTCGATGAAGAAAAACAAAGTTGCAGACAAATTGGGTCTTACAGCAGAACATATTATGTATGCAAGTCTAGTTATTGTTCATATTTTAACATCACTGTTCAACGTAATTCTCAAGAATTGGTATCATGCGCAGACTCAACTCATATCTTCCATCTCATATCCTCAAAATTCTGTATAACACATTGATACTTGTATAGCATGGACCGACTGGACGGGTACTGACCATCCCAGCAAAGCTGGGTACGGAATGGCCACTCCGGATTCGCTCCAAGCACGGCCCCCTGGGTAGGATAGTATGCGTACATAATCCCTATAAGAGAGGTTTTTGTTAAAATCGGCTAAGTCCTATAAAGCGCGTGGAGATTCCCTGACACCACGTCATGGGACTGGAAACCAGTGCATGCCAATAGTGTACCGAGTGGGTACTTGTAAAAACCTTTAATTATTCCGTTCTCATTGTTCGTGGTAGCGATCAGGACCAGAATAAAACGAGCTTACTAGAACTGTTAACCGTTTCAAAAGCGGCCCTGAAATGGCTGAGTTATCCATGGAAACCCCTTTAAATTATCTTCAAAATATTGCTTTTGACATCGTAATCGTGTGTATGGATAAATAGATCTAATGTTCTGTGCACATGATAAATACGTCACTGATCTAGCTGTGTGCTGAATGGCTATTGCTCGGCCGCTGATTGGCTGAGGCATCTGCCTCTGATGTCATGAGTAGTATAAAAGGGGTGAAAAATCAAGAATCAGGGGCACCGCCAGGGTGTAAGCCTGCCCGCGCAGGACCTCTGGACCATCAGGAGGACGGATGTAACTGCTGACCTACCAGTGATTCCCACTTCTACCGGTGTCTTACAGATCCCACGGCCATCCGGGAGTAATAAACTAAAATTAAAGTTAGACCTTCCACATCCGACATTTCTAACAGAACCTCTGTGGAAAGGGCCGTGCGGGCCCGGGATGTAATTCTAAGGAATGTAGAGCTACAGTGATTCTTGGTGGATGACTCGCCGGATCTGCCAACCACGCTGAAAAATGGACTTCAACCTCTGCAATGCATGTCATGTCTGTTTAATTAACCTTTTAACCACAGTCTGGTGGACTTTGCTAGGTGCGCCACAAGAGCTATGCGACACGTCCCGCACCATGTGCCAATTTATGCTCAATAATATATACAGCCCTCTCTGTTAATAGGCAACCTTCACCGTTACTATTTCCGTCGCCGGGTGGAGAACTTTCTCACTTCCGTATAGATTGTATACTAGTTACCAAGACTATCTAATAGGCAATTCTTCCCTGCTTTGTTTCACTGTCCTGAGTGTGTACCGTATCTACCCTGTCTGGAGGAGTCAGCTTGCGGAGACCAGCCTGCGGAAACCAGCTGTGGAAATAGCCTGCGGAGATCTCTCCAGCTCCCGAGAACATGTCGACTCACGCTATGAATATGTTAGCACCACAATTTCAGTAACATAGTAGCCTGTTCCGTACCGATGACTATTAGGTACTGTAGTAACTATACTATTTTACATTTAATTATTATCTCCGTATTTGGTACTGATGACTAATAGGTACCTTTCCGGTCTTAAGACCGTATTTTATAGTTTCTTTATTACTGTGGATATTATCCTTGTTTACTGTGGATGCTTTCAACTATCCGCACCATCTAAGTTTATCAATCTAGGATATTTGATTACTTAATTTAATTATAATCTACTTATTGCATTGGTTAGTTGTCTATACCAGATAGCCATCCAGTTAATATGTTTTGTTTAATTGTAGAAAACTTTGGACCGCAGTACGCTATGAAATACTATGCAACAACATTTATATCTGCATCACTTATGCCCGCCATCATCAATTTTACACTGAGGTTGCTGACCATGCTCCAATTATTTGAGCCTGTCATATTACCGACTAACCTTACTATTCAGCTTGATAGGATAGGTTAAAGTGGTTAGGGACAATTTCTTCACTTAGAGACATATAATGTACGCGTCTTTTCCGGTTGTTGCGGTAATGTAGCCCCAGACTTTGGTACGGTTGTGTAAAATTGGCCAATTACCCATAAGGCCTCATATATATTAAGTTATTGTCTCTTTCCACGATCCACCAGCTGTATGGCATTATAATTGTTTGGATTCCCCATCAGCACATTGATCAGATCCGACCATGGGAAACTATCAGAGGTTTCTGAGCGGGGATGGTCAAAGTGCTGATTTACATACACCTCCCCCCCCCCCCACACACACGCCCCCCCCCCCCTCCCTCCTCCGTATCTTCGGATACTTGTTAGCTAGAAAACCCTGCCAAACAAGGAAGCACTGCGAAAACATATGGCTATAAATATGAGTTAGTTAGGCTATTTACCAGCCCGCAGTGCATATTTGGGCATATTGGTACTTAATCCTAATGACAGGTCAACTGTTAGATCCATAGGACTTGGTGACACACGAGGTGCACATCTCTATCCAACTCGTTGCAGCGTCTGGGTGAGATCTTGGAATCTGCCACGCCCTAACAGGAAGGATTCTCGTGATGGATTTTCGCCTCTCCATCCCCACCATAAAGACATGTTAGTAACCAAACTTGCTTGTGTGAAATGTAGCCATTGTCCAGGTGATGTTTTATGTGGTTGCGGAGCAAGATAGCCGGATTTTCATCGAATTCGGATGCCTTGTGTCATAACATGTATGCATGCTATCCTTGGGGGTAGATGCTATTTCAAAGTGAACTATGGGAAGCTGAGCGTCTGCGCCCATTGGACAACTGTATATAAAGATAGGTAGGAATCCCTGCCACTTGCAGTCAAAGCTAGTTTCCATTTCTAACAACTAATTGGTAGGTTAGACTGTAGCAGAAGGCCCGCTTAAATAAAGCGGCATCTACCAATACAGTATCTTTGGAACTACATAAGACGGTGACCTGGGAATTCTTCGGAAATCGTTCGTCCCATCTTCACGAAAGCAAGCGTGCAACACCTTAACTGTAGCTTCACTAGGAATTTCAGCACTTAGCATTTTCTGTTGAACAAAATGTGGCCCTTTTTGCCAGCTCCTTTCCTCCACTTCGGCATTGAAGGCATTTTCCTGTGATGGCGGGTCGTGCGAGGCACTTTCCTCTCACAACAATATTTTCTTTGTGTGTGTTAGGGGTATATTAGCTTATATTAAGCTACTTAGTGACTTCATTGCAGATACCTCTGCGGATTCAAGCACCTGTGTGGTAGCTCCGGCGACACCACGTGGAAAGAACACCAGAACGTTGAAGGAACTCTTGACGACCCTAACCTCGATTTCATCCTGGACACTGATGTATCAGCTTACACCATTGGTGCAGTTCTATCTCAGGTCACAGAGGATGGAACAGAGCAGGTATTGGGTTATGGTTCGCGTACTCTGAACAAAACAGAAAAATGTTACGCGACCACTAAGCGAGAACTACCGGCTGCGGTCTACTTTGACAAGTATTACAAACATATTCTGTATCGTTGCCCGTTTACTCTCCACATGGATCATGCCTCACTACGCTGGCTCAGACACCTCAAAAGGTGGTAGGAATCCTTGCAGGCTTTTAACTTCAATGTGGTTCACAGACCCGGCAAACTGCATGGAAATGCCGATGCCTTGAGCAGAACCGAGCTTGAGGATGAACCCGAAGTAGCCACCACTGTGACACATACAACATAGGCATCTCCGGTGTTCCCTGAATTGCAGTGCGTAGAGTGGAACATGGAGAAAGTCGCTCACAAACAAGCAACAGATGCGCAGACATGAGATAAATATGTGTTACGGCCTCCCCAGGAATCTGTTACACCACTATCTGCAACGGCAAAATACTATGACCAGCGGTTCCAGGAATGCCACATGCAGAATTGCGTGCTCTACATTAATATCCGCATAGTACTTCCCGAGCGTTATCGAAATACTATTTTAGAACAACTACATGATAACGCAGGTCATCTAGCTGTTGAACGGACATTAACCCGGATAAAACAGGGATTTCACTGGAGCAGAATTTGCGATAGTGTAAGGGCGTGGGCCACCAAATGTGTCCCATGTCAAAGACGCACTGTTGGCCAGCACAATTCCGCACCCTTACAAGTAAAAATTGTTGGTGCACCATGGGAGTGAGTGGCTCTTGATGTGTTTGGACCCTTGAATACGATGGATGAAGGAAATACGTACATCCTCGTATTACCAGATTATTTTACGAAATGGGTGGAAGCATTTGCTTTGCCGGACTGAGAGGCATCCACAGTAGTGGAAGTCCTGACAAGCAATGTGTTCTGACGGTTCGGAATGCCATATGAGCTGCACTCTGATCAAAGAAGTAATTTTGAGAGGCGCTGATCTCCGAGCTCTGCAAATTGTTTCATATCGTCGAAACAAGAACAACTCCATATCATCCGCACAGTGATGGTATGGTCGAAAGACTCAACTGTACACTGGTGGAAATGTTGACGAAGGAAACATGCCTTGATTGTTGAGACTGGGATCTATGTCTCCCATATGTGCTCATGGAATACCGCACATCAGTACATTCCAGTACAGGTTATACCCCTGCATGGTTAATGTTAGGCCGTGAATTAGCCTTGCCACTGGATCTGGCCATGCCCAGGATTCGGGGAAAAAAAATTCACCATCTCTCTACGTAGAGCTCATGAGACAGTGGATAGAACAGACCAATGAGCTAGTAAGAGCAACTTTATCCACTGCACACTGGCCTCAGAAAACATGGCACAACCGGCGGGTGCATGGAGACCCGTATGAAGCGGGAAGAATGGTTTGGCTACATGATTCGCGACGTTCTGCAAATGTGCCATGTAAACTGAGTTACCAATGGAAAGGCTCCTATGTGGTAGTAGGTAAGTCATCAGACGTGACCTACCTTATCCGCGCTTCGGATGGCCTGACCTCAGTCATCCACTTCGCTTGACTTAAATCTTGTGTCAGTGACGACCCAGTGCCAGAGCTCGGGCTGGGCATTTCGCGTGACTCCGGTACCCAGACAAATGTCTCTGCAGAAACAAGTATTTCTGACGTTAGTTCAAAGCACTGCAGTGCCAGTTCGACCCGTTTTCGACCAGGCCAGAAGTCTGGTAAACAATTACTTAATGCTGAGGACGATGACATGCTACGTACTCGCCCTCTCCCTCCTCAGAGGGGGGGGGGGGTCTACAAGATCTGGGAAGTCGTATCTGAAGACTTTCTCATTTGTGTTGTCCAAGGGGAAGGACGGAAAAGTTGTTCCGCCGACCTCTTCCCACTCCCACCACATTCATTCTATAACCCCTATTATAGAGTTACCACAAGCGGAAGCTGAGGCTGCCCTGAGCCATGCTTCTTGTGGGGTGGAACATGTAATGAATAACATAGAAATGAAGAGGCCGGATGAGGCCTTGGCTTGTCCAAAACAGCCAAACCGCACAACTCGCTGGACCCGTCAAAGCCCCCAAATCGCGAGACCCATCCCCCACAAGCGGTGACCCCATCAGCAGCCACACCACCACCCCAGATCCAACTCGCGTCGATCGTCTATGCACCAAGTTCGGACATCATGCGTCCTATCCACGTCACACTCCACTCGTCGTCTGTAGACTGTCACTCTTCAGATATGAGAGAGTCAGCTGTTACAGAGGAGGTGGCATCCCGCACCGCAGCAACCAACACCCTCCCACCCTCCCCCTACGGGCGATGGGCAGGGAAGCAGTCTGTTCAGCTGTCTCAGCTCGAATTTTCCCGGTACTTAAAACTATGACAGAGTACCAACTGTCGTGTAATGGGAGATGACCAATTCTCTATTCCAATGGGCAACCATGACCACACACACCCGACCAAGCCACCCCCCCACCCTTTGCAGTCAGAACATCACACCGGACACAGAAATCCAGGAGCACACAGAACACACTTGCCCGCAAGGCTGGATACGTCATTTCACCGTTGTTCGGACATCACATATACATCCGGCTATAGAGAAGATCTAACGGAGACATTCAACATCAGCAACAACAAAGTATAACAATCACCTAACATTTTAACTTAAAAAAGTTAGAGACATATTTTTCCGCAACATTTCCTCTACACACTTTCCATGTACATCAGTACAGCAGTACATCACTTTTCATGATCCCGACTTTTCCGCAACCGCAACAGACTTGGCATTCACCGGCATGGAAACCTGGATATGCCCAATCCGCAATACATCAGTGTCACACAGCAACCCGGACCATCAACACCAGTCAACATTTTCCGCAATCACCTTCTTATACAGTTTACGGAAAAATGATTATACGGAAAGGAGCAACGCCGCAGCCATCTACAGTACACACTATGGGGGATCACCCACTTCCACCCCCCAACCGTCGTACTGAAACAGCTAAGATATTACACATCATTCACATGTAATAACAGTCAATATTATTATGAGAGCAAGATGCCCGCAGTTTGTTGTCTGTCACAAGTAGGATTTTGCTACCGAAAGGTTGAATTCGATAATGGATTGATTCAAGTTACGACAGCACCCTATTTCGTCAACCGCACTCTAAAGTAACTCTGTCCTGCCTATGGGCTCGGCCATTACAGAGCGAAATACAACATGTCCGATAAAGTGGACACCGCACTTCACATACCGAGTTGCTGACGTCACCGCGCTCTCCCACACCCCATTGGGTGCTCCCGCCTGAAATTAAAACAGGCAAGTTTATAAGCATCCAATCCAAATAAACGCTTCATGCTAATTAAAAGGTGAGCTTCCATGGGAATAAGTAGTTCCGAGTTTTTACGTTGATCGGAGACTTGTTTTTCCTTTGAGTGGAGACGAAAGTGACACACCATCCTTCTTATATTTATAATAACTCCCTTTACACAGGAAGAACACTTGGTCTGACTTCAGGTTTAAATAAATCTCCACTTTCCTTATAGGGCGTGGCTGAATCACCCTGGCACTTTCGGGTGTGGTCATCCACCCTCCTGTGACATCACCAAAAAGTATAAAAGGAGGAGATCGCTCACTGAAACTTTGTCTTCCCGTCAAACTCGACACAAGGGAAGAACAAGCATTAGGCTACTTTCATGTCGCAAACCAAATTCTGCTGTTTTCTTATTATTTATTTATTAATACTATTAATATCATATCAGGAAAAGTATGAAGAGTTAGGAAAAATAGATTAGGTTAGGTAGTCTGCAATGTTATCAATATGCGGAAATAAGATGTCACTTGCCGAGGACCTTGTCCGACAGTTCAGAGGAGTCAGCGCCAGCTCATTCCGGAAAGAAGTATCCATGTACAGCATTACAGCTCAACAGACAGCTGTGTAAGCGCACTTTTTCCCACAATTTGGACTTGACGCTACATGTCAATCGTGATCATCTTTTCAATGCGCATTCTGTACGGATTGCAAGTACCTTTATACCGCTACACGTTACGGTGTGACGCAGGCATTGACGGATACACATCATGTGCTAGTAGTAACATCACAACCTGGTGAACAAAGTGAGAATGTGGAAGTGCTAGCCGCTCGTTTTAAAACCAGACTTCTGCTTAATGTGCTTCCTATGGGAAAGATTGCCAAGACCAAACGTACGAAACGGCGACAACCAGACTTTCCACATTACAGACCAGCAACAGCAGCCACTGCATCCACCTCACAACATGCATTAAGTCACTATTTCACGCCAGCCAACGACACGATGGAGTCACCAGCACGACCAGCACTGGCAAAACCTGCAGTAATGGTACCAGCATCACCTGCAGTTTCCACTTCGGCAGCACCCGCAGCAACTCCACCGTCTGCATCACACACGACATCAGCATTTGCATCAATATCCGTAGTCAGCTGACCAATTTCTGTGGTTATTTCAACACCGGTGATGGTACCCGAACAGGGGTTACAGACAGATCTATATCTCCTTGTAGTCTTATCATCGACGAGGAGATCTGCCTTACGGAAGCAACACTAACCACCACCGCATCACAAAGCAGCATTACGTCACACCGATGCAGCAGCGCTCCTACGGATCCAGCAGTTTGGAAAGTAACTACACAGGATTGTCACTACGCCAGAAAGAAACTCATCGCACACTCAATGGAAATCCGTGCAGTACCAAGGACGACCGCCAGTAAACTTCTGAAGTCCACCAAAATCCGGAAATTATCTGCCAGCACAGCATCAGCAACCGCATCAACAACCGCATCAGCATCCGCATCGGCATCCGCAAAAGCATCATCATTTCAGTGACCGCTCATTCAATTTACGGCACTCAGTCCACCCGCAGCACGGACCACCACTACGACTTCAACAACAATGGTAATGTCCACAGTCTCTACACCACCACCAGTTCACACGTCACCAGTCATCATCCCCGCCACCACCAGTGCTTTAATGGATACGTCCGCACCATCTTCCAGCTATAGTATTACCGACCTAGGCCTGCTTAGTAGTGATATATCGGAGGATCATCCGCTGCGTTAGTCCTGTATGAGTTTGGGTGCCCAGGCACGCTGGGGAAACTTCATAGTGGATGTTTGTGGACACTACTGCCGAGGTTGCAGCAGGATTTATCAGTAGTTGTGCGGAACACAGAGCTTTTTTTATTATGTTTATTTTTAAAATCTTTTTCTTATTATTATATATGTTTTAACAATTGACACCCATCCCTAGGCTGACTACGGTCATCCCACACAGCTGCGCAATATTCTTGCATAGCTGTGTCTCACATAAAATAATCGTTGCAGATTCCTGTGTTGTAAACACGTCGTGTGCGATGTAAGTACACAACACACCATGGCGAATATGTCATAATCCCGTCATGCAGTCTCAGCTACGCTGGTGCTGCCTGATGAACTAGTCTTTTTACCTTATTATTATTTGATATTTTTCTTATTATTTTAGTTCCCGCGCCAGTATGGCGGGATGGATTGTGGGTTAGCAGAAGCTACCTGTCGGATCCGCACCAACGGGCCGCATTATTATATTAATCAGTATACACTTAGTGCATCCCTTTATCTACCCGGGATGCACTTGTAATTAAGCATAAATCTGTGATACCCTTCACGGGTATAGTTACATAATTAATATATACATATCTACATTATATAAACTGTATTATAATTAAGGTACGTTGGAGCTTGGGTGTTCTCTGCGGAAAAATGATTATCGGCATCCAAGCGAACACCTATGCGAGCTATTGTTTAGGTGATCAGTGATCTAAATAATAAAAGTATGCACGCACCAAGAAATAAAAACAAAACAAAAAAAAGAAAAGACCTAGGAAAAATAATTCCAGGTCAAAAATTTTAATCAATGGTATGCCTCCCTCCCAAACTCTTTCGCACTCTATGTGCTCTTTCCTATTAACACACGTCTTTTGCGTCACTCTCCTCTCGTCTACGCATCTACTCTGGAAGTCTATGATTCCTGCCTAGCATGCTCCCATGCGTTCGATCCACTATGCATGCTCGTTTGCCACGGGTGTCAAACTAGCAGGGGGTGGTGCAGCACGGACTGACCGGACGTGTACTGACCGTCCCAGCAAAGCTGGGTATGGAACGGCCACTCCAGATTCACTCCAAGCACGCCCCCTGTGTAGGATAGTATGTGTACATAAGCCCTATAAGAGAGGTTTTCGCTCAAATCGGCTATGTCCGATAAAGCACGTGGTGCGTATACGTGCGCGTCAGAGCTTCCCTGACAACACGTCACGGGAATAGAAGCGAGTGCATGCCAATAGTGTACCGAGTGGGTACTTGTAAAAACTTTTAATTATTCCGTTCTCGTTGTTCTTGGTAGCTTCAGGACCAGAATAAAATGAGCTTTCTAGAACTGCTACCCGTTACAGAATCGGCACAGAAATGGATTAGTTATCCACAGGAAACCCCTTAAATTATATTCAAAATATTGCTTTTGACGTCGTAATCGCGTGTATCCATAAATAGATCTAGATATAGACTTATCATATAGTACCTATATATGCTAATTCCTGTAGGTAGCTTGTGGTTACGTAATTGTTAACTAGTTCATGATTTGTTTTGAAGTAGAAGCAAGATAATGATCATGTATAGGTTGTTAAATTTACCAGAATTCAGACCAGTACGAGTCTAATCTATTTTTGAGGCGTTTAGACTTATTGCAGTGACTATGTCGTCTGGTAAACTATTCCAGCTATTTGCAATATGGTTTGAATAAAGATCTTGCCTAACCAATTTGTTACTTCTGTTCTTAATCAGTTTTAAGCTATGACCCTGAGTGTTGCTTTGTTTATCTAGCTTTAGGAATGGGCTTTGGACGTGATAAAAGCCATGAAGATATTTATAAGTTTCTATCATGACCCCATGTGATTGACGGTAGTAAAGAGTTGGTGGTGTAGCACGGATTGACCGGATGGGTACCGGCCATCCCAGCTGAGCTGGATACGGGACGGCCATTCCGGATTCGCTCCAAGTGGAGGATAGTATGCATATATAAGCCATACGAGAGGTTTTCGTTAAAAAATGGCTAAGTCCATTAAAACGTGTGGTGCGCATGTGCGCACGTCAGAGCTTCCCTGAAAACACGTCTCAGAATTGTGAGCGAGTGCATGATTATAGTGTACCGATTCAGTACTGGTAAATGTCTTAAACTAAACTTAAACTTCTTGGAACCGATCAGGACCGGAATAAAACGAGGATTACAGAACGTTTTACTATTTTAAGATCACCTCAGAAATGGCTGAGTTATCGTCGAAAACCCTGGTAAATTATTTTCAAAATATTTCTCTTGACGTCACAGTCGCATGTATGAATAAATAGATAAATAATGTGCTGTGCACATGAAAGCCACGTCACCACTTCTAGCTGCACGCTGCTTGGCTACTGCTTGGCCGCTAATTGGCTAAGGCGCCTGGCTCTGACGTCACGAGTAGTATAAAAGCGGTGAAAAATCGAGAATCAAGAGCATCACCGGCGTGGAAACCAGTCCGTGCAGGGCTGCTGGACCCTCAGGATTGACGTGTGTAACTGCTAACCAATGGTGATTCCTGCATCATCCAGTGCCATTCGGATTTCAGTTCCTCCATGGTGGTAAGGTGTTCTCGGCTTCCGCCAGTTTTTGGATACCCGAGGACGGCCATCCGGGGGTAAAATAACTTAAAGTATTAACTCCCAATCCAAACTTTTCTAAGGGAGCCTTTCCGTGGAAGGGCCGTGCGGGCCCATATGTAATCCTAGAGAATGTGAAGCCAATGGTGATTCTTGGTGGATGACTCGCCGGGTCTGCCAACCACGCTTGAAGGTGGACGTCAAACTCTGCACTGCATGTCGTGTGTGATTTAATTAACTTTTTGACCACAGTCTGGGTGGACTTTGCCCGGTGCGCCGCAAGAGCTATGCGACGTACCTCGCACCGTGTGCCAGTTATTGTACATGCATAATTATTATATAAGCAGCCCTCTCTGTTAATGGGTTGCTTCCAACTTTCATATTACCGTCGGCGGATGGAAACTTTACAACAAACTGTTTAGATTCTGTATGAGTGAAATGACTATCTAGTGGACATCTCCTGAACTATTCTGTTTCACTGTTCTGAGAGTGTGCTGTATCCGACCTGCCTGGAGAAGCCAGCTTGCGGAGACCTGCCTGCGGATACCTGCCTGTGGATGTCTTTCTGCGAGAAATCTTTCCAGCCTTAGAGATCATGCTATCTCACGTTATTTATATGCTAGCGCCTCAATTTCAGTAACTCTTGAACTTGTCACGTACCGATGACCATTAGGTACTTAAGTAGCTATACTATTGAACATTTAATTATTTCCGTATATGGTACTGATGACTAATAGGTACCTTACCGGTCTTATGACCGCATTCTTATAGTTTCTGTCTTACTGTGAATATTATCCTTGTTTTCTGTGGGTGCTTTCAACTAGCCGCACCATAAAGTCTAGTGACCTGTGATATTCATTTCATATTCATTATCATCATGTCCGTTAGACTATGTATTGGTTAGTTGTGTATATGGCAAGTAGCCATCTAGTTAATATGTTTTGTTTATTTGTAAAAACTCTAGACCGCAGTACACTAGGAAATACTATACAGTAACATATATAGCCGTATGACTATATCCCCACCAGCATCAATTTTACACTGAGGTCGCTGATCATGCTCTAACCGTTTGAGCCTGACATGTTACCGACTAAACCTGGCGATTTAGCTCGATAGGATAGGTTTAATGTGGCTAGAGATGCATAGTGTACGCCTCTTTTCCAGTTGTTGTGGTAATGTAGGCCCATGCACCGGCAAGGTTGTGTAAAATTGGCCAGTTACCTATAGGGGGCTCGTATTTATATTGAGTTATTATCTCTTGCCCCGATCCACCAATCGCAATGCTTATTAATTGTCTGCATTTCCCATCGACACATTGACAGGATCTGACCCTAGGGAACTATCGGAGGTTTCAAGCGGTGATAGTTAAAGTGTTGATCTACATGCATCTCCCCCGTATCTTCGGATACTTGTTAGTTAGATACCCCCACCAAGGTAGGAAGCACTGCGAAATAATAATTATTAATTAAAATGTTGTAATACCAGCCTGCAGTGCATCTATGGGCATCATGGAATGTAACCCCAATGGCAGGTCAAATGTTAACTCCGTAGCATGCGGTGAGGGACGAGATATGGATCTCCATCCAATTCGTTGTAGTGCCTGGATGAGGTCTTGGAACCCATCATGCACTCACGGGAAGGACGCTAGCGGTGGAGATCCATCTCTCCATCCCACCATAAATGACATGGTGCTTTCTAACATTGCCTATGTGAACTGTGAACCTTGTCTTGGTAATGTTATATGTGGCTGTGGGGCCGGGTAACCGGATCGTTATTTGCTTCGGGAGCCTTACTCCGTAACATGTATGCATGCTATCCTTGGTGGTAGATGCTATGCGGGGCAACTTACGGGAAGCCGAGCATCTGTGCCCGACGGATAAACATATCTAAAGTTAGGTTGTAATCCCTGCCACTTGCGGCCAAAGCTTGCTCTCGTTACTAACAACCAATTGGTAGGTTAGGATGTAGCAGAAGCCCCGCATAAATAAAGCGGCAACTACCAATGCAGTAACTTTGGAACTACATAAGACGGTGACCTGGGAATTCTTCAGAAATCGTTCGTTCTGTCTTCACGTAAAGCAGTATGCAACACCTTAATTGTAGCTTCACTAGGATTTTCAGCACTTAGCATTTTCTGTTAAACAAAAGAGTGGCCCTTTTTGCCAACTCCTTTCCTCCGCTTCCGCGTTGAAGACATTTTCCTGTGATGGAGGCCTGTGCGAGGCACTTACCTCTTGCAGCAACAATATTCTCTTTGTGTGTGTTAGGGGTATACTAGTTTATATTAAACTATCTAGTGACTTCGTTGCGGAGCTCTCTTGTGGGGATACCTCTGCAGATTCACGGATCTGTGTGGTACCGCCGGCGGAACCACGTGGAAAGAACATTATGTTGTGTATTATTTTGCTCATTTACTGCCAAACACATAGAACTGTTTGTATAGTATTATCAAATTTGTGACTGTTTAATTATAACATCTCGTCCATTGCTCTAAATTAGAATGGACAGACATACTGGGAACACGAATAGTTGGGATGACATCATGTGGCTCAATCTCAGTGGCAATGGTCGCATTGCCCCACTGGAACATCAGTGTTCCACCGGCTCTAGAAGTCAGTACTTGTACCTTCCGGAGAGACGCGATATGGGATGCGCAACCCCGAGATCCGCAGCTAACCAGCCCTCCCGCACATCATGCACTTGCGTTGCGATGGAATGGAATGACATGGCAGACCAGCACATACCCCCACGAGCTGGAAGTGGCACCTGATATGGGGCTAAAATGAGAAGCGAACCCATGCCAACACTCAACACCCACGAGTTTCGGTCTCCTTCATCCGACAGTCAGCTCTCCCTCGACATGGAAGTAGCATCATATGATGGACGAACTGCTCACATGCTCACCGACAATGTCAATATTTTCCCCGGTGTGGGACGACCAGCACCGCATCTTCACAAGTTCTCACCGATCAGTGAGGGGACCTTCCGTGATGCCTCGCAGGCAGGAACTCAATATATCACCTTATCGGATCTCCGCGATAGGCCACCACCATCTACGCCAGATCGTGGATGACTATGACACAGACATCCATAGGGGCAACATCACCCTTCATGCCCATTCTGTTCGCCAACGTCATCAATGGGTGACCAGTGGCCGGACGTTTATGTACCATATCCCGCATCCCCACCTTTTCAAGCATCTTCACCCTACTATCCAGCGGTGCCACGTTACGAACCGGAGGATGTGGCTACACCTTTTCAGCAATACATCAGGAGACCTACACATCACACACATCACCCTCGTCAGTCACCTGCACCACACCGTATGAGGAATATCCATCACAGCAACCAATGGAACGTCCACATCATCTACATAGCATGCTTTCACCCATCCATAGACCTACACCTGTCTATGGACCTGCATCACGGCAGTATTCGGCAGAACCCACGTATCATGCACAACATCAGCGATGGGAAACACCTTCACGAACATGGTGACATCAGCATCATCAGGGACATCGACGGGAGACAATAGCACCATCACCACCACCAAGACGCTGACCAGCATCCGCATTCTCATCCATTTCTCCAGCACCACCACCAGGTTTTGCACCCATCACTTCTCCACGAGGATATGGCCGGATCATTCTCCCACCTCCCCCCACCCACCCCCGAATTTAGTGGGGCGACTGATTGGGCTAATTATAAAGTGCAATTTGAAATTATAAGTAGGACAAACCGGTGGAGTAATCGCCAAATGGGAGAATATTTAGCTGCAAAGCTGTCCGGGAAAGCTTTACAGGTCCTGGCAGAATAAGGCACAGACTACACACCATCATATACAGAATTGGAGAACGCATTGTTGGAAAGATTCGGCGACACAGCCTTCAGAGAAACAAGTCGGCTGCAGCTCAAAAACTTACGTCGATGCTCGGAGGAGACACTACCGGAATTAGCTAGTCGCATCCATCAGCTAGTTACTCACGCATACCCCAGCACTAATCTTGAGCACGTCACCCACCTACAGCTAGATACTTTCATTGATGCGTTGAGCGGTGAACCTGCCTTGAAGGAAAAATTATTCCTCATGGAGCATGGTAGCCTACAACAGTTGGCAGCCACCGTCGTTCGTAGAGAAAACTTCTTGGAATGGGAGAAAAACAATCATCGGCAACTGCATCCCATAAACGAGGTTAATGATGTCAATGTCGCCACCACCACAACTGACTCAAATACTGTCACAACTACCACCACAGCATCCGACCCGCATACGCAATATGAACAAACCACCAGTCAAAATCACGCATCTAGAGGAAGGGGTGTGTGGCCAATCCCATCGCTGGGGCCACAACAATGCCCCAGGACGTGGGAACCAGCACAACAATAACAATCGACAGAATATGCACGATAGGTTAGAAGAGATTACTAAACAGATCTCCGCACTCACCAACCTCGTCACCACACTCAGCACCACTGTAGCCACATCCACCACAAGCCCAGCCTCCACCATAGTTTCCGCACTGCCACCAAACACGTGCTTTGGATGTGATCAGCCAGGTCACTGGAAGGATCGATGGCCTAACCAACCTCCCTCAGCAACTCCGACCGCTGACCGACACACTCCGCAGCCTGAGAATCCATCAAACTAGCAAGGGTACTGATTACAGAGCCGCTTCGGTGCCCATTCACACAACCCAGTTCAACTGCGACCTATGAACCACAACATCAGGTGCCCACTACTAACACTCAATTCTCCTCTACACCATACATGCGCCAGCACCCGGCTTCCTCTATGTTGGTACCAGCGATGCACACCATATCCACAGCACTGACATCTCCCCTCTCCGGAAAAGGTGACCCCGCAAAATTCAACATCTACTCAACCTTCTTTCCTATGTAAAATGGCGGTGGTAGGTTGTAGCACCTACACTGAAAGATGTTTCTTCAAGCACCATAACCCGCCGCGAGGGCATTGAATGCCCGGTGTCCTTTGGTGGTATGCAACAGAACAGCATCATCCACCACATCTACCAGCAGCAGCAGTGGTTCAGAGGGGAGTATACATTCCTTGTCATGGATCCGAAAATGGAAGTGCCACCGCAAGAACGGAAGAATCATGTGATGTCACTGCTTCTTCTGTGCATTGACTAAACATCCGATGATGCGCTGTAAGAAATGGTTCGCTCAAGTTGCGCTTTTCCGTGATCGTGACAATCCCATGTGCACTGCTGTCTACACCAATTCAGCATACACAGAGACAGCATCACAGCCATCACCACTGCTACCCCCAGCTCTGTCTTCACCTGAGTAATCACAGCAGCAGCAGTGACGGGCTGGCCCTTTCTAAACTCATCCATCCACTGCACTCGCAGAAGCCATCTGGAAACAATCCGATTACACGCAGAATGATCCCGCACCTCTAACTCTTTCTCAGACAGTATCATTGGAAACTCTTCCTCAGGTCCACCGTAAAGTAATATATAGGTGTGCCTGCCTGTTTAGCGATGTTTCCATCAGTGCCACTATTGACACTGGAGCTTCCATCACCGCTTTTAACAAGCGCTTGTATGAGAGCATCCCACCTCATAAAAGGCCACCCCTTAAACTTACAAACATATCTTTGCAAACAGCTACGGGAGCCGATGTTCCTGTGGCTTATATAGTAAACCTCATAATACTGATAGCGGAGATGCAATTCATTCAGCGTCTCATCATCGCCTCTATTCAAAGCAATGCCCTGCTTGGTTCTGATTTCCTCAGTGCCAGCGAAGCACTGGGGGACGTATACCTCTTGGACCAAAATCATCACTGTACGATACATGTGCAGTGATTTTAGCATCAACAGCCACAGTTTTATGGGCCACCGCACTACAGTTAGGAAACAACACTCACATAGCCATGCTGGAAGCCGACCCTGAATACATGATTGCCTCACAATGCGCCAGTCCATGCATGATCATGGACACCACCAACAATAATCGCATACCATACAACGTATTCAATGGCACGGCTGACCCAATAACTCTTGAACCAGGAGTCCGTTGTGGCCATTTGGTGGATGTGATATCACTGGAAACAGCTCCCACCGCATCTACACCAGCAATAACTTCTGATGATTTGCCAGAACATCTACGTGACTCATATGTGTGTGCCACAGCTGGATTGATGCAATCTCAAAAGCAACAAATACGGAAGTTAATTTACAAATATCGTGATAGTTTCTCAGCCGGAGACATGGATCTGGGAGAAACTCATCTAGTATGACACTCCATCGACACCAGAGACAACAGACCCATTCGACAACCGGTATGATGTCTTCCCATACATAAGGAAGCAGAACCACACCAACAGGTAGAGGACATGTTGCGAACTGGAACAATCGAGCCATCAGCATCCCCTGCCCCAGTCCCATAGTACTAGCAAACAAAAAGGATGGATCTTTGCAGTTTTGTATAAACTACCGCTGCCTTAATGATCTAAGCGTCAAATACGCGTATCCATTACCCCGGATAGATCAGGCCTTAGATTCCTTGTCCGGAGCCATGTGGTTCTGTACCCTTGATTTAGCTAGTGGATACTGGCAGGTAGCCATGGATGACGTTGACATGGAAAGGACCGCATTCGTATGCAGAGACAGTCTTTTTCAGTTCTGCAAGATGCCCTATGGCTTGTGCAATGCTCATGGAACATTCGAATGTCTCATTGAGCAGGTATTAACCTCCCTGCAATTGGAAATCTGTCTGTGTTACATCGACGAGGTAATTGTCTTTGGTTCCTTGTCTGAGCAAACTTTATCCAACCTGGACACCGTGCTTTCACGATTCCGCATGGCAAACCTGAAGCTCAAACCAAAGAAATGTCATCTCTTCAGACAGAGCGTCGAGTTCTTGGGACACATCATATCCGGCGATGGAGTGGCTACCCAACCGTCAAAAGCAAAAGTAGTGGTGGAATTCAGACACCAACTTCTGTCATGGACACCCAGAGTTTCCTCAGTCTCTGCCAGTACTATCGCAGATATATCCATCACTTCAGCGAGATTGCATTACCCCTATTCAGGATCACCGAAAAGGATCGACCATTCAAGTGGACGAGAGAGTGTGAAGGTTCCTTCAGGGCACTGAAGGAACTCTTGATGACCACTCGAATTCTTGCTCATCCCAACCATAACCTCGATTTCATCTTCGACACTGATGCATCGGCTTACGCCATTGGCACAGTTCTATCTCAGGTCACAGAAGATGGAACGGAGCAGGTACCGGGTTATGGTTCATGTACTCTATAAACAAAACAGAGAAACGTTACGCGACCACTAAGCAGGAATTGCTTGCGGCTGTCCATTTCATCAAGTACTATAAACACTTTCTGTACAGGCCCCTGTGTACCATCGATACAGATCATGCCTCACTACGCTGACTCAGAAACCTACAAAATCTGGATGGCCAGGTAGCGAGGTGGCAGGAATCCCTGCAGGCCTACAACTTCAATGTCATTCATAGACCCATCAAATTGCATGGAAATGCCGATGCCTTGAGCGGAATCGGATTCGAGGATGAACCAGAAGTGGCCACCAGCATGACACTACACAGGCATTTCTGGTGTTCCCCGAATCGTGGGGCGCAGAGTGGAACATGGAGACAGTCACTCACTCACAAGCAACAGATGCGCAAACCTGACATATATATGCGTGGATCCAGGAGGGGGTACGTACTCCCAGGGAATTATCTGCAATGGCAAAATACTACTATAAGTGGTTTGTAGAATGCCACATCCAGGGGGGGGGGGGGGGTGGCGTGTTCTCTACATCAACAACCGCATAGTGATTCCGGAACATTATCGAAACACAATGCTTCACAATAATGCTGGACACGTAGCCATTGAACGGACATTAACACGGATAAAACTGAGATTCCACTGGATCGGGAGTCGCGAGAGTGTGAAGGCATGGGTCGCCAAATGTGTCCCATGTCAAAGACGCGCTGTTGGCCAGCACCATTCCACACCTCTTCAAATTAAGATCGTTGGTGCAGCATGCGAGCGGGTGGCTATTGATCCGCTCGGACCCTTGAATACGATGGATGAAGGAAACAAGTACATCCTCGTATTACAAGACTGTTTTACGAAGTGGGTAGAAGCATTTGCTTTGCCGGTCCAAGAGGCATCCACAGTAGTGGTGGTCTTGGCAAGCAATGTGTTCTGCCGGTTTGGTATGTTGTATGAGCTGCACTCCAACCAAGGAAGTAATTTTGAGAGCTGGCTGATCTCCAAGCTCTGCAAATTGTTTCATGTCGTCAAAACAAGAACAACGCCCTACCATCCGCGAAGTGACGGCATGGTAGAACAGTTTAACCGCACATTGGCGGAATGTTGACGAAGGAAACACGCCTTCATTGTCAAGATTGGGATCTACGACTCCCATATGTGCTCATGGCATACCGCACTTCGATACAATCCAGCATGGGTTATACCCCTGCTCGGTTAATGTTAGGCCATGAATTAGCCTTACCCCTGGATCTGGCCATGCCCAGGATTCCGGGGGAGAAAAATTCACCATCTCTCTACGTAGAGGTCATGCGGCAGCAGATAGAACAGCCCCATGAGCTAGTGAGAGCAACTTTGTCCACAGCACACTGGCGTAAGAAAACATGGCACAACCGGCGGGTGCATGGAGATCCATATGTGGCGGGAAAACTTGTTTGGGTTCATGATTCGCGACGTTCGGCAAACGTAGCAAGTAAACTGAGTTACCAGTGGAAAGGCCCCTATGTGGTAGTAGGTAAGAGGTCAGACGTGACCTACCATATCCGCGCCTTGGATGGCCTGACCTCAGTCATCCACTTCGATCGACTTAAACCTTGTGTGAGTGATGGCCCAGTGCCAGAGCTCAGGCTGGACATTCCACATGACACCGGTACCCAGACAGATGTCTCTGTGGAGACAAGTATTCCAGATGTTAGTCCAGAGCACCACGGTGCCACTTCGACCTCTCTCCTACCAAGCCAGGAGTCCGGTGAATGATCAACTAATGCTGAGGACGATGACGAGATATGTACTCGCTCGCGCCCTCCTCAGAGCAGGTCTACAAGATCTGGGAAGTCCTATCTGAAGACCTTCTCGTATGTACTGTCCAAGGGGAAGGACGGAAAAGTTGTTCTGCCGACCTCTTCCTATTCCCACCCACTTCATGCTAATAACCCCATTATAGAGTTGCCACAAGCGGAAGCTGAGGCTGCCCTGGGTTCTTGTGGAGTGGAACATATAGTAAATAGCATGGGAGTGAAGAGGCCAGAATAGGCTTGTTTTGAAGAACAGCAAAACTGCACAACTCGGTGTACCCTTCCAAGTCCCAAAATCGCGAGACCAACTTCCTCCCATGGTGCGACCCCGCCTGATGTGCCATCATCGCCCCTCTCCAACTCGCGTCACTCATCTATGCAGCAAGTTCGGACATCACTGGTCTGGTCCATTTTACACTCCACTCATCGTCTGTTGACTGTCGCTCTTCAGATATGAGAGCGTCTGCTGTTACAGAGGAGGTGGCATCCCGCACCGTAGAAACTAACCCCCTCCCCCCCCCACACCCCCACACACGAACGCACGCACGCACGCACGCACGCACAAGTTTAGCATTCACCTAACCTTTTTAATTGAAAAAGGTAGAGACACCCTTTTCCGCAACATTCCATTCTGCACAGCTGCGGGAAGCTCATCACTTTCCGCAAACCCAACTTTTCCGCAACAGCAACAAACTCGCATTCACCAGCTTGGAAACCTGGATATGCCCTATCTGTATTACGCCAGCGTCACACTGCGACCCGGACTTCCCTACAACAGATCACTACCATCATCAACACAAGTCAACATTTTCCACAAACACCTTCTTATCCAGTTTACGGAAAACTGATCAAATGTAAAGAAGGAACAACACCACAGCCATCTACAGTATGCGCTACTCCCACTCCCTCCACCCCACGTTTGGTCTAGGTGAGACTAGTCCTACCCATAAGTGGAGGATGCTTGGCAGTTCACCCAATCGGGAAACACAGTCCAGCTTCGCGGAATCAGTAAACTTAATTCCGCAAGACATGGAGCTGTTTAAACCAAACAATAATTACAGACAACTATATTGTCCTAATTTTGATTAAGAACACCACTGTTCCACTGTGTATACACATCATTAGCACACGGGCTGTAGAAGCAGCATCAACACTTCGACAGTATAACATCATGGAGAATTTCAAATATTCTCTTACCTACATATTCCAGCCACAAGATCAACATGGGCTGGAGTACACCTATTACGGACAAGATGCGACGCATGTATAAGATCACGCGCATATACAGGGATGCTGTTCTGAGGAACAGAATTAAAAACATATATTCCATTTTTCACATCAGCTACGAATAATCAGCAGCATCAATACTCCGCCATTACATAAACATTGCCTAAGTTTCCAATCAACCACGTGCTTTCAAAGCAAGAACCACGTGATCAACACTTCTCATTTCCAGTAAATTGGATCAAGGGTTTTAAACAAAAGAAACACCCAACGCTATCTACCACAGCATGATGGAAGAGGCAAGAGGTGATGAGTCTGGGCCAAGGCCGCTGACGTCATCTCGCTCTCCCACACCCCATCAGGCATTCCAGCTTGAAATCTGAACAGGCGAGTTTATAAGCATCCAATCTGAAAAACCGCTTCACGCTAATTAAAAGGTGAGCTTCCACTGGAATAAGTAGTTCCGGATTTTAACATCGGAGACATGATTTCCCACCGAGTGGGGACAAGAGCGACTATCCTTCCTTTTTATATTTATAATTACTTCTTTCTACAGAGGGAATATATCATCCGACTCCAGGAACATTAAAATTTTCGGGTGTGGTCATCCACCCTCCCGTGACATCACCAAAAAGGATAAAAGGAGGAAAACACACACTGAAACTTTGTCTTCCCGTCAAAACTCGACACAAGGGGAAATCAAGCACTAGGCTACTTTCGTGTCGCAAACCAAATCCTGCTGTTTTCATTATTAATTTATTGCTATTATTATATTTGGCCAGGAAAAAGTTATGAAAAGATAGGATATTTAGGATAGGTTCCGCACCTTTCCCATTATGCAGAAATAAGATGTCACTTGCGGAAGATCTCGCCTTGTCCGACACTTCGGAAGACTCAGCACCAGCTCATCCCGGGAAGAAGCATCCGTCTACCATGTTACAGCTTAACGGACAGCCCTGTAAGCGTGCCTTCTCTCGAAATTCGGACCTGACACGCCATGTTAATCATGATCATCTTCTACAATGGGCCTTTTGTGCGGACTGTAAATACCTGTATTCAGCTAAACGGTATGCTGTGAAACACACGCTAAATGAGAAACATCGTATGCTCGTGGTTACGTTAAGTCCTGGTGAACAAAGTGAAGATGTAGAAGTTCTTGCTCCCCGTTTTGAAGCAAGACTTCCCATTATAGTGCTCCCACGGGTAAAATTGCCAAGACAAAACGTACTAAACAGCAACAACCTGACTTTCTGCATTACGTAAGACCATCCGCAACACAGCCACCTCACATCAGCATCACCGCACCAGTCACCAGCATGAACAGCACCGGCAGCACCAGCACGAACAGCACCAGCACGAACAGCACTGGCAGCACCTGCAGTACTGGTCCATACATCACCTGCAGTGTCCACACTGGCAGCACCGCAGTAATGCCACCGACAGCATCACTCATCACCGCAACATCAGCATCCATAATTGACTAGCTAATTTCAGTGGTAATTTCAACACCGGTAACTGTGGCGGAACCTGGTTTACAGGACATTTCCGCGCGTTCAATATCTCCATGCAGTTTGATAATAGATGAGGAGATCCGCCGCACAGAAGCAGCCGCCATCATCCCCGCATCACAGAGCAGCACGCAAGCACCATAATGCACCAGCACTCCCGTAGATCCCGCCATCAGAAAGGTGACCACGCCAGATCGTCCCTACGCCTGAAGGAAGAGATTCATGCATTCATTAGAAATCCGTGCAATTCCTAGGACGACCGCCAGCAAGTTACTTAGGGCTGCGAAAATTAGAAAACTTCCGCCAATGTAGCAGCTTCATCAGCAACAGCACCGCGACCACTCATTCTGTTTACAACACTCAGCAGACCAACCGCCAACACCACCACCACCACTTCCACCACCACAGTAATGTCGGCAGTCTCTACACCAGCGCCAGTCAGAACCACACCCATCGTCATCACCACCACCACTAGCGCATCAATGGGTACGTCCGCACCTTCCTCCAGCTTCAGTATTACCGACCTGAGCAGTTTTAATTGTGATATGTTGGCAGCAGAGGACCACCCGCCATGTCTGTCCGCATGAGTCGGAGTACCCAGACTCGCTGGGGCAATTATTCAGAGGATGTTTGTGGGCATTATTGTCGAGGTTGCAGCAGGATTTATGACTAGGTGTGCGGAAAGTAGAACTTTATGTTATTATTTTTTAAATACTTTTCTTATTATTATATATGTTTTTAAAATTGAAACCTCGTCCATAGGCTAACTATGGTCGTCCTAAAAATTCCTGTGTAGCTGTGTCTCACATACATAATCGCTACGGATCCCTGTGTTGTAAACACATCGTGTGCGATGTAAGTACACAACACACCATAGCGAATATGTCCTATTACCGTCATGCAGTCTCAGCTACACTGGGGCTGCCTGATAAACTATCACTTTTCATTTATGATTATTACTATTTTTCTTATTATTTTTCTTCCCACGTCAGCACGACGAGACGGATTGTGGGTTAGCAAGGGCTACCCGTGTGGATCCACTCTAACGAGCCACATTATTATACATATATATGCATCCCTTTATATACCCGGGATGCATACATAATTTGCATTGTTTTATCTGTGATATACTGTTACGTGATCACATATCATTTCATATTATATTATATATCATAGCTTTAGTAATTATGGTACGTTGGAGCGGTCATCGACACTTTGATTCTAACTGCTCAGAAACCCCAAAGTTCCTAAAGTCAGTTCTAACCAACATGCCGAAGGGAATCCAGAGAAGTAACAGGCCCTGAGGACGGAGGAGTGTAGGAAGAGACAACCACTCATTATACTACACATTTAAGAGGCCCTATGGTAGGTGGACAATGTATACAAACTTGCCAGTGTGCGGTATGTAACTTATCTGCAGCTCCCGGAAAAGAGGCTTTACACAAATGTCTCCTAAAGAGTAGTCGTCCATAGCTACTTTCAAAACCTATCCTACCAAGCTATCATGGTTAGGTTTAGTGACCGCATGTCATGTTCACTCAGTGAGAACATGAACAGCAACTTTAGTGAAAAATTGATGTTGTGGTGGAACAAGGTGGTGTATTTGTTGGTGCTGTATCCTGTAATCTAAGCGAAGTGCAGTCCAAGTATTTTTGTATAATATAACAACTAAGCAAAAAGATAATAACTTGGATGGCCACTGCCATATTACTAACTAATACATTACAGCAAAAATATAAGATCACACGACCTTGTGGTGCCTATTAGTCATCGGCACATAAATGAAAATAAATATGTGCAATAAAATATTAAACTATAAAAATAAGGTCTCAGACGACCTTACGGTACCTACATATAATCGATACCTAATAAGAATAATACAATATTATGGTTACGAAGTACCTATTAGTCATCAGTACAAAAATATCCTAATGTCATTATAGTTGAAGCGTCACATATTTGAGGCGCAAGATGGCACGATACTGAAGTCGCTGCTTGGTGAAGATCCGCAAACGATCTATCTGAAGTGGCTCATACACATGAATGGTGAAGAAGAACTTACACGGATGGCTAGTAGATAGTCATGTACAAACACATGCTAGGAAATATGCGGTCGTGAAGAATTTCCATACTATTGCGGATTTGAAGATGTCCCCATATGTTGCTGAAGATCTAGGAAAGTTTAGTTTGATGCATGAACATCTTTGCGGAGCACACGACGATATGGACCGCATAGCTTGTGTGGTGCATAAAGCAATTTCCTTATCCGGGCTGCGGTCAAAACGTTAATAATAAGCATGAGACATGTGAGGAGTTTGTCCTACCCCTATTTCAACATGGTATGGCAGATCTGGTTTTTATTTGTCTAGGCCTTTTCTTAATACCTGATTTGGCTAAAACAAATAGCTTGCTAGGACGTTCTCTTTTGCGACGGGTAATTAATTCAATAGTTCAATTTAATGAAGTATAAATATACATGCCGGAAAATAATGAGGGCATGCATATAGTGGAGCCCTTTAGAGAGGGTTCACACGAGTGGCTCTCGCCACCTGTTAAATACGTCTCGATAAAATCTCGAGAAGACAAATAATAAGAAGAATAGTATGATAATAAGTCAAAAGGTCAGTCAGGCAGCCCCCAGCTAATTGCTGGGACAGCATGATTTAAATATAAATATATTCATTGCGGTATGACATTTTCTTACACCACATACGGTGTATTTATAGCATAGGGATCCGCAATGATTATGGTTGATACACAGCTATGCTGTAGCATAGATGTGTGGAATGACCGTAGTCATTCTAGGGACTGGGTTTCAATTTTATTAACATATCTAATAATAAGAAAAGTATATTAAAAATACGATAATATTAGCAGCACCATTGCAACAATACCTATCAGTAATTCCGCTTCTACATAACATATCATATAACTGGCCTAATTAATTTAAATGAGTGGTATAAAGTTACCCCAGCAAGTCTGGATACCTCTGTCCACTAATGAAGGTCGTGGTTGGTACTGGCGTGTTGCGGATATGTCGATTAACGAAAAGTTCATGCTACTGTCTGATGATGATGATGCTGAAAGAGTCTGAAGTGCTGTGACTGCAGGCAGTGATGCTGGACGTCTGTGGAGTCGATGTAAGGAGGCCTGCAGTGGCGATGGTAGAACTGCTCATTGTGACTGCGGTGACAGAGGCTGTGTTGGTGCTGACTGCGGTGATGGAGGCTGCAGTGGTGGTAACTGTGTCGTCGGAGGCTGCGGTGGTAATGCTTGCAGTGGCGAAGTCTGTGGTGGTGGTGACTGCGGTGGCTGTGGTTGTTGCAGAACCTTGTGTCATCGCGATGGTGGATGTTGTGGTGGTTCAGGTGCCAGTGCTGATGACTGCGCTGAGAGGTATTGTTTCTGATGCAGAAGTAGTGGTCTTCCTCCGATGCTTCGCCGCAAGCAGTAACTTGCTTGCGGTTACATGTGGATTTGGTAGAATATTGAGAGCCTGATGCATGACTCTCTGCTTCCCCACATACAGCTTACCGAGTGTGGTGGCCTTCCGGAAAGCTTGATACATCTCTGATGTTGATGATATGGCTGCAGTGGTTCTGAAGTCGATCGAAGTGGATGACTGAGGTCAGGCCATCTGAGGCGCAGATTTGGTAGGTTACATCCAAATTCTTACCTACTACCACATAGGGGGCTTTCCACTGGTAACTCAGTTTACTTGGCACGTTTGCAGAACATCGCATCTCGTGAACCCAAACCATTTTTCCATTTTATGCGGCACCATGTATGCGCCAGTCATGCCAGGTTTTCTGGCACTGCTCAGCTCATGCGCCTGTTCTATCCGCTGACACATAAGTTCTACGTAGAGAGGTGGTGAACTCTTTTCCCCAGGAATTCTGGGCATGGCCAGATCCAGGGGTAAGGCGAATTCATGGCCTAAGCTTAACCGAGCAGGGTATAACCCATGCCGGAATGTATTGAAGTATGGTATGCCATGAGAACGTCTGGGAGCCATAGGTCCCAATCACGACAATCAAGGTGTGTTTCCTTAGTCAACATCACCGTGAGATTTCTGTCGACCCTCTCTACCATCCGTCTCCACGTGGATGTTATGGTGTTGTTCGTGTTTTGACTATATGAAACAATTTGCAGTTCTCGGTGATCAACCGGCTCTCAGAACTGCTACCTTGGTTGGAATGCAACTCATAGGGCATACCAAAACGGCAGAACACATTGCTTGTCAGGACCTCCACAACTGTAGGCACCTTTTGGTCAGGCAAAGCAAATGCTTCTACCCATTTCGTAAAGTAATCTTGCAATATGAGGATGTATTTATTTACTTCATCCATCGTATTCAAAGGTCCGAGCACATCAATAGCCAATTACAGTACACCCATACCTGCACATTATCACATATACCGATCCGGTGGAATCGCTGTTTTATCTACTCTACAGTTCTTTCCACAGCTAAGTGACCAGCGTTGTCATGCAATTGTTCCAACATCATGACTCGGAAACGCTCAGGAATTATTATCTTTTGATTGATATTGAGATTGTCATTGTGCGCATGACACTCCGCATATCTTTGATAATAATATTTAGCCATAGCAGATATGGGACTAGTAGATTCCTTAAGTGGGCGTACCCCCTCATGGATCCATGCGTATATATCTCGTGTTTGTATGTCTGTTGCTTGCTAATGAGCGAGTTTCTCCGCATCCCAGTCCACGCACCGCAGCTCTGGGAATGTGAGAACTGGCTGTGTATTATGTGTCACGATAGTGGCACCTCTTGTTCATCCTCCAAGGCCGATTCTACTCAAGGCATCGACATTACCATGCAGCTTGCCAGGTCTATGATCAACATTGAAGTTAAAGGCCTGCAGGGATTCCTGCCACCGCGCTACCTGGCCCTCCAGGTTTTTAAGGTTTCTGAGCCAGCGTAGTGAGGCGTGGTCTGTACGTTGAGGCGTGGTCTGTACGTAGTTTAAATGGGCATCCATACCAAAAGTGTTTGTAGTAATTGATGAAATACACTCCAGCCAATAATTCTCTCTTAGTGGTCGCGTAACGTTTCTCTATTTTGTTCAGAGTACGCGAACCATAACCCAGTACCTGCTTCGTTCCGTCTTCTGTGACCTGTGATAGAACAGCGCCTATTGCATAAGCAGACACATCAATGTCCAAGATGAAATCGAGGTTACGGTTTGGATGAGCAAGAATTGGTGCGGTCATCTGTTGTTCCTTCAACGTCCTGAAGGAAACCTCACACTCACTCATCCACTCGATTGGTCTATCTTTTTCGGTGATTTGGAATAACGGGAACGCAATCTCACTGAAGTGATGGGTGTATCGACGATAGTACTGACAGAGGCCTAGGAAGCTCCTCGTGTTTGTTACCGACCTAGGAGTCTGCCATTCTGCTACAGCACTGGTTTTTTTAGGGTTGGGTGGCGACGCTATCTGCGGATATGACATGACCCAGGAACTCAACATTTTGTTGGAAGAAATGCCGCTTCTTGGGTTTGATTTTCAGATTGGCAGTCTGAAACTGTATCAGTACCATATCAAAGTTAGACAGGGTCTGCTCAAACGAAGAGCCAAAGATGATAATGTTGCCTATTTAACCGAGACAGATTTCCCATTGCAAGGTCGTTAATACCTGCTCAATGAGACACTCGAATGTACCAGGATGCCATAAGGCATCTTGCGGAACTGAAAAAGATGGTCTCTGCAGACAAATGCTGTCTTCTCGCGATCAGCCTCATCCATGGCTACCTGCCAGTATCTGCTCGCCAGGTCAATAGTACAAAACCATTTGGCTCCGGACAACGAATCTAATGCCTGATCTATCTGTGGTAACGGATATGTGTCTTTGATGCTTAGATCATTAAGGTGGTGGTAGTCAATACAAAACTGCACAGATCCATCTTTATTGCCTGCGAGATCGATGGGACTGGCACATGAAGATGCATAGCGCTCAATGATGCCTGTTCGCAACATGTCATTCACCTGTTGGAGTGCTTCTGCCTCTTTGTGTATGGGGAGACGAGGCACCGGTTGACGTACTGGTCAGTTGTTCCCGGTGTCGATGGAGTGCCATACGAGATGGGTTTCTCCTAGGTCCATGTCCCCTGCAGACAAACTTGCCTGATATTTGAATAGGAGTCGCCATACGTAACTTTTGTGAGATTGAGTTAATCCAACTGTGGCATGCAGATATAGGTCATGCAGATGTTCAGGTAGATTATCATCAGAAAGTGTTGCTGGTGTGGATGTGGTGGGGTGTGTCTCCACCGATATCACATCCACCAAATGGCCACAGCGAACACCTGGGACAAGATTATTGGGTCTGCGGTGTCATTGAATACCATGAAAGGTATTTGGTTATTGTTGGTGTTATCGACTATCATTCATGAATAGTGCATTGGGAGGCTAGCATGTATTCAGGGGCAGGTTTCAACATTGCGGTGTGTGTATTATCTCCTAACTGTGGTGCAGTTGGCCAAAGAATTTCCTCCTGTCCTGGCTCAACTGTAGCTGTGCAGGCCAATATCACCGACAAGTGTCGTACAGTGATGATTCTGGTCCAAGTGGTATGCGGCGGCTGTGCATGTCTAGTTCTTGTTGTCTGCAGTGCATTACAGCTTCACTGGCACTGTTAAAGTCAGCACCTAATAGGGCATCGTTTTGTATAGAGACAACTACAACTCTCTGGATGAATTGCATCTCCTCTATCTGTATCACGATGTTCATGGTGCCAGCCACCGGAATATCAGTCCCAGTGACTGTTTGTAAAAATACGTCAGTTGCTCTAAGGGGTGGCTTTTTATGAGGTGGGATGCTCTCATACAAGCGCTGGTTAAAAAAAGGTGATGGAAGCTCCAGTGTCTACAGTAGCACTGATAGAAATACCGCCAAATAAGCAAGTCCACTTTATATCACTTTACACTGTGCCTGCTGAAGAGTTCCCAAAGTTACAGTGTGTGGAACCCATTTAATGCCGTGGGGTCTTGTATGTAGAACGCCTGCTTCTTTATAGTTTATGTGAGTGTAGTGAATGGTTGAGTGTGGAAGGGGCCAACTTGTCGTCGTTGCTGCTTATTTGGTTTAGGGGACAACGGAATTGGGGGTAGCAGTGGTACTGATTCTGATGCTGGTGGTGAGTATTGCGAGTTTGTGTAGACAGCTGGTAGGATCGGATTGGTGGTGCGCGTGCAGTGTGCTACCTGCGCCATCCATTTTGGACATTGCATCATCCATGCCGACGTCATCGTCCATCTCTGTGTTGGTCACGATGCCTTTTACAGATCCATTTTGCGGAATGGTGGGAACTATCTGTATCACTACCACTGCTGCTGGACTGGATGCGGTGGGTGACGACGATGGGAGCTGAGTGTTACATACCACCAGAGGACACCATGTGTTAAGTGTCTTGGTGGCAGGTTTTAGTGCGTGAATAAATGTTGTTTCAGCGGAGGTGCTACAATCAACCACTGCCGTCTTACTAAGGGTAGAAGGTTTAGTAGGTGCAGTTAGTGCGGGGCACAGTTCACTGCAGAAGGGGTTGATGTCGGTACTGCGGATGCATGGCGCGCTGTTGGTACTGACTGTTGTGAAACCATAGTTTGTGTAGTGTTATGTTTTGCTGAGGTAGCATTCATGGTTGTATTTGGTGAATCCACCTGACGTTGTTGTCTATGGACCACAGTTGAGTCGGGTTGCAGGAGTGGGTACTAAAGTGACTCTCTAATCAGTGCCCATTCTAGTTTGACGGATCCTCAGGCTGTGTGTGTGTGTGATGGTCTGTGACGGGTGTAGTGGAAGAAGATCGGTTCAGACACTGTTCCCTCCAATGGCCGAGCTGACCACATCCAAAACAGGCACTACGTTGCTGCGTGTGTGGTGCGGTGTTGCTTGGTGGTGATCGGTTAGTGTGTCGCTACCATGGTGGTTAATGTTGTTAGCAGATTAGTGAGAGTTGAAATCTGTTTAGTGATCTTTTCCAACCTCTCATGAGTGTTCTGTCTGTTGCCATTATTATTCTGGTTCCCGCATCCTGGGACATTATTGCGGCTTCCATGATGGGACTGGCCACAACCCCATCCTCTAAGCATGTTGTTATGATTGGGGGTGGGGAGATGGGGAGATGCTTCCTGATGTTATGGTGTAGACCCAGCTGCTGTGGCGGTGTCTGGTGTGGTGTCTGTGGCAATCAGTATATTTGCATCATTTACTTCACTGAATTGGTGAGTTTGGCGCCTGCTATTCTTCTCTCTTTCTAAAAAGTTCTCTATCCATACTGCATCACTGCTAGGGTTTGTAGACTGCCATACACTAACAGGATGACTTTCTCCTTAAGAGCTGGTTCACAGCTCAGTGCATCAATGAATGTGCCCAAATGTAAATGCGTTACCCATCCATGATTGGTGCTTGGGTCTGCTCTAGTGACAAGACGACGGATACGACTTGCTAATTCTGGGAGAGTTTCTTCAGTCTACCTCCACAAGTTCTTTAATTGCAGATGCCTGGTTTCTGCCAGAGCCGTGTCCCAGAATCTTTCGGACAAGGCATTTTCCAGCACATTGTATGTTGGTGTCATATCTGATCCCAAATCTTCCAGGACCTGTAAGGCTTTGCCTGACAACTTGGCGGCTAAATATTCTCCCATCTGCTCATCCATCCATCTATTTGTGCTGCTAATTATTTCAAACTGGCACTTGTAGTTGGCCCAGTCACCCTCCCCACTGAACTTAGGTGGGATGATTACTCGGTCGGTGCCATGATAGGAAGCGATGGGCATAAATCCTGATGGCGGCGCCGGAGATATGGGTGTGAAGGCTGATGAAGGCCACGGATGTGGTCTGTATTGCTGTTGTTGCATCTGGTGTGACTTCTTTCCATGAATCCTGGTGATGCCGCATTGGTATAGGGGATTCCCGTCGATGGTGTTGATCTGTATGATAGGTAGGTACAGTCGACTCCGCAGGTTTCCTAACCGGTATGGGGCAGTGTATTGGGGGGGGGGGCGGGGCGGGGAGGGGGAGTGTCATGCATCCACTGTGGCAGATCCATGGGTCACTGGGTGGGTCTTCCCTCCTATGGTGGTGGTCCAGAAGAGACGCGCA